>JAQFVV010000213.1:0-587500 GCA_028023455.1 Epiperipatus broadwayi
TTGCAGCCACCTTTTCTTAGTCAAAGTCCGATCAAGAGAATCAGCAGCTGAAGCTTCGTTTATAAAAGATCCCTGTGCCACAAATTTAGTTTGTCCTCATGGTCATTATCCAGGATGAACATTGTAAGCAATGTTACCAGCATAGAAAGAAGAAAAGCATAATTGGAGATTGCCCTTAGTATGGAAAGAAAAAGATATAAAAAAGGCAAACTTAGAAAGAATAATAAATTAAAATTTAATGTTGTCAGAGATAAAATGGTCAAAAATGACGCATTTTACTCTCAAAAAGGAGGAGCGGTGTAATGTACCTATATTGATATAGGCACATATAATTTTATCTAAAATTATATTATTAAAATAATCTTTCGTTAAAGAAAAACATAAAATTAAATGTTGAAGAGTTTATTCAGTTTGTTTTTGAAAAAGATAAAAATCAAATAGTTTTCTAGTGTTAGTTTTGAAATAAAAAGCTACAATTAATTAATCAAAAGGGGGGAGAGGGAGTCTTGGTTTGAGAAATTAAACTAAGGGTTATAAAAGGAAGTAAAGAGTTTTTATTAGTATTCGTAAAAATATAATTTAAAAAGTTAAAACATACAAATCTCTTTTCATTCAAGTTTAATTAAAGAAAAAATAATGTTAAAACTAAATAGTAAATTGTATTAAAAATATATGTGCGTATATATGTGCGAGTGTCAACAATAGAATAAATGTTGTTATAAATAAATGAAAGTTAAAGGAGATTATCATTAAAAAACACGGCAATGGTTATTAATTAATATCAAACAACATTTTTGCATGGCTATTACTAATTAAACAATCTTTCAAAACACGTTTATCAAATGATTATCACCGGAAATATTTCGACAACACATTGCAGATATAAATAGACTTTTTTATCGGACAGTGAATCAGTTCACAAATTTATTGAGTGAGTGCAGTTCAGAAATTAATTGAATCAGTTGAGTTAATTATACCCAGAAACAAAATGCAGTGCTGAGAAGATTTTGGGAATTCACACCTCTCCACAGCCTAAAAAGTCCGATGAAAACAGCAAGATCTGCCCATGAAATAGTGTCAATGTAACAACTTAGAAAATCTCCGTCAGTATCTAATTGTCTCCAATAGTAATAATCGTGAGTAATAAGGAAACTCATCAAGGAAACATCCCAGCTGGCTGGAAGCATTCATACTGGAACCATTCATACTGGAAGAAACAACAAACAAGAAGAAAACAAAGTGTTAAATCTACGTTCAAAATCCTAGGTAAAACATTTGCATATTTTCGTTTATACTGTAATAGCCATTGCATTTCATTAATTCGTGCGAATCCTCCAAGAGTCTAATTATATGAACTCGATATCATACATAAGTGAACTATTGATATGTGTGTTTAAATTTCAAATGCTATGTAATACTTTATTATTATTATGTGTGTGCATGAGTTAATATGTGCGTGATCCTTATATCAATATTATTGATTAAATTAGATAAATACCAGTGTTCAGTTATGAAAATATACAAGAATATTTAAACTAGTTTAGAAATGTTAATTTAAAAATATGCGTGTGTTTTTATTAGAATTATAAAATGTTTAAATTTAGTAAATAAATGTTAGTTAATAAATTATCTTTAAAATTAAACTTTATTTGTCGGTCAATTCTTTTTATCAATTCTTTTAACAAATTCTTTTATCAATTCTTTTAATCACTAATTAAGTATAATCTATTAGTGATTGCAAATAGCTGAGCTAGTTGTGGATTTAGGCGTTGAGTTAGTGGCCACTGTTCAAAGTGTGTTGTCTCTTCTTTTAGTATTCTTTTAGAATAAAGAGCTGGCGCCCGTGTTTATACACAAGCAAAAAAGTGCTTTGGATTTGGTGTTGAACTCAACAGCCGAGAAGAAGCTATATCCTGGAAATGTAATGCTAGTTATATACTTTATAGCTATCGTTTGGGCATACATACTCTCCGAGTATGTTCTTCTCTGCCTAAGAGACTGGTGTTATGAATGCACATATTCGAACATGGTTCAATATATATATATATATATATATATATATATATATATATATATATATATTGTGCTAAACCAATACCCATCAGTTGTTCCAGATCATTATCTCACACACTCATATATAATAAGTGCTCCATTTATATTAAGATAACAAATCTTCAAATTTTAATGGACAGACTTCAATCTACCCCATCCTCAAACTCTTCAGCCATTCATGACATTGAAAATCTATGTTACATTTGAACCCCAAACATATAGATTATGCTTGTATTTCAAAGAAATATTAAAAAATATAAATTTAAATGATACCTACTTTGCTAATAAATATTTGTTTGAAACTAGACAAGTGACAAAGTCATAGCAATATATATCCATAAAACCCAAAGATATCACATGACTCTAGCAGGATAGAGATTTTACTAAATATTGTTATCTAACAATTATTAATTATTCAAGCTAACAATAAGTGGCAAAACAGAAATAATAAAGAGTTTGGTCTTGATATATTATAAAGATCAATTGTATATTGATCATAAAATAAGTACAGAAATTTCAATAAAGTCTACAAGGAAAAATATTAGTAAATATAAAATAATCTCACTTATGTAATATTATGTTTTACTGGTGGCGTAGTAGTAGTAGTAGTAGTAGTATTAGTAGTAGTAGTAGTAGTAGTAGTAGTAGTAGTAGTAGTAGTAGTAGTAGTAGTAGTAGTAGTAGTAGTAGTAGTAGTAGTAGAAGTAGTAGTAGTAGTAGTAGTAGTAGTAGTAGTAGTTATTATTATTATTATTATTATTATTTTAAAATTATATATATTGACTAATCTTATCATAATAACACTCCATCAAAAATATCACACTTAACCTAGTATTTGTCATATACCACCATGCCCCATCATCATTTCCAGAATAATAACAACAATAAATTCAATGTTTACAGTAACACCTAATCCTATAATTCTCTTGGGAGATTTTAACATAAATTTGTCACTAAATGGATCCATCAAATAACAATCCCACTTATGAGTGCTGAAGGTTTTCTCCCATCAAACTCCATATCATATAATAACAATAGATTTATGTCACTTATAGATTTTAGTTTCTACTCACCAATGTTACATCATTATTTTAATCTTGAACTCTGTCCATCCATAATCGCAGATCATGTTTCCCAATTCATCACTCTCGACCTAACAGAAATACAGAATAGAACAATAGCCCTTCAAAAAACTATGTGAATACTACATCCAGCACAAACAACTGAATTCCTATATTCAGAAACGTACATAATGATTCAAAAACTTCAAAACATGTCGCTTGATGCAGTACAAAAGTATACAGCATTCATCAATATATTTTCATTCAAAATTAATCATATTACTTGCAATTCAACACCTCCCCCCCCCAATCAGATTATTAGCTTTGGCAGATGAAACACATAACCATCTCCAGACCAACTGCAGACAATCACACAAATTATAAAACTTATAGAAATGTACAACAATACATACAACACACTGAAGCAATATGTAGCAATAAAAAAAATATACCTCACACAACAACATACCTGGACCAGAACATACATATGGTGGGCACTATAATACCCATCTACAGTCAGATTACCTATGGCACTTGAAATAGATGGCTCTATAACAGCTAGATATAACATGATAAACCCAATATATCAACATTTTAAAGAAAAACTGCAAAAACAAAGCATTCATACCAAATGACATACTTGGTGATCCTGAAACAGACACACCAATAACAACAACCAACATTGTGTTTCAACTTGCAACAATGGCAAACACATCAGTACCACAAGGTATACCCAAATTTGTGTTCAAACATCTTAGCCACTTCACAGCCAAATATTTATGCGATCTCACTAATTACATATTCCAAAAAAATTACAACACACAAAGTCTATATCCAATTGCAATGGTCCCTTTTAACAAAAAACAGCAATATCATCTTTTTCTAATCTATGACCAATCTCAATGGGAAATTTAGGAATAAAAATTCTTGAAAGAGTAAGAAAGGAAAAAGTAGAACAACACATTCTCCCTGTGTTATTATCAGCTCAATATGCCAAAAAAGGCTCATTCATTGGCCATGGTATCATAATGTACAAGACAGTTATTGAAGCAGTTAGGAAAGGAAAGAAATATGCAGTTCAGCTAGACATTGAGGCAACTTTTGACTTGGTGCCTATTGCCAAATTATTATATATGTTAAAAAAACACTACCCACCTCCATTCCTACTATATATAATAGACAATCTACTACTCAGCCTCGAAATTCACATCACACTGAATGAGAAAAAATCACCAGCTTTCAGACCAAATCAATCCATCCCACAAGGATCCCCCTCAGTGCTTTGCTCTTCACACTATATAATCCCTCTACTATTAAAGATATGGAAAAAATAAAAGGTATTGAAATCCCAAACACTGCTTTAAATATATCATACAGAGTCTATGTGGATGATGTAACAATTTTCCACCCCTCTAAAAATAATCTCTCCATACTACAAGAGATAATCAAGAAATATACCTCAAATTAAAAATTAACACAAATAAAACTGCTGCATGGTCAATATATACAGGTAAGCACTGTACAGAGATGTTTAATGGCAAACCATCTGCTTTTCTTGGCTTTCCATTCCACCTTGGCACCAATGGAATGAGGCAAAAAATTTAAAATAAAGAAAGATGCTGAAAAAATCACAACCTCATTTGAAAAGTCATATCACTCAATATATGCAAAGATAGCACTATATAATCAACTTATAATTATAAAAATTACATACTACACACCTATAATCAAATTTGCAAAAACATTTATATCTAAAATCTCATCAATCTGTAACAACCTAATATTGAAGAGAAAGACAGTAGCGATCTCTTTTAAAAAAACCTGAGCAGACCATCACTTAGCAATCGACTCGGACTCCATACAATCAAAGTTTTTACAGACAGAAATCAGTAAATCTATTAACAGCCACCATAAAAAGATGTCTATACCTGGAGTGTGTAATCAATATAACACCCACAGACAAACCACCCCCTTCATATGGATATCTATCCTCAACTGATTGAAGAACTCAAGCCAATATACAACAAAATATTTAATAATGACAACAAATATACATACTGAGACATTTATAATATACTATACCTAACCAGACACCTCATCTATATCCATCAGCTTTTGGGATAAACAACAGGCAACTATTGCAACAATTCAGAAAGTGGTCACTAGAACCAAAATTATTTGATTTTCTACTTAAGGTTAATCTAAATGCTCTACCCACAACACATTTCCTTATATTTCATAGATTCAATACAAACATAGAACCCCCTTCTGGGTTATGTCATAGAAAAGAAGAGAAACGATCATTTTCTTCATCCCTGCACTGCACTGGAAACAATACATCATACAATATTTACCACATACAGAAAGGCTAACATTACAATTGATGAAATAATAAATACATTTAAAAAAGGCAACATTTCTGTTATTCATGCAGCAACATACAGCCTTTATGCCTACTGGTGTACCAGAAACACTTTTTTTTCTAATAACCCTCAACACTATCCAGCAACATACTCTATAAAAACTAGAACCCTTCAGAAAAAGAGACAGCATCCTAGCTTTACCAAATGTGTTGCAACCATATGGTCACATTTGAAACCAAGATCCAGTCTATAAAATGTGTCCTATATGATAGATGGTGACACAATATCAGCGATTTTCAACTTTAAAGAGATTCAAGCATAAACTGAACTAAATAGAAAACCAATTTCTAAAACAACAAAAAAGTATGCAGAAATGATAAAGACATATGTACTGAAAAGATGTCTTAATTGGTCTCCATGCATAGTTGTAATTTGTTTTGCAATTGTAACAAATCAATATAGTATTAGATGTGACTCTGTAACCTTTTAGACTCAATAAAGTTTTGCTTTGAAACATCATCATAATAATAATAATAATAATAATAATAATAATAATAATAATAATAATAATAATAATAATAATAATAATAAAGATGATGATGATGATGATGGTGATGAAGAAACAATAATAATACACCCAATTCTATTTTTACATGGTAGATTGGTTTCCAAAAATTACATGTAAAAGTAATTTGTCTAAAAATATGCATTGTATATAGAAAATAAGGAGATTGGTTCTAAACCAAAGAAGTCAATAAAAATAATTAACTCATATGAAAAGTTTTGGTAGACTACATTGAACATAAATAAAAAAAAATGTGTTATAGGAACATAAATTTCATTTGAAAAATAAAAAAAAATTGAATGTGATAACACTAACTATGAAACTTTCTTTGGTTTCTCTACATATGCTGTCGAAAACTTTAAAGTTCAAATCGGTTTGTAACTTTCATGTTATAAGTAAAAAAATTGAAATAAAGATTATTAATGTAATTTATTACTTTTATTTCATTTAACATTATTATTTTAATTTAACAATTAATACATTCCAAAAGATTAAATTGTAGGTCTTTGGAATAGTATATTTATCAAAAATATATATGACATCTTGCGTGTCTGTAAAAAAGAAAAGTAACCAAGATTTTAGTTGTTGTCATTGTCTGACAATAAATGCAGATATTTATGCATGATTGGAATGCCATTGCTGTCACTAAAGCTTGCAATGTTTAACTTATCATCTATTGATTTTTTGGTGAAATTAGTAAATATAAATTTAAACAAACTAATCGATTAAATTTAAACAAAATTATTTAAAAAAAAAAAAAACAAACGTCAAAATGCAAACAAAGCATCAATATCAAAAACATACTTCCCTTTCAAAACAAAATGATAAAAACGTTACTATGTAGACAAAGAAATTTCTTCCTTTGGAAGAATATTGCTGAAAAAAAGATTTTGCTGAAAAAATTTTTTTTGTTTTTAAAATAATGAGAAATAAAGAGATAAAACTTTTTTTAAAAAATTACATGATAATAACAGACTTGTTTTTTTTAATTTTCTGATGCAATCATGAGATCTCAGAAACAAAATTGGAAATAAAAACTGAATTAAAAACGTTTACAATCTTCTAAAATGGAAAATAAATTACTTTATATTACTTACATGAAATGATTTAGAATTTATAAAAAAGTTTGATAACAACTTAAGACAATCTAAAAATTTCTCTGAGAATGTAAAATGATTTTTTAAGCCTTCCAGTCAATAACATTTGTTTCTTCTTTCCAATCATGAATATAGCTCTAATCTCAAAGTAACATAAAAAAAAAAAAACAACTTGTGTAGACATTTTTTTAAAACTTGTACTAATTCAAAATTGTGTAAAAAATGGAGAAAAAGAGATACCTGAAAAAGTGTCTCCTTCCCAAGCACATGAACATTCACCTTGAGAAATTAAAATGATGCAGTCGCCTAGTGCTACAATGCCAGCATAAGGTGCCAAGATTACCTGGACTCTTTGACTTATTTAACACATGTAACATGAATATTTCCAATACCATTGTTTTTGAAATAATAAGAGAATTAGATGTAATAGTAATAATAATAATAAATAAATAGTCCACTTGTTCACAATCAAGTTAACAAGCTACAGTTTGTCATGCTCCAGAAGTACTCAAAACCTAAGCCTGACAAGCTAAAAACCTGACCCTGATATATCTTTTTTTCATTTCTAATGAGTTGATAACTAATTAATGATTTTGTTACATTTTTTATTCAAAATTTCAATTAAAATCAAGTTATTCAAAGATAATTTTAGAAAAAAAATGGTGACAAAGTCATCACACGGCCAGAAGACTGCCACAAATATTATACCAGTACAGAGTTTCAAAGTCAGTCAAACATATGCTTATTTTTAATTTTATTGTAGCACATTCTGAGTTTTGTTTGGAAAAAGAAATGTAAAACAAAATTCATCCCCAGAAAGCAATTCACTTGCTCACAAAAAGTTAACATGCTCTATTTTTTATGCTTAAAAAGTAAACATTAGCCTAATGGGGAAAAAAAGAAAACTACCTTTATATTTTTTTTCCAATTTCTAATTAATTGATAACTACCTTTTAATTTTGTGTTACATTTTTCATTCATATTTTCAATTAAAATCAAATTACTCAATGATATGTTTTTTTTTTTTAAAAAAAAAAAGCTATCACATGAGCATCTCTGCTGTCAATAATACCAACACACAGTTTCAAAGTCCAAAGGTCAGTCAAGCTTATGCCTATTTTTAATGTTATTGTAGCAATGTCTGTTCTTTCATTTGCTCACAATCATGTTAACAAGCACTAACGTTTTATGCTTATAAAGTACTCAAAACCATAGCCTAACTAGGTAAAAAAGCTAACTTTATATCAATTGATAACTGATTTCCAATTTTTGTGTTATATTTTTCATTCAAATTTTCAACAAAAATCAAATTATTAATGATAATTTTAAAAATTGTAAGTGACTTCCAATAGTAATGCTGAACTTAACTATCTACTCAGCTTTTACCATGCCTCCCTATGTTTGGACTTTATACCCATGAATCTCATACTTAAAGCACATCAAAAGCCTCACTCAGCTTCCATCTCTAATGCAGCCAGACCCAGAGTCTGACCAATCTACCATAAACTCCAACTCAACAATTACTACCAACACCCTCTGAAAATTTGGATGCTCTACTCATGGATCTCATCCTTAAATCTCATCAAAGCCTTACACAGCCTACATCTCTAACATATAGCCAGATCCAGAGATTGACCAAGCTACACAAATATCAAGGCAACAATTGCTACCAATACTAATATAAATGCACCACTTTCACCTCTGGAACACTCATCTATTCTAATGTATCATAAAACAGGTACAATATAGTTACCAAAACCACATCAATTATGAAAGCAATCCTAGCATGCCTCCCACCCATACTAGCAATTTGAAACCTACAGCTACAATGAAAACATGAAATAACCTGGTCACCCAAAGAATGTCATCCTAAAAATGAAAACAAACTGTCATTGATCTCATACCAGTGATTGCTTATCTTACAGACAATTTTTACACTTCCATGAAAATTGTTAGTCCCTCACATATGTTACCTAGGCAACCCATCCACATATAAAAGTAAACCTGGTTCATATGTGTAGATACATCAATAAGAAGCTTGTAAACTTCACATAATCTTCTATAAATTAATAAATCAGCTTTAACATGTGTAAACCTAAAACTATAAATTATCCATGTAACCACAGTAATTAAATCTATATAAAATCTTTGTAACTAATCCACAGTATGTAACAATTCCTGTAACCACAGCAATCCAAGCTATGAAAAACCCTATAAATAAAATTTATCATCAAAAATTAATAATAATAACAATACCAATCAAAAATTATCAATTTAAAACAAAATCAAAACAGTCAATTCATTATAAATAAAAATAATTATTTAATATATCAACACAGCTTTAATTCCGTAATGGTATCTTTTCAAGATGTTTCTTTTTACATAATTACTTTACATTACCCTACAGCAATTCCAACCAATGGACATTATTTGCATTACATTACAATAAATATTATTAGTAATATATATATATATATATATATATATATTGTAACCATATATTTTAGCATAAAATATAATAATTGATGTAACTAGTATAAAAAATTTCTCTGTCTTCTTTGGTGATTTGATTGGCTTGATTTGCACTTTGAACAGATTACTCTCTTATATTATTTTAATAAATTTAAATTTGCTTCGTTCCATATACTAATTCATATCAGAATGTTTAACTTTTTAAAATTTTGACAACACATTAAATTTGGTAAAATAGTATTAAAATATAATATTTTGTTTTATTTGTTTAAAATGATCTTAAATATTATTTCTATTGAATTAACAAAAAACCATTTGTTCAATTAAAATAAATTATTAAAAATAAATACAGTAATTACGTATGCGTCTCAATGTAAAAAAAAAAGAAAAGAGCGCGAATTTAAGAGAAGATCGTCTGTTAGTTTGCTTTTGGAGGGAGAAAAAGAAAAGAAAATGGTAAGAAGGCAAATGGTGTAAATTTGATAAGCTTATTTTAAAATAGTTAACAAGTAAACGGATTACCACAAATTTTCTATAAACGTAAAAATAACATTGTGGTATTTAATTATAAGATGAATTGCTAAATTTAAAAGTCTGTTCAAGTCGGCTGGCCAAGTGGATCAAATCACCGGTAATAATTTCCCAATATTACATTTAAAATGTCGGAGCTTCCCAGTTTAAAAGAATTAATTGCAAGAGTTTGGTATGTTTTAAAATGTTTATTGTTCTACAATTTGGAAAATTTAAATAAGTATTTTAATTACAGAAGTTTTATAAATATGAAAATTTGCTTTTTAAAAAAGAAGAAGTTTAAATTAAAGTAAAATGTTAAAGTTATCAACATAGTTTAATATTTCCGTTTCTAATTCTAATAAAAATATAGTATTGATTGATATTTAACTTTATAATGCCAGTAATATATTTGCTAGTTAATTTGTTTGCCATTTGGATAATAAACAGTCTTCAAATAATTGATCAAAGCTATTTTCTAATTTTATCGTCAGTTTGGAATGATTAAATTAATTGCTGTAATTAGTATTCCTAGATTTAAGCGTGGATAAATAAATATTTAGCATGGATGTAATAAACTTGGAACATTTTTAATAGAGAAATGTAGAAATTAATAACTTATGAAAAACATTTTCATTTAAGTTCTGCGTGTCATGTTTTGAAATTGTTTCTTGTTTATGGAGCCACGTAAAATCGTTAATCTAATAGTGATTATAATAACTAACACAAATGGATAAAATTACATGTATGGAATTCAACTATAATTATAGCTATTACTTCGTACATTTATTGTTCGACACATCGTACATGGATTTCACGGATCATATTTGTCGTTATAAAATGCTATACAATCTAATTTGTGACACACACACCTGCTAAAATTCATGTATTGAACTATAAAATGCTATACATTTAATTTATATCACACACACACCTGTTAGATTTTATGTAGTTGATGAATAATTCATTACTTTAATTTTATCGTTATATGAACTTGCATGTGAAGTTCATAAGTTATATTTTATTAAGTTTAAATTAATAGGGGTTGAATAAAATATTTATTCAAGAGAATAGCGCTTGCGAAAAAGCTTGAAAAGTACTAAATGAATTCATGAGATGTATCAATCTTTGTGAGGTATTTTGTGAGTCTTTCCAGATTTATATTCCTATACTAATATTACTTATATTGTATTACACATGTTTTATTTTAAGCAAGATAAGTTAGTACATTAGTTGTCCTGATTAGTGTAACATTTTATTATGCAAGAACCCACATTTGCTAAAGTGTTAGTGTTTTCTGAATGATCAGAATAACTGAGGAGGATGATTTTGCACTTTAATGTGAAGTAAATAGTAATGTTGTTTTATAATGTTGAAAGGCATTAATCTGTGCTGGTGGTTAATCCGCAGATTATTTAATTGCCATTTTTTGTATTTTACACTCATTCCAGCGCTGGTGGTTAATCCGCGGAATTGTGTAATTATACGTATTACTTTATGATGGTGTATCAATCCACAAAGCGTTTAGTATTATTTAATTCCTATGTGTAGATGAACGCATCCACAGGAATATGTTTTACTTCATAGATATAAGTTGGGCAAAGTATTTTAGTTAATCTGCTAAATCATCTTCTTCCATTTGTAAGTATAATTCATAAGTTAGATCGTCAAATTGTAGCAGGACATTCTATTCAAGTTACTTCATAATAATTAACTGTCGGTTGATTATTATTTACCGGAGTGTAAGTTTAAATTTTCATTTTATTTAATGATTGCATTATAGCTAAATCCTACAGATATAATATTATTTATTATATTATTATAATTTTACGGTATGGATTTATTGAATCTGGAAATGACGTTAAATATTTCATGAGTTGATGTTGAATTTAGTATAATTTGCTCAAGATTCATTATATCAAATTGAAATAAGGTATGATTAGGTTTTTAAAACCGTACCTATGATATGTTATTGAAGAAAGTCGATGGAATTATAATTTATTTATTTTATTTGTTTATTTATGTCTTTAATTATAACATTAGAATTAATTACTTATTATTCATAAATTTGTAAATAAACGTTGATTTATAATTAAACTTACTGTGCCGTTGCTATGTGTCATTCTTAAAATCAGAAATCATAAACCTTGGATAGAGCATACATTGAAGTACATACTATCGTCAACATGATATAAAAGTTTAGTGATATTTTGAGAAAAACATTTGGATGCTTTTAGTCTTTGGTAGTTTATGATGTGTGGGGTACAATAAAATCCCATTTACCTTTTCCATCATTTTGGCTTTGCGTAGTTGATTCTAGTATACAATACAAATTGATTAGTAAACCTGTAAACAGATTTACCAAATAATGATATGATTGAATATATTTACTTAACATTTTAAATTGTCATTTGTCAGTATAAAAAGAGTCTCAGTGATATAGTAAACTATAAAAAAAAGAACCCAAGTATTTATGTTTATTTATTGCAAAGCTTTACCTGGACTAGCATTTGTATTAAAAATCATATAGATGGTTTAAAATTTCATAATCTTATGTAGTTCCACAAATTATGCCATCTTGTACATGGTCGGCCATCGGGTCTCATACAATAAAAATCGCAAATTAAGGTTTGTAACATAATAACATTGCACTTATAATTTGTTTAATGTATTTTATCATACTACTATGATAGGTCATCGTGGTACACCCTGGCTGCGATCAAATTAAATCATAAAAGTTTATGTTAGATCATTGGTTTGGTCTGTGGTAAGTTGCTCCAGATGTTGGTTGTGGTCCTTGGTGCATAAAATAGATAGCATAATATGCTTTTGGATACAGCTCTTAATAGCTGACAATGTGTAGCGGGAATTGATCAGTGATCGAGGTTACGATTCTCAGTGCACTTACGTTACGTAGTTGGGACCACATACATACGAGATAAATATTATAATATAAATCCATACATAGTGGTTCAATAATATGAGGGATTAAATTGACATAATGTCTACATGGGTACAACTACAATATCAAATCTGCCAAGGGCTTTGAGTGATCCATCATTGTTTTTTCAATGAAAGGGACAGATGGATTGTTGGAAGAGTGAGAAGATTAAAGCATATCTATTAAAGTTTAGTGAATTAGTATCTTAATATAAATCAAGCCCTAATTGTAAATAAGTGTGGAGATTATGATCTGGTCCAACAGATGAGTGCTGGTTCTGCATAAAATATTTATATTAGAGATCATTTATCTTTTCCCCATGTATGTGGTTAAGATGAATATAGATTAAAAATCTTAACTACCAACCCTCTAGGTAATATATATATATATATATATATATATATATATATATATATATTACCTAGAGGGTTGGTATATATATATATATATATATATATATATAAATGAGGAGATAATATCTATATAAATAGAAATAACCTTTGATTTTACAAATAAATTTATCAATTGCTACTAATTGACAATCCCTGAGGCTAAACCAGTTTTGTTCATTAAACTGGATAATAGCTCTTTGTATCCTCTTTTACTGTAAAGCCACATTCTTGTCTGGCTTTAACTTCAGAAAGCTATTTTTATAGATGTGACAATGTAAAAAGATAACACTAGTTTTGATATTCTGCAACTAACATTTTCAACATTTACAGAGAGTTGTATATGTTGAATTAAATATTTCCATGGATTATTATTATAATAGAGAATAGAAATGAGGAGATAAAATCCATGCAAATAAAAATAATCTTTAACATTTGATGTTACCAAGAGATTATCAATTATTAGTGATAGACAATTTCTGAGGCGAAACCCACAATCCATCTACAATCTTGGCTTTGAAGTAAAGAGGATACCTTTTACTTCAACAAAAATCTCACAAAATGAGCTATTATAGGTTTAATAAAAACTAGTTTAGCACCAGGGATTGTCAGTTAGTAATAATTGATCATTTCTTGGTGACATCTTTTTTGGTGACATCAAAGATTAAAGATTGTTTCTATTTACATGGATATAATCTCCTCATTATTATAATAATAATTCACTATTTACAAACCAAATGGATTTGTCTATCCTTCAACTGTAAAATAAATACATCAATGCACTATTATTACATTTCCAAACTACATAAATAAATGAGTACTCATTTATTTTTTGTGATTTCAATGGTATTAAACATAGTTTGCTAACAGTGTTGAAATTTATGAATGAACTGATATTTATCCAAATTTAAATACGTAATTTTAATTATCAAATAAAGATCAGTTAAGTAAAATATATTGTAGCCTATTTTAATCCAACCTTTATGATCACAATCAATAATAAATTAAATTAATAAATACTTATTAAATTCACAAAGCAGACAAAGTACAAAGAGTAGCAGCTCTATTCTTTGTGTAGTTTGTTGATGTAAAAGTGTTGTACTTGTTTATTTATTTCACAACTAGAAGGAACTAATACAGTTTTATTTATATACAGTAGTGTTGTACAAATTTAATATTTAATATTGCTTATTTATTTGCTAATTTTGACATGCAATTGTTTATCAATGTAAAGATTGTTTAAAATGATACCTAATCTTTACTCTTTATTTATCTCGTTTATGATTTTATAATTAACAGTTCCATATTTAGATGTGGTTTAAGAAAGTATCATTTCCATTGTGAAATTTTAACACTCTTATTGAACTAAGTTTAATATCACTCAAAACTGCAAATAATAGACTATTGCATAATTCTTTATATAATTTTCTGACATAAAAGTATTCTTTTCATTTATTTAGTTCACAATAGAGGGAGCTTTCTAAATTCCAATTTGCATACATTATTGCTGTTCTTAATATTTAATATTTATTTATTAATTTAATATGCAATTGGTTACCTTATGTAAAATTTATTTAAAATATGACAATCTTTATCCTTTGTTTAAATTGATTATTATTTCATAATTAACATTATTAGCATAATAAGTTCAATATCATTAAAATATTTAAGACTAGATAGATGGCCACTTTTTCTTTATATAGTTTTTTGCAAAGTTGATGCATTTATTCATTTCACAATCAAAGAGGTTTGATCACTTCCAATATTAATGCTGCACTTAATATTTACTATTACCTTTTTATAAGCATGTAAGAGCATATATATATATATAAATTACAATCAAACTAGAATACAATAAAGTAGCAGCCTAATGAATTATTTTATTATGCTTTCAAAAGCATGCATACCCATATATTCAAGATTTTATTATACAAAATAACTATGTCTGCATAATATTTTAAATAATTTATATATTTGATAAGTAATTAAGAATAAATAAAATTCAATCAATTTTACTCACCTCGGTCTTGTTACATTTTAATATAACTCAGTGTGATAAAGAATTTTTACCTTAACCCCCTCCCATCCTTTTTTAAGATTTTGTTTTTGAATTTTTTGTAAATATGTATTTTTTAAGTGTTCTTATCTGCTTTGTGTCATCCCCCCGTCATGCTCCTCTTTCACTTACATCCTATCTTTACAAGTACATTTCGCTGCATGATTCTATTATTACTTTTTTATTGTTTTATTTTTATTATTTTTTGATATTACAGTGTTTAATGTTTTATGTACTACTGTATTTTACATCATTAAATAATTTACATTTGAATTATTGTTTTTTTTTTTAACTTTTGCATTACTTTTAGTGTATAATTTTATCAACATCATTTGCAGTTACATTTCAAATTATTTCCAATTTTGTTGATACATTAAAGTGTATATGTAATGCAAATGCAAATGTTTTAAAAATTAATGTTTTGTCCTTTTACAATGGTGGCTTGTAATATTCATTCATAATATGTGCATAAATATACACAAAAACAGATATATTGCATATTTTAGCATTTTCCAAGAAAGATCTGGAATTTTTATATGCATGAGTATTTATGCTAATTATAGTATATTTGAATGTGTGAGAGAAAGCTTATCTAAACTATTGTTTTGTGATCACAAATATTTAAAAATATTTTGCTCTAATATATTTCAGCAGTAATATTCATAATTAAGTCATGTGTACATATAAACATAATTTACAATGGTAAAAAATTAGTTGCAATGTTTTGAGAACCATTCATTGTCACTATTTAAATATAATTGAATATCCCTCTAGTGTCAGTAAATGGAAATATATTTTCAAGTTAACAAAATAGCTCATTAACTTTGTTCTGACATATATCTAATCTTACCAATAATGACTTAAATTCTAATATTAGGTAATAAATAATTATTTACAATATTAAATATTTAAATGTAATGTTTTGAGGTTTTTCAAAATTTAAAAATGAAAAAAGTTTCATACTTGCCAGACATATATATGTCAATCAGATTTAAAAATATTTAGAAATAAACTTTTGAGGGATTAAAAATTTATTCCATCTAGCAATTGCATTGTTGACAATCCTCATGATATATGAAAGAGTAGGAAATTAAAGAAGTATTTTTTTAATCTATAAATAATATAGTCTTTTCTAACACTAGAGGGCTATTCAATTATAAACAGTTGCAATGAATTACAAAACATTACACAAATATTTATCAATATATTATTATTTATTACATAATATTAGAATTTAAAATAAAACTTGCCAGACATATATGACAATGAGATAAAAATCTTTAGAAATAAATTTCTGATTGATTTAAAACTTATTCCTTCTAATAAACACATTATAGACAATCCTTGTGATATATGAAGAGAGATTAGGTAAAGAAGTCTTTATAACTTTAAGTATACATTGGCATTTGCTGATACTAGAGGACTCTTCAATTATATTTAAATAGTTTAAATGAGTTAATCTCAAATATATATATATACATAGAGAGAGAGAGTAAGGAGAAGTGCATTAACTCTTTGTATTATAGATTTTTTTATGTATATAATATTTAAGTGTATATGTTTTGTATTGTTATTCTACATTTTTGCCTTAATTATTTATTAACATAAATTAGGTAATATTTTTTTAGTTTTTAGGCTGATTTATTTTATTATACGTATGTAACATATACATATTCACACACACATATATATATATTGAAGCAGTCAATTTTAGCTTAAGATTGAGCTTCATAGTTCCATCTACTAACCTATATTCAAACCCTATATCCCATCCCGCTCCTTTTGTCATGTATATATATATTTTATGTATATATTTGAGATGGGTGCCTAAGTTATAAAATTTTAACGTTTCAATAACATTTTTTTAATTATTACTAATTCTTTTTATTAATTATTAGCTCTTTTTATCAAAGTACATTGGTGGGGCTCAAATATATACATAGGAGCAAAATACTAACAAAATATAGATTTTTTAAAATATTTTATTATATGTCATTTATACAACATTTTCTTTTTCAAGTATTTTTTTCCCTATTAAACTGTATTTTATAATATCCAAGATGGAAGATGCAACTGTTGATTATCCAAAAATAATTAAAGGGTTGAAAACACTATTGTTTTAATCTGGGGAAGGCATTTTAATTAAAGTTTTTTACTTAAAATGGGATTAAGATTAAAGATTTTCTTTTGTTATAAACATTTTTGTCAAATCTATTTCCAATCTGGAAATAGATTTGAATTTATTTTTGGATGGTATCTAACGTTGCATCTTTCAAAACAATGGACAAAGAAATGTAAAATTTCTGTTAGATCAAACATTAGATTTTGAAGCTAAAACTAAGTAATTAAAAGCTTTCCAGAAATACTTGAGCAGAGTATAAAATGGTTGGATTTTAAATCAGAATACATAAGCTACTATTGAGACAACTGTATTGTTAACATACTACTCATCATTATGAAACTGAAAATGATGTAGTAGTAAGTCCACCACCCTTCTCGGCCCTGTTGGGTCATCATATTCCATGGCCATACCATTCTGCTGCCCAAGAGTGAAGTAAAATCCCGACCTAAAAACTTTAGTATGCTAATAGAAGTTTTCTGCCACCGAAGAACTTGCATTTCAATTGCCGTACACATGCCATAATAAATTGGACTCTTAAAATTGCAAGGTAACTTTTCTTGCTGTCACCTCAAACTAAATTTAGCCTAACTTATCTATCAAGATTTCTTCCAATGTATTATTTAATTTTTGTTTTAATATGTAATTTGCTTTTAAGTGATTTCTATAAATTTAATTCTCTCTCATATGCTCTAACTTTTTTTAACCTTGGTGCGGTCATTTATTTATTACTTGATTTTATATGTGTACTTTTATTATTAATATGCCAACCTCAAGAAAACTGGTGAGCTTAATTTATAAAAATCTTTTCTGTCATTTTTTTTAAAGTAAACCTTCATGAAGCAAGGTTATTAACTTCCCCTTTTAAAACATAATACATTATTAATTAATACACTAGCCAGATTGTTTTATGAATCAACATTTTGTTTATGTTTAGTGCAAAAATATATTTGCTTAACTCTAGATTTTCTACCCAGGGTGAATCCAGAACTCAAGCTAATTAACACTTTGAAACCTTATTTATTTTATAAATGTTATTCACTTCTGAAAAGGTGACTGATTATTTGTTTTCTATATAACTGCTAGTCTTTTTTTATTTACTCTTAAAATATCAAATACTGTACAGTACTTAAATATTTCAGTTATTATAAAATCAATGGTGGGATTTATTTATTTTAAATAGCAAAAAAAAGGAGGGATTCAAATCTTAATGTATATATGTATATTTTATTAAATAAAATCTTCCCTATGTATATATTATAGTGGCATAGCGTATTATTTGTCTAAATTATGGCATTCAAATAAGGGTCATTTATTTTACAGCAGTAAATCTTATTCAATGTTGTTAGTGACATTTATCATTATTGCATTACTGACATTTGGCTTATCTTTGTATATATTACATGCTTTTAGTCTTCTAATCTGGGGCTTGCAACAAGTTTGAGCTCGTAGATTTACTTGTCAAGCCTTGTTCTGAGGATAGTTGACCTTTCCAGAACCATTTATTTTGTATAAAAAGGCCTCTGGCAGTGATTCCTGTAAGTCTTGCACATGCTATGCCTATCCACTTTCTTCATATCAAAGGCCTGGAGGTCGGTGATGTCCACGTCATGCCTTATTCACTTTTCTTTAAGCACTGCCCAAGAAGGGGAGCTTAGACTTTATTCTCATCCAGAAGCATGACTGTTTCCTCTTAGTTATTTTTTGGCTATTATGTCAGTACTGCCCAAACTTCATATTATTATTATTATTTCTTTTTCTTATGACCTAATTTTAGTGCTGTAATAATATTAAAATTGTGCTCTATTCAAAATATATATAAATGCCAACTATTACTAGTTTATTAATTAAATTTATTTCAATCTTATACAATCCCACCATTGTAACTTATTTCTGTATTTAAGAGTATCTGTATGCCTTGGTTAAAAATAAAGCATTCTTCTTACCAGCAGTAATTAACAGAATTTTCATTAAGTATTTTTGTCGTATAATCAAATATGTTTTCAAATGTATTTTATTTATTTTCATGACTGTAATGGCATGAAAATAGTTTATATTATATCTGTAATGAATCTCGGAATACTCCCAAAATAATGTTAGTCACCATGTTTCAGAACCATAACCCAAAGGATTAATAGCAATTTTATGTAAATTCTTTCTAATAATTGATTGGCATCTTAATATTGGACCCATCAAAAATGTGTGCTTATTTATAATATATCATTTAGCTAATAAAGAGCATATGAGAAATAATTGTGTGAATGACAATATATAATCATCTACCGCTTGCTCATTTATGCACATACTGTTTGCAATTAATTTATAAATGTATGCAAATAATTTGTCATTATATTAAACTAATTTTTATTATCCAACTTGTCTGAGTAGTTCGAATTCCTCTTTTCTCCATTTCCAAATGTACAGCCATGTTTATATATATTTTAGTTTAGTCATAGTTAATAGATGTCTCATTGTCTTCTCCGCTTTGCTAGTGGGCCAGATTAAAATTAATTCTCATGTGCCATCACTATTATGTTATTCATTAGGTGTTAGATCTGGGATTAGAGAGTGGATTCGAATCCAGGCTGGTCCCTGATCTAAATCTCAGGCTTGACTGGGTTTAAAGTACAGTTTGTGTTCCAGCTCATGTTAGGTGGATAAACATGTTTTGACCGATACATAGCATTTTTTTTCCCAGGCTTGGCTTCCCAATGCGAGGCTTCAATGTAAACACCCACATGCCCTGAGTACTGAATTCTGTTTATATATATATATATATATATATATATATATAAACATAAATATATATATATATATATATATATATATATTTATATATATATATATATATATATATATATATTAAAATTTGTAAGATATATATAGTATTTTTCCATGTTTGGTATGTTTAAAATAATGTGTTCAAAGTCTAAGATTTATTGTTTAAGGTTAAACCCCATGTATTACAACCATAAATATATTACATATGTATTTTTTCTTCAATGTAATCATCAACATACCTGAGTCATATAGAAAGTTTTTTTTTTTGTTATTGAGACATATATAAAAATGTATAAATAGTTTCTAAATCATTGATCACTCTGTGTTGGCTGGCACCCTTATAAAAATAAATTTTGCCAACCAGTAGTGAGTCAAATGCAAAAATGTTGGAAGTGGAGGTTCGAACTCAGATAAAAAAATTATTGAGAGCAAATTTTTTTTGGCTTAATGCTATGATGTATAAAGTTTAAACATGTAATCACCAGACTATGAGTTTTCTTTTCAGATGCAAGGGTGTGACCGAGAGAAATTAAAAGGAGAAATGGCTAGATTAAATAAAATATTAAATAAACATTTTTTTTTTCCAGCAAGCAAAAGATAAAATTTTCAATTAAACTATGGTTGGGCAGATATATAGAAAGTGGGGGAGCAGTGAGTGGTTAGGCAGGAGATGTTTTTTTTTAAAAAAAAACAGAGAGAAATAACAAAACCCTTAACTCAGCAAAAAAAAATGAAATGAAATGTACATATAAAAATTGATTTTTTTTTTCATTGTTCTTTTGGTCATCACTTGAAAACTTCTAGTCAAGACATTTTTTTCAATGTTTTTGTTTTTTGTATCATTGTATGTGAGGAGAAATGAAGCAGTCAATCTTAGCTTAAGATTGAGCTTCATAGTTCCATCTACTAACTTGTATTCAAACCCTATATCCCATCCGCTCCTTTTGTCATATATATATTTTTATGTATATATTTGAGATGCGCGCCTAAGTTATAAAATTTTAATGTTTCAATAACAGTTTTTTTAATTATTAATAATTCTTTTTATTAATTATTAGTTCTTTTTATTAAAGTATGTAGGTGGAGCTCAAATATATACATAGGAGCAGAATACTAACAAAATATAGATTTTGTGTGTTAATAACTTTTACATAGATATATGTATGTGTGTTCTTTGTATAATTACAAGACAATAAGACTGCTTTAAAAGAGTACATAATTGATTACTTGTGTTCGATAAGTTAAATTGGCAATCTTTATTTAAAGTAGATATTAGAGCATGAACATTTATACACTACAAGTTATTTTGTTTTAGAGATGATAAAAAGTAATAATAAAATGACTATAAAATAATAGCTAGACCAATAAATATTTGGAGAAGGAGATGCATTTATTAGTAATTAAAAATTTTATGGCTTAAAATTTCAGAATTAAGATCTTTTCTGTTTTGTAACTGCTGTCTATGTTAAATATGAATCCGACAGAAAAAAGAATATACATTTATATATAAACAACATAGAAAAAGTTTATTCTAAAAAGGTTATGTTCACATGTGCATGTTATATATATATATTGTACCAACATTGAATTGGTACATAATCATTTTAGCTAAAAAATTATTAAAATAAAAATCTTTCATAAAAGAAAACATAAAAGTTTATAAAGGAAGTAAAGAGTTTGTTCTTATTATTATTCGTTAAAATAAATAGTTGAAAGTTTAAGAGTTCTTGAAATAAAATTTACAATTAATTAATTAAAAGGGGGAGGGGAGTTTTCCTGTAGAAAAAACTAAAAGTTTAATAGAAGAAGTTAAAGAGTTTTATTTACTATAAGTTAAAAGATAAAATATAAATCTTTTTTCATTCGAGTTTATTAAAATAAATTATACATGTGTGTAAATGTAAGCTTGTTAATAAAATAAATAATAAATGCATGTATATGTGTGTGTTAAAATAATATTAAAAATATAAAAGCAAAGTAAAAAATATATTTAAAAACACAGTGGTGGCTACTAATTAAAGATATAAAAACAACACATTTGTGATGGCTACTACTAATTAAACGATCTTCAAAAACATAGGATTATCAAAGGAATTTTGACAACAGATATTGCTAGAGAAAATTAAAAGGACAACACATCATAGGTATAAATAGCCAATGTTTTATCAGACAGTCAGTGAGGACAATCAATCAAGTTAATTGTTTCAGTTCAGATAACAGTTCAGTTTATTATGGATCCAGAAAGAAAAATGCAGTGCCGAGCATCTTTTGGGAACATATGATCTTACTTCAGCCCTTAGTTCAGTGAAACAGTGAAACCTACCCATGAAAATTATGTCTGCATAATAGCTTGAAGAATCTTTGTCAATGTCTAATTGTCTCCAATAATAATAATTATGAATATAATGAAACTCCTCAAGAAAATGTTCCAGCTGGCTGGAAATATTCCTAATGGAAGCAGCAACCAAGAAGAAAACAAAGTTCTAAATCTATGTTCAAAATCCTAAGTAAAACATTTTCTTATTTTCATTTATACAGTATCCATCACATTCATGTGAATCCTCCAAGAACCAAATTATATGAACTCTATAGCACATAAACATGAACTATTAATTTGTGTGTTTTGGATGTGTGTTTAAGTTTCAAATACTATTTAATGATTTATTATTATATATGTCAGTGTGTGCATGATAAAAATACCAATATTATGTTAGTTAAAAAATTATAAAGATGTTTCAATTTAGTATAATTAACATTAGTTAAAATAAATTGTCTTTAAACTAAACCTTTATTTGCCAGTCAATTCTTTTTACTAATTCTTTTTACCAATTCTTGTTACCAATTCTTTTACCAATCTTTTCATCAATTCTTTTATCAATTCTTTTCACCACTAATTTTGTATAACTTGTTATTAATTACAAGTACCTGGGCTAGTCTATGGATGTAACTTAGGCATTGAGTTAGTGGCCATTGTTCAAAGTGTGTGGTTTATTCTTCTGAATAAATAGCTTCTACCCATGTTTACACAAAACAAAAAAGTGCTTTGAACTTGGTGTTGAACTCAACAGTCAAGAAGAAGTTATGTCCTGGAAATGTAATGCTAGTTATATAATTTATAGCTATCATTTGGACATACATATTCTCTGAATATGTTCTTCTCTGCCTAAGAGACCGGTGTTTTGAATCACCCATATTTGAACCTGGTACCAATGGCATGACCAATGTGGGCTGAACCTGTCATAAATGACAGTTAACTAAATACTTTGTTTCTTGTTTAAAAATTTTTTTATACAAAAGCTAAATTATGTATGTTAAAGTGGTTTAATTTTAAAAAAAGAATTGAATGAAAAAATTTTTTCTTTAAATAAAAAGAGATTTATGCTATTTACATTAGTTAAAATAAATCATTCTGTTAAATCAGAGACAATTAGATGTTTGAGCAGAGTTAAAGCGTTAAGATCGGGTAGAGGAAATGGACAATGGGGTGGAGTTAGCCATATGTTTACATTTTAGTAAGAAATAAATAAACAGTAGTATTTAAATTTAGTTTAACATAAGCGCTAGTTTAATAGAAAGAAAAACAACTTTGAAATTGAAATTTTCGAAAATGGATCTGAAAGAAAGCCCGATATATTTTAAAAATCCCCAGTTAGTAGAAAAAGAGAAAGAAGAAATATCTGAGATGCAGATGATGATGAAAATGACGATGAATATGATGCAAGAATTCAAACAAAGTCAACAAGAATTGTGTCAGAAATTTGAACAAGGTCAACAAAAACTCAAAGAAGAAATGTGAGAAGTCAAAGAAGAAATTAGTCAGGTTAAAGGAAAAATTAAATAACTCAGAGCAGAAGTAAGGGAAATAAGATGTGAAATTATAGGAAAGGTAAAGAAGAACCAAGAAATTATAAAGATAGATTTAGTTAAAGAAAGTAAGGAAGTTGAGGTCACAAAAGAGGTTGAAAATTGAATTAGAATCAGATAGTGTTGCGACAGATAAGATAGAAACAAATGTAGACCAAGAAATAGAAGAGAGATACAAGTTCAAGGTAGAAGATAACGTAAGAGTTTTTATAAAGAATTAAAAATAAAAGGTTTAAATTAAATGTTCGTGTCTGTAGATTTAAAAATAGATTTAAAACAAAGAGAAAGCATAAGAAAAAATATTCATGGTTAGGAAAAATATGGAAGTCTGTGAAGCTTAAAGGTTTTCAAATTTACAAGGCAGAAAATAGAACAAAATGATAAAGTAATAAGTTTTAATCAAGGGAGAGATGTGAGAATATGGAGTATAATTTATGTTAGTGAGTTAGTAGAAAAAAAGAAGGAACTGCCTGACAAAGTTTAGAAATTAGTTAGTGGATGGAATATTGAAGTAAATGAAAACAAAAGAACCGGAAATGGACTAAGAGTAAAATAATTTTTCTAATGTAAATAAATCTGAGAAGTTTAAACCTGAAACTTCTATTTAAAACTAAGATAATAAATTTAAAAATAAATGAAATGGTTTAAAGTAATAATAATAATGGTGGCTTCATAAAATAAAAGATTTTTTTTTTCTCCACGCACATATTAATAAGGAAAAATGTTCATAAATAAATGGGTCAAATTAATGTTTTAAAAGTAAAGTTTGTAGGATTAAATAAATAAATAAGATAGCAGAAATAAGCAGAAAGAAATCAAGTTAAGCAAATAAGTGTAATGTATCTGTAGTAAATAATAATAAACAATGAATCGTAATAAAGTAAAATAATTTGTTTTCTGAATATATGCATGTAAATAAAGAAGTTAAAGTAATGGTTTAAAAAATAATATTGTAATATAAATAAATTTGTAAACTAATGTCCGTGATAGATTAGAATAATAGTGTAAAATAAATAAATATGTAAGGTATTGGTCATATGAATTAAATATAATATGGTAAGGTTAGTAGAATATAAAGTGAATCTAAGTTATATTAAGAATGTATAAGGGTTTGAAATTAAGGGAATGAGGGTAGAATTGAAATAAGTTTTAGATAAGGATAAGTTTAAAGCTATCAACTGGATAAATTTTAGTACCCATAATGGATTGGCAGGGATCATTCCTCTTTTAAAATGTGCACTGGAAAAAACCAGAATAAGTTGTTAGTCTCTTTTCCAGGGGAGAATCTCCATATCTTGTACCTCATTTTCCAAAGCATAAGTTGGAAATGGACAGTTGATAATTCCTGCCATATGCAGTGACTTTTTTTTTTGCCATGTCCAGTAGAAACCCGGCAAATGAAGCTTCGAATTTTCATATGTGTAAGTTGGTATAAGACAGCGAATCTGCTTCCACTTCATTTCCAAAAGATCCCTGTGGCACAAAATTAGTTTGTCTCCATGGTAACTATCCAGGACTCAGAACATTGTAGGCAATGTTGCCAGCATCAAAAGAAGAAAAGTATCATTGGAGATTGCTCTTAGTATGTAAAATGAAAGATATAAAAGGCGAACTTAGAAAAATAATAAATTAAGAATTAAAGTTGTCAGAGATAAAATGGTCAAAAATGATGCATTTTACTCTCAAATGGAGACAGTGTAATGTACCAACATTGAATTGGTACATAATCATTTTAGCTAAAAAATTATTAAAATAAAAATCTTCATAAAAGAAAACATAAAAGTTTATAAAAGAAGTAAAGAGTTTTTCTTATTATTATTCGTTAAAATAAATAGTTAAAAGTTTAAGAGTTCTTGAAATAAAACTTATAATTAATTAATTAAAAGAGGGGAGGGTTTTCCTGTAGAAAAAACTAAAAGTTTAATAGAAGAAGTTAAAGAGTTTTATTTACTATAAGTTAAAAGTTAAAATATAAATCTCTTTTCATTTGAGTTTATTCGAATAAATTATACATGTGTGTAAATGTAAGCTTGTTAATAAAATATATAATAAATGTGTGTATATGTGTGTGTTAAAATAATATTAAAAATATAAAAGGAAAGTTAAAAAATATATTTAAAAACACAGCGGTGGCTACTAATTAAAGATATAAAAACAACATGTTTGTGATGGCTACTACTAATTAAACTTTTTTCAAAAACATAGGATTATCAAAGGAATTTTGACAACAGATATTGCCAGAGGATATTAAAAGGACAAAACATCGTAGGTATAAATAGCCAATGTTTTATCGGACAGTCAGTGAGGACAATCAATCAAGTTAATTGCTTCAGTTCAGATAACAGTTCAGTTTATTATGAACCCAGAAACAAAAGGAACATACAATCTTACTTCAGCCCTTAGTGCAGTGAAATAGTGAAACCTGCCCATGAAAATAATGTCTGCGTAACAGCTTGAAGAATCTCTGTCAACGTCTAATTGTCTCCAATAATAATAATCAAGAATAATAATAAAACTCCTCAAGAAAATGTTCCAGCCAGCTGGAAATATTTGTAATGGAAGCAGCAACCAAGAAGAAAACAAAGTTCTAAATCTACATTAAAAATCCTAGGTAAAACATTTTCTTATTTTCATTTATACAGTAGCCATCGCATTTGTGTGAATCCTCCAAGAGCCAAATTATATGAACTCTATAGCATATAAACATGAACTATTAATTTGTGTGTTTTGGATATATGTGTTTAAGATTCAAATACTATTTAATGATTTATTATTATATATGTCAGTGTGTGCATGATAAAAATACCAATATTTTGTTAGTTAAAAAAATTATAAAGATGTTTAAATTTAGTATAATTAATGTTAGTTAAAATAACTTGTCTTTAAACTAAAACTTTATTTGTCGGTCAATTCTTTTTACCAATTCTTGTTACCAATTTTTTTACCAATCTTTTCATCAATTCCTTTATTAATTCTTTTCACCACTAATTTTGTATAACTTGTTATTAATTACAAGTACCTCGGCTAGTCTATGGGTGTAACTTAGGTGTTGAGTTAATGGCCATTGTTCAAAGTGCGTTGTTTATTCTTCTGAATAAATAGCTGGCACCCAAATTTACACAAAATAAAAAAGTGCTTTGAACTTGGTATTGAACTCAACAGTCGAGAAGAAGTTATGTCCTGGAAATGTAATGCTAGTTATATACTTTATAGCTATCATTTGGACATCCATATTCTCCAAATATGTTCTTCTCTGCCTAAGAGACCAGTGTTTTGAATCACCCACATTCGAACCCAGTACAATATATATATATATATATATATATATATATATATATTGCAAGGAAACAAGGAAACCAAGTCATATATCACATCACATGACTTAATTTTATAAGCTTATATTACAAATGTTATATAATGAGTGTGCCAATAACTCTTAACAAGCTTTTAAGAATATCCTTATACTTAGACTAGTTTCTAGCTTTGGTTGTTATTAGTGAGGCGCTAGGATATTCCAGTATTAGATTTAAAATATCAGATCAAGCCCAGCACTTTATCTAATGTTTAACAATTAACTAGAAAATCTGAAATTTTCAGACATTCATATGTCTTCAAATCCAGATATTTAACTTAAATAGCCATATGGGACTGAACCAAGTTCAGATACACCATGTATTAATAGCTTTAGCTACATAAAATCACCAAAGCCTTAAGAGCAGAAACAATAATTGCAAGGAAATCAAATCATATATCACATATATAACATTTAATTCTATAAACACTTCTTCCTCTTCATTAATTTTGCTTCTTCATATACAACAATATATCTTTTTAAAAATAATTACTATCTTCTTACACTTTGCAAAAAATATGTATTATTATAATTACAGTTTTGACTGTTCCTTGCAGTCCTCTTCAGATCTACAAAAATTTAAATATTATAAATTTATTGATGTATACATAAGTTTTGGCTGTATAGTTATAATATTTAAATTTTTGTAGATTTAAAGAAGACTGCAAGGAACAGTCAAAACTGTAATTCTAATAATAAATATTTTTGCTTAAAAAGTGTAAGAAGATTGTAATTATTTTTAAAATGATATATAACATTTCTAATACAAGCTTATAAAATTGTATTGTGATATATGACTTGATTTTTTTGCAATCATTGTTTTTGTTCTTAAGGCTTTGATGATTTTATATTGTTAAAGCTATTAATATATGGTGCATTTGAACTTGGTTCAGTCACATATGACTATTTAAGTTAGATAGCTGTATTTGAAAAAATACAAATGTCTAAAAATGTCAGATTTTCTACTTAATATTTAAACATTAGATAAGATGCTGGGCTTGACCTGGTATTTTAAATCTAATGCTGGAATATCCTAGTGCCTCACTGATGACAGCTAAAGCTAGAAACCAGTCTGATGAGAGGGATATTCTGAATAGCTTGTTAAAAGCTATTGGCATGCTTATTATATATATATATATATAATCAAAATTACCCCAAATTTATATATATATATATATATATATATATATAATAAGCATGCCAAAAAATTACCCCAAATTCATAACTCCTCCAGACTAGCCAAAACATAAACTCAAAAATACTACCGATGGTTTCACTGCTACCAGCAGATTTCTCAACTATAAAGAATTATAAAATAACAACATATTTATATGAAACATTACTGACAATCCCACTTACTTACCATATACCCTTAATATTTAAAAAAAACTCTTAAATAAGTTAATTGCTTTAGAATCATCCATTTTTAATAGTAAATATTTTTTAATTCTTCTTTTTATTTTATTTATCTTAAAGAAGACAACCTTAGCTTGATCAAAATTAATAGTGTGGCTTGTATGTTTTTCATGGATATACAAAACAGAACTAAAATATTTATTTTGAACCCTATTTTTATTGCCTTTATACTTTCATTTAAGTTTAAATACTCTGACCTATATATCCCTTCTTTAAAAAAGGGTTAATATATGCTACTTCAGTCATATTCTTTTTATCAAAAATTTTCTTTGTATTATTTAATAAATTATTCACAGTAATACCCTTTTTCCAAGCAATTTTCTTATTTCCAAACAAATATATCTATTTTTACATACAATTTTATAAGAAAACAATTTAAATAATAAAGAAATAAAATCATATTATTTTATATATCCTTTACATCATTACAAATATTACTGTTAACAAAAATACTTTTAAAATTTTATCAGGTTAACAAAAATACTTTTAAAATTTTATCAGGATAGCCAACACTCAAATAATCTTTATAAAATTTCACCTTTTCGAAACAAAGCTACCCTACTAGAATTATTTAGTCTTTTATTTTTAAAACAATATTTTTTTTAAAGCAGCTACTTTATAAGATATAGATTGTTAGCTATCATGATTAATTATAGACTTTAACTCTTTACTCTTAACATAATGACTATATACCAAATAATTAGTCTTTATATTGTACCGAATATAGCACAGTAGTGAAGAGACATGAGACTCGAATTAGGGCTGCTGAGAATGGATCCCTGAATAAGATAGAAGAATTAACATAATACATTAATATAGAAAAACCTTTTTATTCAAATAATTAACCAAAATAAAGAATCAAACTCTGGCTGGGATTTTTAATGTATTTTAATATTAAATTAGCATGAACACAACATATATATATATATGAATGATTCTTTATTTGTGTTAACTTGAGTTTTTACAATAGGCTGGTTTAGGTCATGTATGAGAATTTATTTTTCCAAAATAATTTTATTTACATGAGGAGTGAAAGATCGATGATTGATTTATACTACTACATGCAATTTGTCCTATGGTTAGTTATAAACCCCATTTGTATATAGCAAAAATAAAAATTTCTCTCATTTTTGTTATATATATATATATTAGAAAATGAAAATATACACATATACAGGAATAGTTCATTAATATAAAAAACAAGGGTAGGCAGCATTAAACCAAGCCCATGAAAAAAAATTATAAAGCACTTCTTGAAACATGATTCACAGTTTTCATACCATTATGACTTATTGGGATGAAATAGGCAAAAACAATTTAATTAATGGATATTGGTATTACTAGCATAGAATGGTTAAATCTATAAATAATAAGGCTAGATGGCCAAATAATTGCTTCATCATTTGATGTATTTTCCGAAGAAGGCATATGTTCACATGTATAGCAATGCGGTACAAAGGTTAAGGTAGGTTTTGTGATATGGTGAGGTGGCATACAGTATCCCCCATAAAGCATCCAAGACCTTAGCCTCATGTTCCACAAGGAGTATAATCCCTGTTTATGAACAATTTTAAGAGGAAGGGAAAACTTAAGATTCTCAAAGGTTCCCGAATAACAAAGCATTTGAAATATTAAAGAAATTTTAAGGCATGCCAGCAGTATACTATACATATGAGAATAAAACTAATGTTTAACATTATAACTTTAATGGTTTAATCTTTTGCATAATGGGATGCATACTAATGAATCAGGCTATGAATATCTAATAAGACATTTAATTAATATTCAATTCTTCCAGTTAATTTGTCATTTATACTTTCCCATATACACTTCAAACAAAATTAAAACTTCAGATTATTCAGCCTATTTGGGCGGTTACAGTAATTAATGCTTAATTCTAAATTGTGACTTTTCATAAATCAAATAAGAATGATCAACCCCGCAAGTCTATTTTAACATAATAAACTTTAAATCTTATAGGGAATGAGTGATAAATTATTATCATTATAATTTATGTTACTTTAAAAGAAAACAATTATAGATCAAACTTGCGAGGTTGAGCTGATTTGGCATATTAAATATAAAAAAACTTTAAAGAGATATTATATAATATTATTAAACAAAATGCACAGACTCATAAAGCTAGCATAAAGTGAAATCGGAGTTAATATTATAAGGAATATATTCCAGATTATAGAGAGGTCTTATAAGTAAAGATTAAGTATAAATATATAAAAAAACATTGATTAGTATTTATATGTAAGCATATATAACTTTATATAGATATTGAACTGTTACCTTGGCATATTCTGGGTCAATGGCTGGATGGTTCACTCTCTGAGCTTCAGTTTAGAATAATCAGCTTGTTGGTCAGCAATCTTGGTCATTACTACTTCTTCATTGGTGACAACATTTTTCCATGGCAGGAGTTCTGTGGCAACATTCCAGAGACAGCACTGAGAAGCATGGGAAAGATGGTTCAGTCCCTACTCAACTGACATTCTTTATCACACTATATTCTTTCTTGTTATTCTTATTGGGGAAAGGAGGAATGAAAAACTCAATGAGCAAATAGAAAAAGAAAAAAGAGAACCCTTATCTCCAAACTACTCTATTTATATGTCCCAACTATAACAGGAATGGCTTGGTTTATTTGCTGATAGGCAGATAAGACAATTAATAAATTCTATTTCAGTCCATTCTTAATTAAAAGCAAAATATAAGAAGCTGATAAGGTTCAAATCACATTTCAGCTTGAAAGAATTTAAAGTTAAAAAATAAATGAAACAAAAATATTTCATTAGCGAAACATTTTTAGTTAAAACCTAAAAAAAAACTTTGATAACGAAACAATATTTTAATTAATGAAAGTCGAGCTTTTAAATATATAATTAATCTCAAAATCTTTTATTCATGAAAAATAATGTTTACATGCTTATAAAAGACAGAAAAAATTATGTTTTACACATCATCAACAATCTGTGACCATTGGTATATTGATTATCTTCTGATAAATAAGTAAATTGATGTAACTTTACTATTCACCCATCAGCATTGATGCCGTCTTTTGCTTAGCTACTACTGATTCAGTGGATCCGGTACATCAATCAACTTCCACATTTCATTATACATGAATTTCGATGCAATGATAAAGAATCTGTTTTTAACTTTCCTAATAGTGTTCATGAAAAGACTGACTGGTTCAGAAACAGGCACTGTGAATAATAGCTTACATCTAACATACCATATAACATGTACAATAAAGATGGAAAGTCTAATAATAGAAAACTGTTTAGTTTGTAAGGCTTCTCTTATAGACATGATTTTATAGTAATCCACCTTTAAGTTTTGATATATGGCTAAATTAATTTTACTGAGCCCAGGGCATGAGTAAATTATAAGGTTGAATGACTCTTCTTGCCTTTTACTCATGTGAAAAAAGGGTCTATCTTATTGCAAAAATCTTTTGAAATTAAGGAATTTATTTGTGGTCATGGATTCTAAGTTTATTTTAATACTGAGATTAAGGTAGAGTGAGAAATTTAAAAATTGTTGTTAATTTGTAGTTGGTGAAACCAAGATTTGGAATAATTGTGGGATAATTCAGATTATTTATACTGTATGCCTCCCAGATGATAATTTTTGATTTTTGTAATTTTTGATCTACAGTTAAATGCTGGTTAAGCATCCAGAGCAGTTGATCCAGCCAGCACATTTTACGAGGTGGAGGACGGTCTGTAGGTTGAATTGGTTCACTGAAAATTATTGATTCATGTTTTTTTCATCAAGTTAATAATTAATGTAAAAGATTTTTGAAAAATAATTGCATCAATGGAGTGTAAGGACATCCCATTGAATTTATGATGTACTTGCATTTTGGACATGCTAATTGATGTGGTGCTGTTCTTCCAGAAAAGTTTGGAGCATAAGCTGTTAATATTTTTGGAAAAGGCTTTTGAAATAGTAATCATTGGCAGATAGTATGCAATTCTCAACATGACTTTCATGTTGAGAAGTGCCACCTTTCCTTGTAATGACAAATATACTTTTGAGAGAGTTTGAATTATTTTAGAGGTAGAATCTATTAGAGTATTTTGTATCAGTCTTGACATTGAAGATTGAGAAAGGTAAATAGGAAAGCCCAGAAATTCTTGTGGCTTGACGAGAAATCTTGAGGTTATTGTTTTTCCCGAAAGAATTTTCCATGCAGAGGATTTCTTGGGCTTGAATTGAGATGACAATGAGAAATTGTCAATTATTTGGTAAAGCTTTGGTAGGAACTTTTGGGATGAAAGGATAACCAAGATATCATCCATATATGCAAATACCTTGAGCGATCTCTTAATTCTGGGTATGTATATTCCAGGAAAGAATTTTCTCTGTTTTTTTAGAAGCGGATTTAAATAACAAATAAACAGCAGGGTGCTGAGTGGGGAACCTTGTGGAATGGAAATATCGGGTTGGAAACCATTAGTATAGCATCCATTCAGAGTGATGTGAAATTGTCTATTGTTAAGCAGATTTTCTATGATCTGGATAATTTGAGAGGGAATGTTGATTTCACATAATAGAGCAAGAAGTTTGAGAATGTTAACAGAGTCGAATGCCTCTGATATGTCAAGTTGAATTGCAATAGGCTTGGGCATTCACTTGATCTAACATAATCAAAAAGTGTCCTAACTTCACCAATTGATGTCAAAGGTGAAGATCCCTTCTTAGCATATTGGGATTGAACAATGTGGTCAAGAAATGCCTACTGTACTTTTTCCTTTATCACTACCTCAATTACTTTGAACATAATGGGAGTCATGGAGATAGGTCTTATGTTGTTGATATTGGTAGAGTCTTTATTTTTATTTATGTATGGTACTAGTGCTATTGGGTACAGATTGTGTATTTGTCTTTTCCCAGTAGCAAGGTGGTCTACCATACCCATCATAATCGGGATTGCAAAATTATCAAGGTGTGACATTAGGAATTTTGGTATGGCATGCATCCCTGGATGAACACTGACTGGAAGAGCAGAAAGTCTGTCCTGCAGATCAGAAGATGTAATTCCATGGTTAATAGCATCAGAGTCAGTCTCCCAGTTACATTTGGTTGTAGTTAGATTATTTTGTAGATGGTTTTTAAAGTGCTGACTTATGTATTCAATCATACATGGACCAGATATTCTGCTTCCATCTATTACCAGTGATGTAGGTGTAAGCTGTTTTTGGATAGCACCCATTGCCCACCACAGATAACTTCTGGTCCAGCAATGCTGGGCCGTGAGATAATTTTGTGCTCGTTTGATGGAAATGTATTCAGCGATGGCAACCTGTTTAACTTTATATTGATGTTTAAGTTCCAAAAGCTGATATGTGTGTTCTGGTTGAGCATGGCAGCATTTTATTTTTATATGAATATCATCTATTTCTTTAATCAGAGTCAATGGGCCTTTTGTTTTTTTGGTGAAGTGTGCAATCAAAGTTTGTAAAATTCCAATGAATGCAAACCAAGCCTCTTCAGGGGGTCTGTTTAACAGGTCAATCTTATGGAAAAGAATGTATGCTTCAGAAGGAATAGCTTCCATGATAGATGCTTTAGTTAGCAATCTGAATGAATGGTTAAGATTGAATGTAGCATAGCTGCTAAGCTGTATGTTTGAAGTAATAGCATGATGGTCTGAGAAGGCAACTGGTTGAAGCGTGATCTCCAGCCCATGGTGCAGTTCAGCTGTATAGAAAACCAAATATATCAGTGTTTGATATCTATCTGTGTAGAATGAATATGCATTTTGTGGAAGAAATCCATGACCATTTATAAATTTTCTATTTAGCAAAAGGAGGTATTTAGAAGTAAATTGGTCATATGACATGTTGAAATCTCCCATGGGAATGGTTGATGCACTATTGCTGGTAGTCACCATGTTAATTGTGTTAATGATTCAGAAGAAATTGGAGTGGTTGTTTGTGGAGTATACATAAATAGCATTGATGTTACTACTTCCATATGTCAGGTTTGATGCTTATAATGTTATTGTCCTGATATGTAATTTTGAATTTATTTGGGGGATGCTTGTCATTAATAAGAACACCAACTCCCTCTGAAGCAGTGAGGTTAGTTGAAAGATATGCATAACCAAGTTTATTAAGCTCTGAAATGATGTGAGGATTAGAGTTCACATGAAATTTAGTTTCTCCAAAGAACATGATATGTGGAGAAGATGAGAGGAATAAATGTTTAATTGCCTGAACTCAAAGCATAGAATTGATTCCCCTTATATTAACCCCAATAATATGGCAAGACAAATTAGACATAAACAGATAATGAATTGGATTCCACCACTAGATGATGGATTTCCAGATGAATATTGACAGGGTGTGGATGAAGCAGGTTTTTAAAGGAGAGTATAGGCTTGAGATTGTCATCACCAGCATGCTCAATTGGCAGTGAGTCTTGTAATAGGTTATCGGTGCAGAATGGAAGATGTACTCTTTGTTCAGAAACTGGCTTATCTTTGTTATATGGAGAAAGGTAGTTATCAGCTGTTGCTTTTTTACACTTTTTCTCCATGGCTGGCACTATTCCATATGAGTTTGTGTTGTGTGATGCATCTTGATTTTGTGCATTTGTTGGAATATGCTTTATTTGTGTATCATCTTCTGAAGTAACTTTCTGTATTCCTGAAGATTTTATTTTTTTTATTTTGGGGTTTTGATTTGAAGTGTCCATTTCTGTTACTTCATCTGTTAGGCTGGGTTTGTTGTTTTCTTCTCTGTTGTATTTATTTAATTGTGTTGTCAGATTTTGGTTATTAGACAGACCATGGTCTTGACTATGCTTGTGTTTAGAAGCAGGGATTGCTTTTGTTATTTTAGTAGAATCAGATTCAGTTTCAGATGACCTGTTTTGGATAGTATTTGTGAGAGATTTGTTCTCTGTTTCATGATTAGTTTTATTTGAGGTAGTTTGCTTATTTATGTTTTGATTGGAGTTTGTATTGCAGTTATTTTTATTCTGTTGTTTGCATTTGAACAAGTTTGAAGTGATTTCTGATAGAATTTCTTGGACGGTTTTTTGAGTAATTATGTGTGTTTGATTAAATTGTTCTGTTGTTGTTGACTGCTTAGATGATTGTTTGGTCTGATTAGCCACACTTGTTGCATTGTATTTAATCTGATGGCTGCATTTGTGATATCTATATTTTTGTTGCCACATAGTTCACAGAACCTTGCAACACAGTCTTTGATAAGGTGTGTTCTTAGACAACAGTAGAAGCATTGAGGCCTTATGCCTAAAAACGTTAGGCTCATTGGTTGTCCCATGCATTTAAGTACTGTTGGAATATCACTTGGGTTACTGCTTTGTTTCAGGTGTAGTTTGAATGAGGCTATATTTGAAAAAATTTGTAACCCAGCTTTGTCTTGTGGCAGGTATTTGAATCTGTTGACCTTACCAAAGGGTGATAGTATTTCTTGTAATCTATTCTCATCTAAGCCATGTATGCAGTTCTTGATTTTGCCAGACAAGGCACTAGCCCAGTTTAAGTCTATGTAACAAATGAATAGGTTATTAAGGGTTTTATGTGTGTGTTTAAATATATTTCTATTTGCCCAGCTAGTGAATTCTATGGCAATGTATCTATCGTTTGGATGATTAGATATCTTATAAATTGTATCTGCTATGTTTGAATTATTGATCATGTTACACAGGTCATCAAATGGGAATTTAATAAGAGAGCAACTGTTGTTAGTGACAGCTAGAATCAGACTTTTATCACTGCTGTAGTAAGCTAACGATTTGAGCAGGTTGTTTGATATAGTCTGATTAAACCTATATGTCAGGCCATTGTATTGCTCTTCATCAAAGTTTTGTGTGTTGAATAATTCATCATCATGGCTAATATGACTTTGCATTTGTGTGTAATCAGTAGACTGTTCCATCAGATCAATCACCATGTGGTTTGGATCAGAATTAATTTCTGTATCTGAGTCTGTATTTTGTTTATAAGTTGGATGTGTTACTCTTAAAAAAATTTCGGTTTGCATTTACCTGCAGTATGCTATTATTTTCGGCAATATTGGCATATGATTGTTTTTCTGTGGTGTTATTATTTTCTTGTGGTTTGTTTGGTGTGTTGTTTTGGTTTAGTGATGGGAAATTGATGTTGTAGTTTCTTTTGCAACCTAGATTTTTATTATTATCGCTGATTTTGACCGTTTCATGCACTTCTGTATTATTGGCAGTGTAAGTTTGCATTGGATTTTTTTCAATTTCATTTTTTTGTTTTTCACCATTAACTACAGTAAAATGATTATTTTTGTTATGATTTAATTTTCTGTGTGTGTTTAGATTTATTTTCCCATTATGTACATTTTTTATGCATTGATAGAAAGGTTGCTCTGATGTAACGTTAGCTTCCCGATGTTTAGCACTATGCTCGGGGTTCCAGACTTTTCCATCTACTGTATCTTTGCTAATTGGAGCTTTTTCTTTTGGAGTTTTATTATTACTTTTATTTGATTTATTATATGAACTATGCTGTTTCTGTATTAATTTTGTTTTAAGGTTATTGGTTTTATAGGCCTCATTGCCCGAGTCAAACTCTGAGCTGGAATATCTAGAACTTTCTATATCGCTATCGGAGATAGGTTTTCCTTTCAACATAGTTTTTTCTTGTGTTTCAATTTGTTTTTTTTTTTGAATTTTTAAATTGCATTATTGTATCTTGTGCTATTTTTGGCTGTTTATATTTTGCTTGAGGGCTTGACTCTGTGGATCCCTGTAGACCTATTGAGCCATGTTCGGTATGAAAGTAATCATCCATTTGGCCAGTGTTGAAGTTTAGGCTCCGGACTTTTTGATTTTCTGATTCTTTACTATTTGAGGATTTTTTATCTTTATTATATTTAATATTATTTGCTTTTTTGTTTTGAACAAGTTGTAAGCATTTTTTATTAATAGATTTTTGTTTTGGGGGGTCAGAGTCTTCTGATTCATATGTTAAGGTAGAATAGCAATCTACGCTTTCCGAACTTGATGTATTTTTATCGGTATTGGATTTAAGATTTTTTTTTTTTACAATTGTTGGTTCTGGGTAAAACACATTTTGGGAAACAATTACTTTTATACTTAAAAACATTACATATTTCATTAGGCTTAGTATATTCAGGGGGTCTATTGTTATTACTGAATCACCCTGAGTTTCGTGATGTATTGAACAAATGTTAGCTGTATTTTGTTCCACGTTATGTTTAAGAGTCAGCCATTGACTCGTATTTGAGTTTTGCATTAAGGTTTGGTTTAATGGATTATTTTGAGAATGATCGAGCATGCATTGATCATTATTGGTATTTTGTTCTAAAGAAACTTGTGCTAAAGTAATTATAGGATTGTTGTGGGATTGATCCGACATATCACAGACTCGGAAATTTCAGTGTCTAGTTCTGCGCTCATGAGCACGTTCATTTGCTTGTTTGGCAAAATGGATTTATTTGGTGAAATATTAGTAGGAGTTTGTGGAAGAGAGTTACAATTTTCGTTAGATTGATTAGATATGGCCTGAATTATTTTATTTGGGATGTTTGAATCCTTTTTTTTTATTTTTTGGGGAAAAAATAAATAAATATATAATTAGTGAAGCAAAACTTCACAATGGATTAATTTGAACCTGCCATCTTGGTTATATCTTATTTCTTTTATAATTCTACAAAATTGAAATAAGATACAAATAATTTATTTAAAAATTGCAAATTATGTGTTTATAATTTTTTCTTTTTACAAATATATATATATATATAAGATCAAAAATAACAAAATCAAAATTATAAACATTTGTTATTCAGGAAAGTTTTTGCATGTTAAATATATATATATGTCTGTTGTGTAATAGTTGATGACACTGTTAGTAAATTAAATATGATTGCTGGGTTTGAATCCTTGTAGATTGTTAATTTTTAGGAAGGAAAACATGAAGCTCATTCTGACTACAGAGTGACTGCTTTAATATTTCTATTCAACATTAGATCTAAAAATTTTAATTTAACAAAATCAACCCTCCCCCTCTTCTACCACATATTATAGAAGGATAAAAACATTTAAACTCATTTACCAACTCTTCCAATTTATCATTCTCAACTACAAACAAATAATTATCCACATATCTAACAAATAAATTGAAAAATAAATTCTTTTTAATAATTTTTTTTTCTTCCAAATAATTAATTTAAACTAAAAAAAATTAAAGGATAAGTAATATAACGTATTATCCACCTTTCCTTAATCTTATGAAAATTACCATTATAAGTAAAATACATAAAATTCTCTAAAAATAAAAGCAATTCTTTGATAATTTTAATTTCATTTTTTGCCAAAGATCCATGTTTAATCAACACAGACATAAGAACATCCATACTGTTTAATATATTAACAGATTGATATGTATTCTCAATATCCAAACTATCAAATACACAATTGTTTTCGATTTTAAAAAGCCTCAAAAGAAGAAAACTGTGTAATAACCAAAATCAGTAAATTGTTTTAAAAATTATTCACGAACCTAGAAATACCCTCTACAACACTACCTGTAAAATTGAAAACAAATCTTAAAGGAAAATCATCTTTGTGAGTCTTAACATTCATAAACATTTTAGCTGATATGAAGCTATTAGGATAATATTTTAAATAAACTACTTTAATAAAAAATTTTAAATTTAACATATTTTTCATATCTATTAACTTCTCATTAATCACTTTACCTGGATCTTTTTCTACAAATATATATTTACCATTATTTAATTTTTTATCCATTTTCTTCCTGAATTCATTTCCTTTCTTAATGGAAAACTGACCAGCTTTGTCTTCATGCGAAATGATCACATCATTAGCAATTAAACTATCCTTATGATGTCTAACCTTATCTGGATTAACAATAAATTCCTTTTTAAACTTATATTTAAAACCAATTGAATGCCAACCTTTTGCTCATCCAATAGATAAAATTGTATCAAAAACTATATTTTTGAATTAAAAGGAACAAAATTATGACCTTTACCAAGAATTTCTAATTTTCTGTCATTTAATTTAATATCAGAAAGATTACCAACTTTAATTAATAGAAACATTACTTTCAAATATCCTATCACTACAATAAACTTTATTCATTTTTCCAAACAGCAATTTTAATTTTCTTTAATACTTCCTGCAATAGAAATTTGACTTATTTTTTCTAAACTGCCTTATGAAAAAAATTAACATTGAATAATTAAAATCTTGCCTCTTACCTAAACAATACCTATTTCTTTTATTTTCATAAATAAATTTGTAAAATCTAATAAAATTTTCTTACAAAAAACTATTCAAAATATATGTTTGTAAATTCAAAAGTATATTCCAATTTTTAAGCAAAGTCCTATTCATCTTAAAATTAATAATATAACTACTAGGAATAACATTAAATTCCTTACATTTTTAAGGAAATAAATATGCCATCTTAATGATTCTATCCTATCACTCAATCTAGTTAACTTTTTTATTTTTGCTAATATCATTCAATGGAAAATTATTAAAAACTCAATCTCACAATCCCAAAATAAAGATTAACTACAAATAACAAATAGACATCTAAATTAACAAAAAAAAAAAAAACTGCACCAAAACATACACATTTTTTTTTATATCTATTTATTTTTTTTTTAAATTTATTTAAATTATTCTATAGCACTACCTTCTCACCAACAAATATCACAAAGCAAAACATATATATATACAAACATATACCAATATATATACTTAAATATATATATATACAAACATATACCCTTCATGCAACAAAACCAACATATATAAATAAATACAAATATATAAAATAAAACATAAAACATAACCCTTTTTACTATATCAGCAATACTATCTTAAATACAAAGAATCTCATAAAAATTTAAACATTAAAAAAATAAAGCTAAACCAGTCAATAAATAATCAAATATCCCATAATCACAACTCAACCAGACTAGCCAAGAAAATAAACTAAAACATTTCCAATGGTTTCACTTCTACAAGCAGACTTTTCAAGTGTAAAGAACTACAAAATAAAACATATTCAAATTGAACATTACCCACAATTCCATGTATTTCCCATACAACTTTAATATTAAAAGAACATTTAAATAAATACAATTTGCTTAAATTTTACAAATTTATTTATGAATATAAAAGAAATAGATATTGTTTAAATAAGAGGCAAGATTTTAATTATTAAATTTTAATTTTTTTCTTAAGGCAGTTTAGAAAATATAGGTCAAATTTCTATTGTAGAAAGTATGACAGAAAATAAAAATGATTGTTTGGAAAAATGAATAAAGTTTATTGTAGTGATAGGATATTTGAAAGTAATGTTTCTATTAATAAAGTTGGTAATCTTTCTGATATTATGTTAAATGATAGCGAATTAGAGATTCTTGGTAAAAATCCTAATTTTGTTACTTTTCATTCAAAAAATTTAGTTTCTGATTCAATTTTATCTATTTAACCTAGTAATTTGAGTGATGAGCAGAAGGATGGCATACAATTTATTTTAAATAAAATCTTAAAAAGGAAAAAAAAAGTTATTGTTGATTCTGCTGAGGTTAAATATTAAGGATAGGCTAATTGCTAATGATGTGATGATTCCTTGTGAAGACAAAAGTGGTTGCTTTGTCATTATGAAAGGAAATCAGTTCAGGAGAAAATGGATAAACAATTAAATAATGGTAAATATATGTTTTTAGAAAAAGAGCCAGGTAATGTGATTTTTAAAATGTTAATAAATATTACATGATCACCATCTCTATACTAGCATATAATTGTTGTAAACAAAGGCAAAACTCTCCATACAGTAGTGCCACCCTGTGCCAAACAGAGTAATCAATGGATGCCAGAAGGCTTGTGCATAAAATCCCTATCTAGTGCCTACTCATCCAATATCTCCAGACTAGTTTCTGGCTTGTGGCCATCATCAGTGAGGAGCCTTGAATCTGAGAGCACTGCACCTAGATCTTAGGATCTAATGCAACCATCCAACAGCCACCTTTTAACTCTACTTTACTACAAAACTATGAGAATGAAATTGAAAACATTGTTAATATCTTCAATCTAAGCTCAATAGCTTATATAGTCATATGGGTCTGAACTCAATTCAGCACCCATACATTTTGGTGTCTTTGGCTCTTAAACAACCATAGCCACCACTATCCTATTAGGCTGGATTGGTGTTAAACCACTAAACATCATCATATGATCACCATCTCTATACTAGCATATAATTGTTGTAATCAAAGGCAAAACTCATTGATTACTCTGTTTGGCACAGGGTGGCACTACTGTATGGAGAGTTTTGCCTTTGTTTACAACAATTATGTGCTAGTATAGAGATGGTGATCATGTGATGTTTAGTGGTTTAACACCAATTCTGCCTAATAGGATAGTGGTGGCTATGGTTGTTTAAGAGCCAAAGACACTAAAATGTATGGGTTCTGAATTGAGTTCAGACCCATATGACTATATAAGCTATTGAGCTTAGATTGAAGATATTAACAATGTTTTCAATTTCATTCTCATAGTTTTGTAGTTAAGTAGAGTTAAAAGGTGGCTGCTGGAGGGTTGCATTAGATCCTAAGATTTAGGGGCAGTGCTCTCAGATCCAAGGCTCATCACTGATGATGGCCACAAGTCAGAAACTAGTCTGGGGATGCACTAGTTAGGGATTTTATGCACAAGCCTTCTGGCATCCATTGATTACTCTGTTTGGCACAGTGTGGCACTACTGTATGGAGAGTTTTGCCTTTGTTCAATAAATATTATGAAAAAAATAGTAAAAAAATTTTAATACAGTAGATTATTTAAAATGTTATCCTAATGACTTCATATCAGGTAAGATATTTATGAATATTAAGACTTTAAGATTTATTTTCAGTTTTACAGGTATTGTTGTAGAGGTTATTTCTAGCTTCTAGAATATTTTTTTAAAACAATTTGTTGATTTTGGTCACTACACAGTTTCTTCTTCTTTTGAGGATTTTGATAACGTTAATAATTTTAAAATGGAAAGTATTTTGAGTGATTTCTTCAAAAGAAATTTATCAATTGCATAATTCTTGATGTGCACTTAAATGCTATCTATTGACACAGTATTTATTGCACATGCAACAGTACCAAAGTTATTAATTGTTAGCAGTTAAAGATATTGTTGTGTTAATATTTTTTATTGGAATGAAAATAAGTTAAATAGGGAAATATATGAAATTAAGAAATGGAAAAAATAAGCTAATTATGACAGAACACAAAACAGAATCAAAAGAGGACATGAGACTGCTGAAGAAAAAGATATTCCAGGAGATAAGTGAGTTAAAAGAACAAGTAAGAAAAAAAAGGAAAAAAAAAACAAAGTAAAGAGATCAGTAGAAGAAAAGATGAAAAGAAGGTAGATAACCTTATTTGTGAGTGGGACAGGGAAACAATTACATATCTTAGGAATGCTCCAAGGTTGTTATGCAGATAAACTATATCAAGATAGAGACATTATGGGACTCAGGCAGCCAGATATTGGTAATGTTGGAGAGAATATATGAATGTATGTAGAGACAACCCATAGACATTACAAACTCTATCAGTGAGAAGCATGCAAATAACATTAACAAATAACAAAAAATCATAATTGGGTTTGAAACAAGTTTCAGAACAAATTAAAGTAGGGGATAAAGCTTGTGGTTAAAACACCTGTAGAGGTCCCTACTATCGCATTTTATATGCATATTATCGAGGTTATAGCCTCAGTAAATATTACTTATGTAATCAATGTGTGTTTAATAAATTTATAATTACACCACACTTTATTGGGTCTAAAAGGTTTGGTGCATAAAGCCATACTGGGGACTGACTTTATGCACAAAACTAGATGTGTGATCAATTATAAAGAGGAAAGGATTATCTGCAAGGGGAAGAAGTGGAGTTTGGGTTGTGGATGAGAATAAATCAGAAAAAGATATGTAACATAGAGCTTGAGATGAAAAGACCTTTAATAGAGATACAAATATATGAACTAATAAATAAGGTAAAGAGAGCATGGAATAGGCCCTAAAAGAAGTTTTAGTTAAATATAAATCAACTTTTTCAGACAAACCTGAAATTATTAAATATTATGAGCAGTGAATCAAGATTGAGGCCAAAACACCATACCAAGCAAGATCATACCTGGTGTCACCCCAATATAGAGCTGATGTAGAAAGACAATTAGGTAAAATGGAGGAGTGGAATATTATAACCAAGGGTTCATTCTTCATATAATAACCCATTAATGGTTGTAAAAAACGGTGCCATAAGACTGTGTTTAGATGCCAGGCAATTGAACAAGATCACATGGCCTGATCAAAATGTTCCACCACCAATTAATTAGATAGAAAACAAATTCGAGGGAATTATTTTCCACCTTACATTTGACTGCTAGCTATTGCACATTAAGCTGCACCCTGCTGACTAGAACCACATGTCATTTTGATATAATGATATATCATACCAATTCAACAAAATATCTTTCAGTCTAAAGAATAGTAGGGCAGGCCTGTTAAAATGTCTTGACTGAGTGCTGTCCCCAGTGATCAAAATGTTAATCACTATATACATAAATGATGTGATTATTGCTTCTAGTATCCCACATGAACACTTACTGATGTCTCAAAAGTTTTTTACAAGAGTGCAAAATGAAGGGTGTACAAATTAACCTGTATAAAAGCTGTTTAGCAGTGAAGTAAATGTCTTAGAGCACTTAATTATGCAAATGGAATCAGCTCTCACCCTAACAAAGTCCCAGAAATCAAAGATTTCACAGCCCCTCACACACCAAAATGAGTTAGGTCATTTTTGGGGCTGTGTAATTTCCACAATAAATTTTACAAAACCTTTGCAACTGACATGGAGCCATTGCTGCAACTATTATGTAAGGGGACATGATGTAAATGGATGGAAGAGCATGAAATTAACTTCAAGGTTATTAAAGAAATATTCCTTAGCCAAGTGATTTTAGTTTACCCTAACCTAAGGAAACTTTATTGTCCAGGTAGACAGCAGTGGGTATGAATTTGGTAGAGCTTATATGAAAACTCAGAAGGATGACACCTTGGGTGTAATTTATTTGGTTGGAAGACCATTGAAATGTGCAGAGATTAATTACTCTGTCACAGATAAAGAGGCCATGGCTGTAGTGTGGGCATTGCAGAAGTTCTGCCAGTTCATGATGGGGTTGGAAATGATTGTTAAGATGGATCGTAAGAGCCTGGAATTTCTAAACCACAGTTATTTAACAAATAGTAGGCTAATACAGTGGAGCATTTTTCTCCAAGAGTTCAATTATTCCACCAAGTATTGTAAAAGGATCAAAATGTGGTAGCTGACATATTGAGCCAAGAACATCAGTCCTCAGGCTAAAAATCATCTGCAAATGGAAGATATATGTTGATCAAATATACAATTAGAGGAGGATGCTGTAGTGGAAGATGGATTGAGACACCTGGAAAAAGGGCAATGGCAAAGCCCCATCTACAAAAAAATTATTGATGAACTAGAAGTCAAAAATGAAATGGAAGGAGAAATGTTGGAAATTAACACCAGAAATAGTGACTGATTGAAAGAAGGGTTCTTATGACACATCACAGACCTACAAAGATATCAGTGGAAGATGATTATACCAGAGTTTACAAGAAGGGCTTATTATTTATACCCAGCATTTTATTGGCATTATGGAGTTAATGAAGTGGAAGGCTTATTAAGGACTTGATTCCACTGATCAAATATGAAAGCACAGGTTGTCAGCATAGTAAATGCAATATCTCTCAAAAGACAAAACCAGAAAATGGATCATATCAGGAATTGTTGAGTCCTAACATTTCTAACAAATGAAATGACCTGCTAGCTATCATTTTTTATGTGTCATTACCATTTTTTAAAAAATCAAATATGTACTAATGGTATACAACATTTTTTCAAAGTAGATGTCAGCATATTCAGTGTCTCAGGAAAATAGTATAAATGCCATGTAAATACTGGAGACACAATACTTTGAGAAGATAGGTGGACCTAGGGCTATCTTGTCAGACCATGATAGGTCTTTCACATCTCAAGAATGGCAAGAGTGGATAGATGTTGGAGCTAAAATGCATATTGTTATCCATATACAATCCATAGTTCTATCCATATGAGTGGATGATAAATGAGTTGTGACATCTCTTCAGGGTATGTACTGCTTTCAACCATAGAGGGCTGAAATAGTTTCCCTGGATATTAAATTTCATAAAATTGGACTTGTAATGAATCCACAAATTTTGCACCAATCCCCTTTATGCATGATACGAGAAAATATTGATTAAAAAAATCCAAGAAAAGACAAGAGTGAGATTGGACCACTGTGCCAAACCCCAGACACTGTGAAAAGGAATCATGACTGACAAGTTTTAAGAGGGAGATACAGTGGGGTCAAAGTGAATCCTGTGAGTCAAACTGGGAGACATAGACACTGCAAAAAGCAATCATGACTGACAAATTTAAAGGAGATACATTGGGGTCAAAGTGAACCCTGTGAATCAAACTAGGAAACATATTTTTAACAAATTCAAAAACTTATATGATGGACTATTTCAATCATAATTCATCCCTGGAAATTTTATTAACCATGGCTGTTGCTATATTTGTAGAAGCATAACATTACTTCAAGTGCTCAAAGGACAAAAAACCATTGGTGAGCTAGTCAGAGAGTTATGTCAGTGTTCACTGTGAACTTTTTGAAAATAATAAAATCACATGTATTATTATATTATCATTGAAAGCATAATGCCACTCCAGGAAATGGATTTGAAAGTGGCCAAATAAATGCATGAGCTAATGACATAAACTGCTTGTTATATGTGTTTGATTTCACCAAAGGAATAAGAATTTAATTTTAGGATTGAGTGCTTATAAGCAATGAAGCATATCTCATAAATAAGTTTTAACTTACATGTATTATGTAATTCGCTCTCTTGTGTGTATATATATATATATATATATATATATATATATATATATATATAGTCTGTTTATTTTTTTGTATTTATCATGTAATTGGTTATTATTATTATTTATTCAATATATAATTCAATGAAATAAAATTCATTCTATTCTTTAAGGCACATTAAAAGATAGTTATTTTATAATATTGTGAATAGTGAAGATCCATTATAGATTCAACAGTTTTGTAAATAAGCTTTGTTGGAAGAAACTGTATTATTATTTTGATATGTGTTTCCAGGTCATCTTTTTTTAAAATAGAGGTGGATCTTGTTAGTAGGGTTAAATCATTGAATCTCTATGTATAGATTAATTGATTTTTCTAACTTGTGTTCTAGTGTTGTCTTACATTGATTGGTATCTATTTTTCTTTTTATACTGTTGATCCAATGTCATTCTGGGCAGTTCACATATCACTCTTGGGCATGTTATAATATGTCACATTACACTTTTTTTTTAAATTTAGAGTTGGATTCAGATTTTACTATAACTGATTGTAAGAAGTGTTAAGTTTAAAAAGGAATAATTTGTATAATGAGTTAAATAATGACCAAACTAGATTGTATTAAAAGTTAAAAAATTTTAAAACTAACACTTACATTATTATTTAAAGTAAAATTTATATTTTCAACTATTAAAGTGAATCAACATAGTGTTATACTGTCTGACTAGTAGTTCATTCCAATCAGTCTGTTAAAAGGGGTTAAAAATAAGAAATTAGCTTTGGTGTGTGTTTGTGTAAATGAATGCTTAGTTTATTGTGGCATATATAAATGCTAGTAAAAATAAATTAAGACAAAAATCTTTTAAAAAGATTAATAAGATTATTCCTTGAGGCTAGTTCCAGGTTTTGATCTGGTGCAACTGACTGGTGATTATATAAAATGTACACATCAACTTGCATCTTTAAAATACTGCCATTAAATGATTGGAAATAAGATTGTATTATATTTATCTCGAATTTCAATCTTCTAGCTTTGACTAAAACTGAGCTTTTCAGTGACTTTTAACTAAAGTTAATATTATTATGGTAATAATATATATCTCAGACTTCCACAAGATCCTCAACTCTCCATGCCATCTCATATTGCTGACCCATAAATAATCACCACTATCCGTATTTCATGCTAAACCAGGATTTATCAGTTTGACCAGATTACCATCTCCACACATCTAAGGATGGATGAAGTAGGTAATATATGGCACTCATAAAATGTTTAAATAAAAAATTAAGAGTTTCTCTTGATGATGCATGAAGATTAATTTTGTTTTATATAATTACATGCTTATATCAGCATTAGATTTTATATAGAGAGAAAAAATAATGACCTGTAATCTACAATTTAGTTTAAAAATTATCAAGTTGGCATTTGTAATTCATATTTGGTAGCTAGGATATACAGAATTTGTATCAATCTGTTAATAGATTAATTAGTACTGATGTTTTTCTGTCTGTGTTGGTTAAATTTGTCATATATTAAAATCAAAGTTATTAAAGAGTTGCTTTTATTATTACAGAATTCTGTGTATTTTATTTATAATGGTAATTTTTATAAGATTATGGAAGAATGAATAATAGGTTATATTATTTCATCTTTAATTTGTCCAATTTAAATTAATTATTTGGAAGAGAAAATTATATCAAAAAGAATTGTTTATATTTAAATTTATTTGTTAGATATATGAATGATTGTTTGTAGTTTAGAATGATAAATTGAAAGAATTGATAAATGAGTTTAATTGTTTTGATCCTTCTATAATATATGTGGTAGAAAGAGGAGGGTTAGATTTTGTTAAATTAAAATTTTTAGATCTATCGGTGCTTAGAAATGTAAAGACAAATTGTTTGGTATGTAGTCATTACAGTTAAGAACAAAGAGTTAAGGCCCATAATTAAAATTGATAAATATCAATCTGTATCTCACAATGTAACTGCTTTAAGAAATTATTGTTATAGAAATAAAAGATTAAATAATTCTAGTGGTGTAGCTTTATTTTAAAATGGTCAATTTTATGAAGATTATTTGAGTGTTGGCTACTTTGATAAATTTGTTAAAAGTATTTTATTTAATAGTAATATTTGTAATGATGTAAAAGTTAAAGAAAAATATGATTTATTTTTTTGCCATTTAAATTATCTTCTTATAAAATTGTATGTCAAATAGTAATTTGTTTGGAAATAAGAATATTGCTTGGAAAAGGACTATTACTTTGAATAATTTACTAAATAATATAAAAGAATTTTTTTTATAGAAAGACTATTCCTGGAGGAGTATATATTTTCCATTATTTTTGTAAGAACATATATATAAATCAGAGTAGTTTGACCTTAAATGAAAGAATAACATACATAAAAATAGGGTTAGAAATAAATATCTTAGTACTGCTTTGGATATCCATGAAAAAAATACAGGCCACATTATTAATTTTGATTATTAATTTAAATTTATTTGACAGAAATGAAATAAAAAGAATTAAATAAACTTTATTATTAAAAATGTATGATTCTGAAGCAATCAAAATATTTAAAAGTTTTTTTAATATTGAGGGTGTATGAGAAGTAAGTGGAATTGTGGGTAATGTTTAGTTTAAATATGTCATTTTGTAGTTTTTTATGTTTGAGAAGTCTGCTTGTAGCAGTGAAACCTTTGGTAATATTTTAAAGTTAATTTTCTTGGCTAGTCTGGTTGAGTTGTGAATTTAGGATAATTTTGATTATTTATTGACTAGTTTAGTTGTATGCTTTTAATGGTTATATCACATCAAATCTATTAGACCTATTTCTTGCTAATTTGAATACTATTACCATTTTGGTTCATTATATATTCATTATGTGTGATAAACAATACCCTTTGAGCTGACATTTCTATCATTTCTTATTTTCACACATTATCTTAATAATTCTGATGTTATGTGTCTATATTCCCTTTCATTGCTGTAAAATAAATATATATTTGTTGAATTGACCTTGGCTTTATTATACATTAAGGTAAGTTATACCAATATTGTTCTCAGGTTTGCTTTGTTTTCCCATATTACGTGAAAGAACAGTCTGTTTGGCTGCATCCAACTGCATATATAAAATTATGTCACTACAATTTGTATATTTTATCTTTTATATTATCAATTAGTCTATTTAAATTGATGGACATTCTAAATCTGATGTTAAATTTATTAGCACAGATCTTTAAAATTTTATTTCTGATGTAATGATCTACTCTGATAAATTCAGCATCAGATTTAGAATCCCCATCAATTTAAATTAACTGATTAATACAATGGATAAATTATACAAATTGCATTGATCTAGTGATGTGTTTGCAGTCAATATGGCCTTTTTTGTATCTACTATGGTGAAACAAAAGCAAACCTGAGAATAAGATTGACACAGCATATCTTATTGTAGAAAGAGCCAAGACTGATTCAAAAAAAAAAGTCTGTATTTTACAATCAAGAAAGGGAATATGAATCACATTTTGACCCTATTATCATTAATATATATACAAAGAGAGAAACAATCGAAAATCTAAGATCAAATAGATTGATTAACACATAAAATGAATACATAATGAACCAAGGAGCTAATATTATTCAAATTAGCAAGAAATGGATCTCATTGACTTTTAATAGAACAATTATGACTATGATGTACATCAGTAGAAAGTATATTTGGTTTACTTAGTTTAATTTACTTTTATTCTCTGTTATGGTAATATCATATTATTAATAATTGCAGAGTAACAAGGTATTATATTTAAATAGATGTATAGCATAATGAAGTCAACAAAAATTGTTTTCTCATCTATTCTTATTAGTTAATAGTTTAATTAATTATTCTAAAAACTAAGTGAATATAGTGAAAAATATTTTCTCTCAAGTGGAATTATATATATATATATATATATATATGTGTGTGTGTGTGTGTGTGTGTGTGTGCTTTTGGTGAAATAGAACTCTTTAATGGTTTACATGTCAATTCTTTCCATTTACTGGTTTCCAATCTTAATCACAATTGGATATATAGAGTCAGTATGATTGTTTTTATTTATTATTGATAAGTGTGTCTATTTAACTAAAATATGTGAAAATAGTGAACACAATATTGGATCAAATTCAACAAGCAGGGTTGGATATCCTAATTTCTATTGGCTACATGATGGAAAAAATGAAGTTCAGTTTCAGATGTCAAGCTGCACATAATTACTAATGCAACTACTGGTAGAAGTTCAGTATGCATCATGTTAAGCCATATAATAGCAAACACCGATAGAAGAGGCACAATAATTAAATTACTTTCTGAGCTGAACTTTTTAAATTTCCAGCTTTGTAAAACTCTTTTTTTCATAAATAACAAGTCCACTCATTTACAAAATTTGTGAATTAAACAATTACTTTAATTACTGCTGTTTACAAACTTCTCTAATTAATTAAGTCAGTAATTATTTTAATTCTTTAGTTTAATAAACTACTTTAATTAAACGAGTCTGCTTCTTTAAAAAATTCTTTAACTGACCAATCGCAGATGTTTATTGATGCCATTTAACCATCTTAATCTCTAAAAATATATGACATTTTCAGAGCATAGGAACAAAGCTTAAAAAGAAATTGAATTTTTAAAAAAATTAATTAATAAAAATGCACAAAAAATAATGCTTAATCAAGCTTTGTTCTATAACATAAATTTTAAATCAGATTTATTTGAAATTCATTTAATAAAAAATAAATCAGGTTCTTTGTCTTTTCAAAACCAAAATAAAATTAACTGATCTCTTTACTTTGTTTTTTTTTTCCTTTTTTTTTCTTACTTGTACTTTTAACTCACTTATCTCCTGGAGTATCTTTTTCTTCATCAGTCTCATGTCCTCTTTTGATTCTGTTTTGTGTTCTGTCATAATTAGCTTATTTTTTCCATTTTTTAATTTCATATATTTCCCTATTTAACTTATTTTCATTCCAATAAAAAAATATTAACACAACAATTTCTTTAACTGCTAACAATAAATAACTTTGGTACTGTTGGGTGTGCAATACTGTGTCATTAGATATCATTTAAGTGCCCATCAAGAATTATGCAAGCGATAAATTTCTTTTGAAGAAATCACTCAAAATACATAAATTGGTAAAATACATAAAATCAAGCACCACCAAGCAATTAATTGAAATGGCTCAAAAATAAGTAAAATAGAAATTAAAAAATAAGTAAAATACAAATTAATGAAGTACACACACACATGCATGTGGAAATATGTAAAATACCTAAAATTAAGCACCCCAAAGTGATTAATTGAAAGAATGATTCAAAAATAAGTAAAATACAAATTAAAAAAAGTACAAACACGTGTGTGGAAATCGGTAAAATACAAAAAATAAAACACCCCCAAGCGATTAATTGAAATGGGTCAAAAATAAGTAAAATACAAATTAAAAAGTAAGTAAAATACAAATTAAAAAAGCACATGCATGGAAATCAGTAAATTACATAAAATACCCCCCCCCCAATGATAGATTGAAATGGCTCAAAAATAAGTAAAGTACAAATTGCAAAAGCAGGTTGTTTTCTCTTAGCATGTTAAAACCGCTTGAGGGCATAATTTCTATATAAACAAACAGAAATATAATGTTTACTGGGCCATTGTTCTTTTTTTTCTCAATTTTATAGTGCTTTTTTTGATTTGCAATAAAATCATAAATAATGAAATTTATCTAAAATAAACAAAAAAGTAAATTGGATAAACCTTTTTTTTTGTTAATTTTTATTTTTCTAAAATGAAATTTGTAAAATTAAGAGTGTGCTAATAACTCTAAACAAGCTTTTTTTTTTATTTATGGTAAATGCTACTACAAGAGAAGGCATTCAAATCATTTTTATCTTGGATTGTCCCCATCCCCAGACCGGTTTCGACCTATGGGTCTCTTCAGTGAGGAGTTGGGACATTAGATCTAAAAAACCAACTCAAGCAAAGCTTTTATCTAAAAGATAATTGTTAGAAGAAGATCTGAAACTTTTAGACATCTACATGTCTTTAAAGTCAGCTCTCCAACTGAAAAAAAAAATCATATGGGCCTGAACTTAATTCAGATACTCCATATATTAGTAGGCTTAGCTCTTTAATTTAGCTAAAGCCACAACAGCAAAATAATAATAGTAATAATAACAAGTCAGATGTCACATGACTTATATATAGCTTGCACTTACAAATATGTAAAATTAAGAGTGTGCTAATAACTCTAAACAAGCTTTTTTTTTATTTATGATAAATGCTACTACAAGAGAAGGCATTCAAATCATTTTTATCTTGGATTGTCACCATCCCCAGACCGGTTTCGACCTATGGGTCTCTTCAGTGAGGAGTTGGGACATTAGATCTAAAAAACCAACTCAAGCAAAGCTTTTATCTAAAAGATAATTGTTAGAAGAAGATCTGAAACTTTTAGACATCTACATGTCTTTAAAGTCAGCTCTCCAACTAAAAAAAAAATCATATGGGCCTGAACTTAATTCAGATACTCCATATATTAGTAGGCTTAGCTCTTTAATTTAGCTAAAGCCACAACAGCAAAATAATAATAGTAATAATAACAAGTCAGATGTCACATGACTTATATATAGCTTGCACTTACAAATATGTAAAATTAAGAGTGTGCTAATAACTCTAAACAAGTTTTTTTTTTTTTTTATTTATGATAAATGCTACTACAAGAGAAGGCATTCAAATCATTTTTATCTTGGATTGTCCCCATCCCCAGACCAGTTTCGACCTATGGGTCTCTTCAGTGAGGAGTTGGGAAATTAGATCTAAAAAACCAGCACACTCTTAATTTTACATATTTGTAAGTGCAAGCTACTTGTTATTATTACTGTTATTATTTTGCTGTTGTGGCTTTAGCTAAATTAAAGAGCTAAGCCTACTAATATATGGAGTATCCGAATTAAGTTCAGGCCCATATGATTTTTTTTTCAGTTGGAGAGCTGACTTTAAAGATATGTAGATGTCTAAAAGTTTCAGATCTTCTTCTAACAATTATCTTTTAGATAAAAGCTTTGCTTGAGTTGGTTTTTTAGATCTAATGTCCCAACTCCTCACTGAAGAGACCCATAGGTCGAAACAGGTCTGGGGATGGGGACAATCCAAGATAAAAATGATTTGAATGCCTTCTCTTGTAGTAGCATTTATCATAAATTAAAAAAAAGCTTGTTTAGAGTTATTAGCACACTCTTAATTTTACATATTTGTAAGTGCAAGTTATATATAAGTCATGTGACATCTGACTTGTTATTATTACTATTATTATTTTGCTGTTGTGGCTTTAGCTAAATTAAAGAGCTAAGCCTACTAATATATGGAGTATCTGAATTAAGTTCAGGCCCATATGATTTTTTTTTCAGTTGGAGAGCTGACTTTAAAGACATGTAGATGTCTAAAAGTTTCAGATCTTCTTCTAACAATTATCTTTTAGATAAAAGCTTTGCTTGAGTTGGTTTTTTAGATCTAATGTCCCAACTCCTCACTGAAGAGACCCATAGGTCGAAACCGGTCTGGGGATGGGGACAATCCAAGATAAAAATGATTTGAATGCCTTCTCTTGTAGTAGCATTTATCATAAATAAAAAAAAATAAAAAAAGCTTGTTTAGAGTTATTAGCACACTCTTAATTTTACATATTTGTAAGTGCAAGCTATATATAAGTCATGTGACATCTGACTTGTTATTATTACTATTATTATTTTGCTGTTGTGGCTTTAGCTAAATTAAAGAGCTAAGCCTACTAATATATGGAGTATCTGAATTAAGTTCAGGCCCATATGATTTTTTTTTCAGTTGGAGAGCTGACTTTAAAGACATGTAGATGTCTAAAAGTTTCAGATCTTCTTCTAACAATTATATTTTAGATAAAAGCTTTGCTTGAGTTGGTTTTTTAGATCTAATGTCCCAACTCCTCACTGAAGAGACCCATAGGTCGAAACCGGTCTGGGGATGGGGACAATCCAAGATAAAAATGATTTGAATGCCTTCTCTTGTAGTAGCATTTATCATAAATAAAAAAAAAAGCTTGTTTAGAGTTATTAGCACACTCTTAATTTTACATATTTGTAAGTGCAAGCTATATATAAGTCATGTGACATCTGACTTGTTATTATTACTATTATTATTTTGCTGTTGTGGCTTTAGCTAAATTAAAGAGCTAAGCCTACTAATATATGGAGTATCTGAATTAAGTTCAGGCCCATATGATTTTTTTCAGTTGGAGAGCTGACTTTAAAGACATGTAGATGTCTAAAAGTTTCAGATCTTCTTCTAACAATTATCTTTTAGATAAAAGCTTTGCTTGAATTGGTTTTTTAGATCTAATGTCCCAACTCCTCACTGAAGAGATCCATAGGTCGAAACTGGTCTGGGGATGGGGACAATCCAAGATAAAAATGATTTGAATGCCTTCTCTTGTAGTAGCATTTATCATAAATAAAAAAAAAAAGCTTGTTTAGAGTTATTAGCACACTCTTAATTTTACATTTTTGTAAGTGCAAGCTATATATAAGTCATGTGACATCTGACTTGCTATTATTACTATTAAAATGAAATTTGTAATTTTAACAAGAATAAATAAAAACATTATCATGGCAATGCAAATCAAATTTTAACATGAAGAAAAATAATTAATTTCTCCAAAACAAAAACATCTTGGCCACACAAATAAAATTGTTAATTTTAACAAGAATAAAAAAAAAAAATTTCCCCAAAACGTCATAGCCATGCAAATATAATTTATAATTTTAATAAAAATAAAAAGAAAAAATTTATTCAACACAACATTGTGGCCATAAAATAAAGCCAGTATTTTCAATTGGTCTCACAATTTATCTCACACAAACGTGAATTTTAGCATGATTTCATAAAAATCATGCTTACACCTTCCCTTTGACAATTTATTAAATTGTCATCCTTGTCTGGAGAAGTGGGACAAAGTTTCCACAATTTTTAATACCTCATACTACACCATTGGATTTGGAAAATAATGAATTGGGCATGCAAATTTGAAGACTTTTGACAGTCTCAATTACAGACAACCTCACAAAATATCATAGTGAAATTTAAAATGGGATTGTTTATAGAAACTGCATAATACAAAATTCACCGTAAGTGGTAGTGTCTTCTATGGCAGAATAAACATTATTACCTCATACTACATCATTGGATTTGGAAAATAATGGCTTTAGCATACAAATTTGAAGACTTTTGACAGTCTCAATTACAGACATCCTCACAAAATACCGTAAAAAATGTAAAATGGGATTTTTTGTAGAAACTGCATAACACAAAGTTCACTGTAAGTGGCAGCATCCTCTGCAGCAGAATAAACATCCTATTTTTCTATTTCTGTGCTGTAGCATAGAAATATGTTCTGCAGACAAGTAAATGGACTATTTCTATGCTAAATCATTGGAATAGAACATTATATGGCAGCATGGCCATTTAAATGGCATATTTATGTGCATTTGCATAGAAATTACATCCTCAAGTGGTTTCAACATGCTAAGGGAAAACAACCCAAAAACAATTATTGAAAAAATACTTACAAAAGATAGACATGTAGCATCTTTTGATACACCTGCTTAACTTTTATTATTATGTATTAAAACAGTTTTGAAAGAAAATGTTGAGTAAAAGGGAAAAATTTAATATCAAAAAATATAATCAGGAATGTTTGAGATGCTCAGCATTGTTATTTATAATTTAAGCGTAGATATAATGAAAGTTTTTTCACCAATATTTCTTCTATATTTCATATATTAATAATTGTTGTAAAAATAATCTAATTATCCATAACAAAGCCACTGTCTCCTTATATACAGCAGGTTTTGCCTGCAGCATGTTTCAAGAAAAGCTATTAGCAGATGTTCTTTAAGTGAATTTCTTCCTTGCATGTTTCTGTGTCACCACTCTGTCTTGCTGTGCATTGTATTTGTATTTACAATTACAATGTAATTCTTTTCTAAGGATGACAAATGTAACTATTTTAGTATTGCTCCAGGGGTACAGCACATATTTTACTTTTCTTAATACATTTGAACCACTCTCCCATTGTATACTCATTTTAACACTTTCTTCATTGCTTTTACTGATTTTATTAATTTCTAAACTTAGCTGGAAAATTTTCTAATGAAACTATTTATTCTTTGCTTAAGATTTCTAAGTCTGATTATGAAGTATTTTATAATCCTTCCCCCTTTCTCGTAATTGCACACACTTATTCCTAATGTATAATGTATGTGGGTTTGTTTTATTAATAAAATTATTTCTACACTGGGAGATAGGTTCAAACATAGCAACATGAAGCAAGTATATCTACTGGTAGATATGCACAACTTCAATGTATTATTATCATTTTATTAAGTTACTTTTAATTAATATATGCTAACTTGGGGGGGGGGGTAAACTAAGAAAAATATACTACTATGGAACATAATAGGTAAAGCATTATGACAGGGAAAAAATACCATTTCAATATTAAAAGTTGCAAAATGAAATGTGATCTAATAGACCTCTCATGATGCTTTTTTAGTACATGATCTCCACCATTTTGAATTTCAAAAACAACCAAAAACATCATCTAAGTGATAAAAAAGTATGCAAAATAGAAAAAATTTAGAACCTAGGTCACATGACTTGAAGAAACCCACCAAAATGTTGCCCAGTAAAAAATAAAAAATAAAGCCAAAACATTAAAAATTTAGAACTCTGGTCATGTGACCATAATATCAATAAAAAGCAACACATATAAATCTGAAAATTTGACAAAACAGATATGATATTGCATAATTTAAAAAAAGCCAAATAGATCACATAATAAAAAAGAAAGCCAAATAGATCGCATAGTAAAAAAAAAAGGCAAAACATAAAAAAATTAGAAATCTGGTCAAGCAAACCTTACAAATAGATATGAGATCACATAATAATAAAAAAAAGCCAAATAGATCACATAATAAAAAAGAAAGCCAAATAGATCACATAACAAAAAAACCCAAAATGTAAAAATGTTAGAAATCTGGTCAAGCAAAACCTTACAAAATACATATAATATCGCATAATGATAAAAAAAAAAGGCCAAATAAATTACATAATAAAAAAGAAAGCCAAATAGATCACATAGTAAAAAAAAATCCAAAACGTAAAAAAATTAGAAATCTGTTAGTAAAACCTTACAAAATACATATAATATCGCATAATAATAAAAAAAAAAAAGAGCAAAATAAATCACATAATAAAAAAAACCAAATATATCGCACAATAAAAAAGAAAGCCAAATAGATCACATAGTAAAAAAAATTCAAAATGTAAAAAAATTAGAAATTTGATCAAGCAAAACCTTACAAAATAGATATGAGATCGCATAAAAATAATAAAAAAAGGCCAAAATATGAAAAATTTAGAACTCTGGTTACGTAACTCTAATATCAATTAAAATTAACACAGAGCTGAGATCGCAAAAACTATTTTAAAAATATAAAAAGCTAGCATGCATTAATGAACACAGGTTACAAAAGAAAACCATGTATTTTTAACATATAAAAAACATCACATATTATTGACATATAAAAAGCATAGATATTTAAAGTATATAAAAAGCTAAACTGCATTTTAAATCATGTAGGTTACAAAATTAGCACTTAAATTTATAACTTGTAAGCCTCATTTTTGTAAACATATAAAAAGATCCATCGAAGATATATATATATAAAAGTCAAACTAAAACTTATTCATTTTATACTTAATTGAATTTTATCTTACCAGAATCCTGATGTTGTATGTTCCCTTTGTTTGCAAAATTTCAGATTCTCTGCTTAGAAAAACATTCAAAATGTACAACCCAGATCATGTGACTCTAATATCAATTAAATACCTTGTCCATTCATAGGAGAACCTGCCCCTGCAAGTAATTCAACAAGGTTTTTTTTAGATTATCATTGGCTAAAAAAGTACATTTTCTCATTTTAAATTATAAATCAAATAATTATATACAGCCTAGTTTACAAAAATAATATTAATTTTAACTAATTTATTAAATATTATTTAGTTTTTGCAATTCGTAAGTTATTACAAGTTATAGATGAATTGTATATTAGCTTTTACAAATATTAATACAATTACTTCTTAATTTACCATCTAAAGTTACAGTATTACCACACTTTATAAGTTTATTTACATAAAATATTTTATTTGACTTATGGCATTAATTATTGGGTAGTAATGAAGTAACTGTGTACAAATTATCTGTTATCAATACTTTATTAATCTATTTTCTAACTCATGGGTTAGATCTTATATATATAGAGAGAGCAATATTACAAATAGAATAATTTTAAACCTTAGTCAATAAATGCTCGCCATCCTTTATTAAATTTAGTAGATATTTGAATCTAAACTATTTTCTTTGATATGATGGGGGTGGGAGGTAAGAAGAAAAACTTTTAAATCTTTTTATTGTTGAGTTTAAAATCTAAGAGTTTTTGCTATGATCTCCTTCGAGATTTTAAAAGCAGGGGAAAATATAAACAATTTAATTATCTAAAATCTTTCCCTCAATCATTGAAAGTAAACAATAAGAAATCATTTTATAACTTTTTATAGATTCTAAAATTAGTGAAATAAAGTTAAGCCAGTAAATATGAGTTAATGAATAACATACAGTACGTGATTTATTAGGTGAGGAATATTTTCATAATATTTCTTATTCTCGCCATCATATCAAGAAAGTTACTTTTTAATTCTCACAATTTGTATAAAAAATAAATAAAGAATGGCTTGTGTATTTTTCTAAACATTTTCTAAATTATTTATTTAGGTAAGTAATATTAAAATCTGCACACATTTGTAATAGGTGCATGTGTGTGCATGTATAATATTATGACATCTTACTAAAGCTATAATCTAAATTATTTAAGTTAAGCATTTTACAGTTTTTTTTTTTTTATACGATACAAATTAAGCATTTTACAGTTAAAGTAAAAATATATTTTAAAAACAGAAAACCATTAAATAAGAATGTAAAAGTATCTTAGACAATGTGAGAGGGGTAGGCAATAATTAAGGAACAAAGTTCTGTGCATCTTTATCCATAAATGCAATCTTCAAAATAGCTACAGTCAGTCACCTTTGGATGTTCAAAGGTGTCAAATGTAAAATAAAACAAAGTGCAGGAAACCAAATGGGAAACTAGTAAGGTATGAGAAAGTAAAGAGTAAGGAGTAGTGTAATTAAAATAATGGATTCAAAATCCATTAAGTCAAATTAAAAAATGTAACCCCGACCAGAGTAAAAAGTATAAAATTAAAGCATGGGGCTTTGTTTGGAATTATTGATTCATTGATTAATTATTCAACATTTACTGGCTTAACTTTATTTCCCTAATTTTAGAATCTATAAAAAGTTATAAAATGATTTCTTATAGTTTACTTTCAATGATGGAGGGAAAGATTTTAGATAATTAAATTGTTTATGTTTTTGCCTGCTCTTAAAATCTCGAAGAAGATCATAGCAAAACCTCTTAGATTTTAAACTCAACAATAACAAGATTAATCTAAGCAGATCGTTCAACATTAAATTACTAAATTATTATAGTTTTGAAACTTTTTTTTACCTACGGAGAGGTGGAAATGATCAGGTAAGCATTTATCTTTTGTGTTTATTAATTAAAACTCAGAATGGATAGGGCATTTAATTTTCCTGATCAGGAAATACCGAAGCCTAACAGAATTATGAGGTCTCATAGTGATCATAACATTACAAAGGTATTTGATATGTTTAACACGAGCCCTCAAAATGAAACAATAGTAAATACTTCCAGTAAAACCAATCAAGCCAACTTCTTCCATAACGAAACCTTGTTAAGCCAAATGATCGACAAAGAATTAACATTTCAAGATCCCTCTGGAGATATAAATAAAAATTCAAAGCCTCAATCACTTTCTGACAATGTTACATTGTCACAACAAAGTAAACAAAAAAATATAAACTCATTTTCCAATACGATAAACCGTGATCGAAGTTACAGTCAAGCACTAAACATACAAAAACCTTATTTACTAGAATTCCCCAGTCTTAAACCCAATTCCAACATAGAAAGTTTACATTTCTGTAATAACACAACGTTAAACCATAATATAAGTTCTAAAAGTCAATTACAAAATACATTAAGTCCAACAATTCAGGCAAGTGATCAATGATATGCAACAGCACTTAGCAAAAACAAAACTAAAACTACAAGTATAATAACAGGTGAATCTACCACACAATCAAACATCCTCAATTTTATGGGAGATGAATATTTCAACAATAATGAATATAAACCTCTAGAATTTCCACAAAACTCACAAACCACCATGAATAATTATCATGAGATAAGCCAGGAATTCAATTCCAGAATACCTCCACTTTTGTTCAACTCTTTCTTACATTACCATAGTGATCTTACTTTGATATTAACCACTTCTAATGATTATTGCAACTTGTTCACATTCCCCACAGATGACTTTTTTGAGCTCATCAAAAGTCAACAATTAACTGATTCAGTAAAGAAAATATATCACCATCCGAACAAAAGATATTTAGTAATAGAGTTTTACAATATATTACAAAAAAAAAAAAAAACAATTTAAAAGAAACCAACTTTACCTCAAAAATAGATAACTCATAAAGATAGACATGAACAAACCCAGAATTATTCATGGATTAGCACGAAATTGCTATTTAAATTTTAATCAAAATGACCTCCAACAATTTCTAGCCAAATTTGGAAATATCACAAATTTCAAATTCATAACAGAAAAGAGAGCAGGCATTGAACTGCCCTCAAACAGTGCAGCCTTCTCACTTAAACTAAACCCAGATTATTCTCCACTAGACATTCCGGTTACACTAGATGAGGCAAAAGCCAATTTTCATCTCAATTCGAGGTGTGCAGCCTCAGTGTTTCAGCTGTGGGGAACATACTCACCTTCTAAAGGCATGTCCAAAAGGAACATGTGCTCACTGCAATTTAAAGATGTCCAGAAATCATAAATGTCCACAAAAATGTTAAACCCTCAATTCCCTTCAATTCAACAGACAACTAATACAAGTGATAATGAACAAAATCAAGTCAATGAAGGCAGTAGTGAAATCTTGCAAACCTTAACAGATGTCATAACTCAAGAGAAAACAAAAGAAGGCTGTGGGAACAGTATTACATTAGAACATATACACACAGCTTCCAAAAACCATTCAACAACTGGACCAAAACAGGAAATAGTAAAAACACAGACACATCAAGTACAACAAACAATAATTAAGCAACAAATACCAATACAATCATCTCTACAAACTAATCCAAAATGTCAAATAATACCAAATAACAAAAGAAAAGCACAAGATTCTTCTGAATCGCAGCATGAAGAAACAACCAACTCAACTGCAGAATCTGATCTTGATATCAACTACTCTCAAAACTCTTCAAACAAAGCATCCAAAGATAGAAGTAGGCAAGAAAAGAAGAGAACAAGAAGAAATAAAGTCTCATAACAGCTCAACAGAGAACCTATCTACAGATTCACTAAGTACAGCATCTGAAAAAGACAAAATGGTCAACTCAAATACAAATATTCAAAACAAAGCACTAGATCAAGGTCAGACAAAAACAACAGTACCAAATTTCTCAACAGAGAACCAATCTAAAGATTCACTAAGTACAGCATCTCAAAAAGATAACATGGTGAACTCAAATTCAAATTTTCAAAACAAAGCACTAGATCAAGATCAAACAATAACAACAGTAACAAATTGGAATATTCTGAGTGAAACAGCACAAGTACTCGAGGATCAACTAATCTCATTGGATGATGAGTTCTCAGAAGAATAAAGCAATCTTCACACTACACAGAATCAAACAATGCATTTAAAAATTGCTGGAATTAATGTAAGGGGGCTCAATTCACTGGATCGGGTACATGCAATCAAAAACTGGTTAAACAAATCAAACTTACACATCATAGGTTTCTCCGAGACCAAGTTACATTTTCAGTCCAATATTAAAATTCAGCAATTAATGCAGCAACATGAATATTTCCATTATCTACCCTCGAATACTGTTGCTTCTGGAGTGGCTTTCCTTATCAATAAAAATCTGAAACATCAGCAACTAAGAACTCTTCACATTAACAAAGAACTTCTATTTATTAACATTACCATTAATAATAACCCCATAAACATAACTTACCTTTATCTCAAGAATGATACTAATCTAATTCATTCAGTGATTAATAAAATCAACACCCTGCTTTCATCCAATAATTCTCCCTCAATCTGCTTTGGGGATTTTAACATGACCTATCATCAGTTTACTAACAAATATCTTCATTTATTCAACAAAGTTATGCTATGTGTAGAAGGTTTCTTTCCTCCTCAATAATTCTCATTTTACACACAACACAAGCAATCACTAATTGATCTTCTCTTTTATTCCCCCAAACTTCATTATAACCTGCATGACAAGCTGCAATTAGTGCCTTTCTCAGACCACCTTGCTATAAAAATCTTGCTACAACTTGACACCAACATGATAAGTCTTTCAGACCACACAAAAACTATAAGACTTTTGAACAAAGCCACAATGCCGAAATGGTTATTCTCAGAAGCATATATCCTTCTAAATAAAATACAAGTACTCACTTTGCCACCTGTGCAAGCATGGTCTGCTTTTTTAGGAATCTTGAGCACCCTCATTAACTTTCACACAAAAAGATCTAAGGGACCAAATAAACTTCTAAAAGAACTTGATTCAATTAGTAATAGGCTAAGTTCACTACCCCTCTCAAGTACCAAAATTCAAGAAATACTAGAATTAAAAACTCAGTATCATGAAAAACAAAAAGCTCTAGCTCAATACATTGCTACAAAGAGATCCAAAATCTTTTTGGCAAATGGTCATAACTGGACTAGAAGTTACATTCGATGGGCACTTGGATCAGCTGCTAGACCAACACCGTCTACAATTATCATTAACAGAAAGTGCTATAGTGTACCAGAAATGTTGGAGAGAATTCATTCTCATTTCAAAACAAAGTTGCAAAACAATACTTTTCAAACAGAAAACATATGGAATCATACCACAACCAATCACAACGTAAATGAAGCCCAAATATTGCAAAAGCTACAGGCATTTCCTGAAAGCACTCATCCGGGCCTTCATGCAATCCTGAAATTTGTACTATTACACCTTAGTCACTACACAATCCCCATAATCAAAAACATGTTTGACATGCTGGATGATGACTTTCAGAACATTCCAGATTTGTACCCAGTGGCACTGGTCCCTTTTCTTAAAAAACAAGAAAATCCATCTAGTCTCAACAATATATGACCTATTTCCATGATTCCATTGCTAATTAAAACAATTGAATCCTTAGTTAAGGACCAGATACAACCCCAACTCTACTCACATATTTCATCTTTTCAATTTGCCCGAAAAGGATCATCAACCATTGATGCAGTTCAGCGCTTTCTTTTACTTAATGAGCACATTAGGCAAACCAATAAGTCAAGGCCACTGGTTGTACAACTGGACTTCTCTTCACTGTTTGACTCAGTAATACCATCCGTACTGTGCCTGACGTGTACATCAGAATAATAGCAAACCTTTAGATGGAAGGTTGTCTACAGGTTTTAGACCTCACATCTCGATTCCACAAGGTTCTCCCCTGGCATCACTATGTTTTATAACTTAAAACAACCCCATGCTCAAGGACATAGAGAATATCTTGCCAGGCATTTATGTTCCCGCCATCAAAAAACAAATCAACCACATCTCCTATGTGGACAATGTTACCATTTTTCTTCCCAGCGAAGCTCATCTTCCAACACTCTTCACAATTATTGACAAGCATATCAAAATATTAAACTTCCAAATTAACAATAGCAAATATTCCATCTGGAGAATTAAAACAGGAACAACAATTCCATCCAGATTCACAAACAAGTCACAGCTTTTTTTTAGGATTTCCCATGGCAAAAACAAAAACTATCATGACTAGAGAAATACAAAATTCAATCCTTCAAAAAACCAATAAAACAATCAACACTCTCTCTAGTATTTCACTTTCAATTCCTGGTAAAATCACACTCCTTAACATGCTAGTGTTTTCAAGACTCAATTACTATCTACCAATCATCAAGCCTACTAAAATCTTCGGTAAACAAATGGGCTCATTATGTACTAAGCTATTGTGGAAAAGGAAGGTTGTGGCCATAAGCTTGGCAAAGGCCCAAATGCCTAGAGAACTGAATGGTCTTGGTCTACACTCGGTTGCTACATTATACTTGCAAAAATCACTAAATCTGCTACACAACCATTCACTGGAAATGGACTATACAAATTTAATCCAAGAATTTCAACCTACTGATACGCCACCTCCCCATAGTAAAGGATGGTTGACTGACATCTGGACACATGTCAATGGCTGTATCAACTTAACTCCAAACATTTTCAATGAAAAAAGTCCTACTGGGAAACTTGTAGGCTAAAGAAAGATTGTCCCTTAGCTCTCCATAATGCTCTTGGATTAAACAACAAATTATTGATCAGAAAAGCCAAACATTGGTTTCTGGAACCCAAATTTATTGATTTTCTTCTGAAATTAAACCTCTCATCACTACCCACTAATCAGTTCCTCATAATGAGGAGGGGTTTTAACAAAATTAGCTCTCAATGTCAACTTTGTCAGAGGGATGAGGAAACAATTCAACACATTTTCCTAGATTGTCCATCACTCAGCATTATTGGATCTTTCATTGATGAAAAGGTAAAATGCTATTCTACAGACACATTCTTAATCCAGCAAGCAATTAAAGCTGGCAATTTTGCTAACATTAGATTAGCAATTTTCCTATCCTTCGCCATCTGGCTAATGAGATGCAGTTTTGTTTTGGGCAATGTGAACACCAGTACCCTTCAAGTATTTAAAACACTCATCAAGGGTAATATCATCAGAGATAAAATGCTTGCTCCAGATTGGCTGTATCAACAAACTTGGGCTGGCACCTCCATGCTAATGCACTGATTGTTACAAAGATATCAATGATCAAATATGAGTCTCGCCTCATCAATGCAATACCAAAATGAGCTCAGTCATATGTATGGGAACTCTACCATACTATCTAAAGACTACCAATTAGTGGATTGATCACACCATCTACCTCAACAATGAAAGTTAACAATTTAATCACAAACTGAATAGCTTAACTTATAAGAAAGTGATGGACAGATATCGGGATGCTTGGGCTCAGACTGACAGATTGGGGGTGAATCAATGACCTTGTCAGTGTTTTCCCAGCTTGTCAATGTTTTCCCAGCCCACTTAGCCTCTGCTTTGCATCTTGACTTTAAACCTATACTCATTATAAATTTGGACGTGCCTTTCAATGCTCAATGAGGCATACATAATTGTTCAAATGGGACAAAGTATGGACCAATCTAGAATACTATTGAAGCGTTGATCCAACATTCATGTATATATCCACTTCTCATTTGGCTATGGACATTGCTTGGTATTCATGTATTTCATCATTGTATAAAATCGTATAAATCATTTAAATAAATCATTATTTAAAAAAAAAAAACAATAACAAGATTTAACAGTTTCTCTTCTTACCCTGCCCCTATCATATCAAAGCATATGGGTCACCACATATTGTTTAAATTTAATAAAGGGTAGCTAGCATTTATTGATTAAGGTTTAAAATTATTCTATTTGTAATATTGCTCTCTCTAAATATATAAGATCTAACCCATGAGTTATAAAATAGATTAATAAAGTCTTAATAATAGATAATTTGTACACAGTTACTTCACTACTACCCAATAATTAATGCCGTAAGTCAAATAAATATTTTATGTAAATAAACTTATAAAGTGTGGTAATACTATAATTTTAGATATATATAAAATTAAGAAGTAACTATTAATATTTGTAAAAGCTAATATGCAATTCTTCTATAACTTGTAACAACTTATGAATTGTGAAAACTAAATAATATTTAAAAAATTAGTTAAAATTAATATTATTTTTGTAAACTAGGCTGTATGTAATTGATTTACTTGTGGGGGGGGTCCTACAAATGGATAAGGTATTTAATTGGTATTAGAGTCACATGACCTGGGTTGTATATTTTGAATGTTTTTCTAGAAAGAAAATCTGAAATTTTGCAAGGAAAGGGAACATATAATATCAGGGTTCTGTAAGATAAAATACAATTAATAATAAAATGAATAAGTTTTAGTTTGACTTTTATATATATACTTTTGATCGATCTTTTTATATGTTTACAAAAATGAGGCTTCCAAGTTATAAATTTAAGTATTAATTTTGTAACCTGCATGATTTAATAATGCATGTTAGCTTTTTATATATTTAAAAAATATCTATGATTTTTATATGTTAAAATAATACATGATGCTTTTTATATGTTAAAAATGCATGGTTTTTTTTTTGTAACCTGTGTTTATTAATGCATATTAGCTTTTTATATGTTTAAAATAGTTTTTGTGATGTCAGATCTATGTGTTGATTTTAATTGATATTATAGTTATGTAACCAGAGTTCTAATTTTTTTACATTTTGGCTTCTTTTTTTATTATTATGCGATTTCATATCTATTTTGTAAGGTTTTTTTTGACCAGATTTCTAATTTTTGGGGTTTTTTTTACTATGTGATCTATTTGGCTTTCTTTTTTATTATGCAATCTATTTGGCTCTTTTTTATCATTATGTGATCTCATATGTATTTTGTAAGGTTTTGCTTGACCAGATTTCTAATTTTTTTATGTTTTGGTTTTTTTTTTTTTACTATGTGATATATTTGGCTTTCTTTTTTGTTATGTGATTTATTTGGCTCTTTTTTACTATGTGATTTATTTGGCTCTTTTTTATTATTATGTGATATTATATGTATTTTGTAAGGTTTTGCTTGACCAGATTTCTAATTTTTTTACATTTTGAGTTTTTTTACTATGTGATCTATTTGGCTTTCTTTTTTATTATGTGATCTATTTGGCTCTTTTTTTCTTATTATGCGAACTCATATCTATTTGGTAAGGTTTTGCTGGACCAGATTTCTAATTTTTTTATGTTTTGGCTTTTTTTTACTATGCAATTTATTTGACTTATTGTGCAATCTATTTGGCTTTCTTTTTTATTATGTGATCTAATTGGCTTTTTTTTAAATTATACGATCTCATATCTGTTTTGTGAAATTTTCAGATTTATATGTATAGCTTTTTATTGATATTATAGTCATGTGACCAGAGTTCTACATTTTTCATGTTTTGGCTTTCTTTTTTTACTGTGCGACATTTTGGCGGCTTTTTCCAAGTCACGTAACCCAGGTTCTAATTTTTTTCAATTTTTGCATATTTTTTATCACTTAATGTGTCAGATGATGTTTTTGGTTGTTTTTGAAATTCAAAATGTCAGAGATCGCATACTAAAAAAACACTTCTCTCACATTAAAAAATATAATTGCTTGGCAAAATGAAATGTGACATACCCCCCCCCCCGACTAATTTCTAAATTGACATTAAAAAATATAATTGCTTGGCAAAATAAAATGTGACATAAAACACCCCCCCTGACTAATTTCTAAATTGACATTAAAAAATATAATCGCTTGGCAAAATAAAATGTGACATAAAACATCCCCCTCCCCCAACTAATTTCTAAATTGGATTTGTAACATTCAAAAACCCAAGTATAACACACACAAAAAAAAACTCACAAATATTTACAAAAAAGTACTTACAAAAGATGACTTCAAAATAGGCAAAAAGAACATTCACACTGACACTTTTTCATGAAAATTATTTGGAGAAGCTTGCTCAAACAGATTGCAGATGATTATAAAAATACAACATGGATGGCTTCAAAATAGGCACAAAGAACATTCAAACTTTGAGACTTTTGCATGAATATTATTTGGAGAAGCTTGCTCAAACAGATTGCAGATGATTATAAAAATACCACATGGATGGCTTCAAAATAGGAAAAAAACATTCAAACAGTGAGATATCAAAAACAGTTGTAATTGCAGAATATTTTTTAAAAGTACACACAGGTCAAAAACATCGCTCAAAATATAGAAATTTTAAAAATGTACACACCCACACACCAAAAACAGTTGTAATGTTGTTAAATAACTAAATTTTATATTAAACTCTATTACAAATAAATCAATAGCATAATTCATATATTTTCAAACAAAGATGCACAACAAAATAGGTATAATCATATTAAGTGAGTTTCATTTAGTTTAGATTAATCTAAAGTTATATAAGATCGAGCAAAACTTACAAGATTAGATTTAACATAAAATTATACTTTTCTTTAGCACTTAGATTTATTTCATAGCTTAAGAAATTTAAATAACAAGAAAGATTTTTTGTTGTGCACATTTACAGAATAGGATAGCTAGCTTTTATGTTTAGCCTGATTTTAGAATTGAAATAGAATTCTGCAGAAGTTTATTACAGGTCTTCTTTCTGCTTCTAGCTGGGATGTTGGGCATGGTCTAGATTGCTTTATCCATCAGTGCAGTAAGGTGAGCAGGTGTTGCGGGTCTTCTTTTCCCATCTTGTTTTAACAGTTCTCTTAGGATAGACACCAATAGTTGTCTTCTACTCCATAATGGATATCATAAAAACACATAACTTTTCATAAAAAATAAATAAAAGTAAAAAAAAAGGAAAAGTTTTGCCAAAGCCAAAATTTTAGTTTATTTATACACTGCTCATTCTTAAACTTGTTTACAATTTATTTTTTTCTCAATTATTTGATTTACACTATTTTTAGCAACTGCAATGAATCCTGTGGAGCTATTGATCTTTGAAGGCAGTTCCCAGATTTTTTTACCTGATGTTGATTTTAAAATAGATTCACAACCTGTTAATTTTTGCCTCTTACCCCTGTATTTTTTTGTTTAAAGCACTAATTAGGTCAAGATTCAGTGAAAGGATTTTTAGAAAACAAACTTTAGAACTTGTAACCAACTTACCACATCTGCAACTCATTTGAGTTTAATTGACTTTATATATGAAAATAAGATTAATTTACACATCAGCCTATAATAATTTAATTCTAACATAAACTAAAAGAATTATAATGCTCTTAAATCTATTACATTACTAGGCCTTAGTCCTTTCACATATATATGTATATTCCTGTTACACATACAGCAAGGTTTACCTTAGGTTTAATTTTACAAATTAGAACTTGTATGTGCATAGACACTCATTTCACATATGTATACATAATTATACAATAATAAATACACACACATCTATATTTAATATGACAATATCAGGATAGGTTTAAAGTTAATATACGAGTACTCAAATATAGATAAATACAAAAATACATACTACTATGTAATATAGTAGGTGAAACAGGAGGGTCACTAAATCTGACTGTTTCAATATGCATATTAAACATAGGCATATAATTATTATAGTTAATGTATACTATATCTATATACATGCACATACACACAAATATACCTTACTATAGATTATTTATGATGAATTTAAGTAAATATGCATGCACTTGGAAGTGTTATTATGGACTTTTTTATGCAGATGAATATAATAGTAAACATGCATAAATCTTTTAGACAACATTTCAAAAAAATGTGCTGAAATTAAAGTAGGTATAGTGTTTTTATATTTGCTTAGCCAAAAATGATGAAAATGTGGGATCTTCCAAAAACAAATGATGAAGCAGTGGTGTTTTTACAAAGTAAAAGTGTTCTGCCCTTTCAAAAATTGTGTATCAATGGCCATCAAATGAGGCTTTATATGAGCTCAAAGATGCAATTAAAATGCAACATTAGTGTCTGTCAAAATTGCATAGCACTTAGAAAAGGAACCTGATTCGAGGACTGCAGATTATCATTTGTCTCAGCCATTCGAATAATTTATTATTGGAGTAAAAACCAATTGAACAAGCTTATTCAAATAATTTTTATGCAAAAGTCTCAAAGTTTGAATGTTCTTTTTGCTTATTTTTATAATCATCTGCAATTTGTTTGAACAAGCTTCTCCAAATAATTTTCATACAAAGTCTCAAAGTTTGAATGTTCTTTTTGCCTACTTTCAAATTTCCCATGATGTCCATCTTTTGTAAGTACTTTTTTTTGTAAGTATTTGTGGGTTTTTTTATGTGTGTTGTTGTATTTGGGTTTTTTGGATGTTACAAATCCAATTTAGAAATTAGTCCGGCAGGGGAGAGGGGATTGTGTTTTATGTCAAATATCATTTTTCCAAGTGATTATATTTTTTAATGTGAGAGGTCTATTATGTCACATTTCATTTTGCAACTTTTAATATTGAAATGGTATTCTTTACCTAACATAACATTTCACCTACTATGTTCCATTGTAGTATATTTTTCTTAGTTTAAACCCCTCCAAGAAAGCATATATTAATTAAAAGCAACTTAATAAAATTATAATAATACGTAAATATGTGTATTTGCATATATTTATATAAATGCATACTTAAAATAATGCTAGCTGATATATATATAGTTAAAACATGCATAAATAATTACCAATTTAAAGTTCTAAAGTTAAATAACAGATGTAAACATTATCTGGTGTGTGGGTTTTCACACATACTGGTATGCAAAGAGAGTGGCAAGGTTATGGATTTTTAAGCTTTGCTATTTTTTTAAATTATTTAATTCTAAGTTATCCAAAATTTGTTTTTCTTTGTATAAGAGTGACAATTTCAAGGTAATCAATTCACATATATAGAGAAATGGAGGGGGGGGGGCAATTTCTGTTTTTGCAATTTGTATTTTACTTATCTTTGAGCCATTTCAATTTATCATTGGGGTGGGTTGTATTTTATGTATTTTCATGATTTTTTTAATTTGTATTTTACTTATTTTTGAGTCATTTCAATTTATCACTGGATGGGGGGGTATTTTATGTATTTTCACCAATTTTGTGTATTGTACTTTTTAAAAATTTATGCATTATTTCACTTGATTTTTTTTTTAGGTGAACCAATTTTTTTACTTACTTTTGATGTCTTTGCCTTAGGCGTTTTAATTTCACAGACTTCAGCGATTTCTTTGGATGTCTTGCCTTAGACATTTTAATTTTAATTTTCCATCAGTTTCAGCTATTTTTTGATAGAAATTTATCACTTGCAGACTTCTTAGTGGTACTGCAGTGTCACCTAGAGGCCACAGAACCCGTAACCGAAAACTACCTAACTTTGTATGCCAACACCCCCTCTCTTTTGTCACATTATAATAAATACTTCACCTATATCTGCCTTTCTTTCCATTACTAGATTTTAATCAATTTTAGTAATATATTTTTTATTATCTAATTTATGTGCTATTATTTTCTTTTAATATAGTGTCTTACTTAAAATTTTACACCCCCATTCTATACTTATGAAAAAAAAACTAATTACACGCAGTAACTTTTTTTTACATGTTAATCTTTCATAAAACTTTTGAATCTTACACAATAATTTTTTATTTATTTACATGTTAAACCCTTGTAAAATTTTTGAATGTCCCACAATAACTACTGTCATATTCATTGTCGACTATGGATATCAAATACCACATTTTATGCTGCTATTGTAATGTTTTTTTAAAATATTCCATTGTAATTTATCTCAGGTAGCAGTTTACTTTTATCAAATCTCCACATTAGGTGCCAATTATAATGTGTTTTTTTTGTTTTAGTTTTGATTAGGCCTTTATTTTACACACTATAAAGTGCAAGTTAATCAAACTATGAAAATAAAATATATTCCAATCATTTAAGAATTTGGATGTTTCAAGAACATTGTTATCTTTCCTGATTAATAAACCCACAATTACTTATGACTTTAAATTACAGGAAGAATCAGTTTTTAAGTTATATAAAAGACATTAGAGTTAATAGACTCACTGATTCTACATAAAGCATATAGTAACATACAAAGCTAATACTTACAAAGATCAGCATTACAATTTCCTATTACTTACTTATTTTATTCTAATAAAATATTTCTCCCAGGGTTTAATTAATAAAACATATTGGCAAGGTAATTTATACACTTCTTTAAAACTAAATAATAAAATCTAACACTCAAAATTGATAACATAACTAACTAAAAATTAAGCATATGCAACGAAAGTTTTATATTAGTAGTAAAAGTTTTACTATGACACATTAAACATTTAAACATTTATAATAATATAAAATTATAATATTGGAAAGAATACATATGCATGTAATCATATAATTATATTTAACACTTGATTCAAACTGTTCATTGTTAGGAGTAAAATAGTAAATGTCTCTTTTATCTAAATTAGAAATTTAGCATTTTAAAGTTAGTATGCAAATCTTCTTGATTTAAATATGAATTAGAATATGGCCATTAACTAACTTATAGATAAGTTTCTAGTATTTACATAGATGATCAATTATCATAGTACTTTTCTTCTTGATGAGTAGTCTGCAGTATTGTTTTATGGTTTCATTCTGGCATTACTTTCATATCTCTGATCTGTATTTAGGTAAGGCTAGATGAAGCTTTTTGTTGATTTTTATGAGATAATCTGCATCTACTCCCCCATGGAGACTAGATTCATCACAATAATCTTAGGTAGTAGCATTTGATTATGACTTCAAAATGTTGTACATAAGAAACAGCCAAAAAACAGAGGTAAAAGATCAATTCCAAGTGTGTCTGCTTCTTTTATACCCATGATCATTTTTGAGATGTCCTGCACATATTTTAACTTTTTTTATTATTCTACAATCTTCTACATTCCTTGTTACTTTTTAGTTTGCATTAAGAACATCACTTTGATTTTAATTACTTTTTTTGTATATCTGGGTTAGCAATCTGTCCATATTTCCATTCTTTCCAATATTAACTTTTTTAATTAAACACATAATGCAAAACAAAAATAACTTTCATTGTATGTTATCAAAAATAATTATACTAACTAAAAAAAAAAAAAAACTAAATTGCGTCTTTTTACTGATCCTTAAATTTTACTTCTTTTAGTTTTTTTAAATATTACTCAATGCCAATATAGTTGAACCATATACATGTAAAAGGTTTAATATATTATATCAAAATATAATTAAAGATATAATATCAAAGTCTATTAAACTCTTTCACTCATTAAAACCCATAATATGTAGTTTAAATTTATATGAGATTATCTTGCCTTTCATAAGTTTCCAAATATGATTAGATATAGTTGGCCTATAAACAACCAATGTAGATTTTTCATTATTGATCTGGAAATAGATATTCAGCAGTTTGTATCTTCAGCATTAAACAAGTACAGAAAATCATAAAAAAATTTTTTACCAAATTGACAGTTAAAAAACCTAGTGCATAACACTTTTTTTACTATTTCTCTATAGGGAATATCTGGTACAAAAATCTTTTGATAAAGTCATTACGCTTTTATTTTCTCATTTAATCCAATTGTTAAGTATTAGATCAATGAATATTTCATTTTATCTTACGTTATTTTCATAACATTTTTTTATTATCTATATATATGTTTACATAATTTTGTTCTATTAGTTATTTCTAATTTTTATCTTCTGGTTATCTTTTAGAAACATGTATTTGAAAATTAGCTTGATTTATAGTTTTTATCATATTAGGTTTTTAATGCTATAATTTGGTAAATGTTTAGTTGAATTTATTTGTATATATTTTATTAATTTTTCGAACATTGATTAGTTAGAACTAAGTAAAAAAAACTCTATTGTAAATAAGGATATTTAATCAACATTGTTTTAGAATTATATTTATGAAAATTATCTTCCTGTTTACTATTTATTTTCTATTGTTTCTTTATAAAACTTCTGATGTAATTCATTAGTAAATTCGTTTTAAATGTACTTTTATCATATATATTACAAATGGAATTATTATTTATTAAAATATTTCCCATATATATACAGCCAATAGCAAAACTTACTTAACCAATCGAAAAGCCATAATCTATTGTCAAAGCAAATTCTATAGATATATCTTGTAAAATAAAATTAAGTAAATATTTAAAATCATTTTAATATTATTTTGCTAATAATGATTTAAACAAATGTAATGCACTTTTATCTACATTTCATTTCAAATTGCACATTTTAAAAAATCAGAAGAAAAAACATTATTATAATTTTAAATACTATTTAAATATAATGATTATCTACTAAATATTATTTTAAAAATTGTTTTAAAATATTAAAGATATGCTTACTTGTTTATATCAGAATTTATTAAAAAAGCAGTAAAGCTTACTTACCTAAATCATCCAAAACAAATATTTTCCAAATATACATTTCAATTTTTATTAGATTTTGAAATCTCATTTATTGATTATAACTACAAGTTTAGTTTTTAGATAATAGCTATACATATAATGCTAAACGTAATAAAAGATAGGAAGACATGAAAAATTGTTTTTCAAAAAGATTATCAAAAAATATAAAAGACTTTATTCACTTGGATTGCATAGTAAAAGTTCAATATATGAGCTAATGTGAACATGTTGAGAATCGATTTCTATCTTTGACCCTAAAATAAAATAAATAATGATTTTTATATTTGTAATTGTGACTATTTTTTACGGGCATGTACACATTTAAAACTAATCATGCATTATATTTATTATGATTACAATTTTAAAATTAACATACAAGGATACAAATAAAAAAAAATCAAACTTTTCTTTGGATTTGAAATTTTTTGTTAGTTATCAAATACAATCCTAAATATATGTGGTTTAAATAAACGTTAATAGAACTGATTATAAAAGGACTTTTTTATATCTGTTATTTTTTAATAAATTAAATCTGAAATATAAAAAAATTATTAAATTTTAATTTCCATAGAAGAATATATTTTAATTTAACTCTGTTTTTATATACATTACTACCCTTGTGTACAATTGTTTTAATATGTAACTCTTTCTCATAAAAATACATTAGTATCTATGGCCAAATAAAAAAATATTTTTAGCATATTTTTTTTAATATAATAAAACAAGGAAAGTAATAAATATTGAAAAAAGAATTGTTTAATGTTACCGATAAAAAATAATGTTACATATTGTACCAAGGTACATCATGATCGAATATGTAGTACTCTTTAAAAATAATATTTAATAAATTTCGCCTTTAAAAAAAAAAGTGGGAAAAAATAAGTTAAAATAAAAGTTAAAAGTTAAAGGAAAAGAAAATTACAAACAAAAGCGTAGGGCAGGGGAGGTTATTGTTAATAATAATAATAATAATAATAATAATAATAATAATAATAATATTAAACGATTTTAAAAGGAGAGTGAGATTTTTTATTTATTTTTTTTTTTTAAAAAAGAAAGTGAAATAAAAATGATTTAATATTACTTTTGATTATTTCATAATAAAAGTAATAAAGAAAATTTGTTTTATAATAAAAAAGATTAAATGTGTGTAAAAATTTTGAATAAAAAAGAAAAATAGAAGCCCAATCAGAGTGAAATAAATGTACAATAATTTCACAAGATAAGAAATGCTGGATGTAAGCAAACTTTGTCATTGTTAAGATGTTTTTATTTGAACATTCCATGATTATTATATTTTTTTAAATATTTCAAAATATTCTAAAAAATCAAAGAATCAAAAGAAAATTATATAAATTGCTATTCAGACAAGATGATGCACTGTTAAATTCATCATATCATGCAGCTAACTGGAGCCTTCTCTGCAATACCATCAGCAGATAGTTTGAAGGGAAATTCATGTTCAGATAAAGTCAACAGAGCAACAAAGTGTCTATGCCAAGAGCCATGAATGCCATGTAACATCATAAATTCAGGGAAGATTTGCATAGAGTTTAGCACTAACCGGTTAGAGATAACATTCTATAGAAATTACTTTTTGCTGTACATACGTCAAATCAGATTTCAAATCCTAGGTAATGTTTAATTTTCTTATTCTTTAATTTTTGTTTTTTTAAAACCATGATAAATAAATAAATAAAACTTTCAACTTTATCAACTAGTATCTGGAAGATATAAATGATATTGGCTTCTGTGTTCAACTTTATTCTGAGACATTAATTGTATGTATGTGTGAATTTTAATTTAATATGTTAAGTATAATTTTAGTTATTTATAATGTATTAAAACATTTATTTAAATGAGAAGAGTGTGTGTTGTTGAATTATAAAACAAAATGATTGTTTTAAGAAAAAAAAAATTAAATTGTCATTGAAATATTTATATTGATATATGAATACACATATTTGTGCTGAAATAATATTTTAGTAAAGTGGGAATGAAAAGACTTAATTATTATTGAAAATGATTAAGTTATAATAAAAAGAATAGTGATAATTTTTCTTTTGAAATAAGGATTTGTTATTTAAGAATGCCAGAGTTTATCGGATGGTAAATCATCATTATTATTAAAAATAGAATTTTTAGATTCAGCAGAGTTTTTTTTAAAGGCAGCTACAACTCAATGAGCTAGCTGGAATCTCAGTTACTATATTCGGTGCTGGTCAGGTAAACATGTTAATTATGATGTGATTAACTGGCAGCTAAAGGGTTTACCTTAAAATAAATAAAGTGTTTAGTTGGCCAGTGTTTATCTAGTAGCTGAGTGTTTATATTATTGGTGGGTTGCTGCCAATGATATTGTTCACTCTACCTGAGGACCAGACACCTTCAGAAATTGGATGGTTTTAGTAAAGAAGGAAGAATATTTTATATTTTTATTTATTGTTATCATATAAAATAAAGCTGGGCATTTCAATTGGCACTTCAACATGGCCTGAAACTAGACATTTCAAATTGTAGAACCAACATAAGCTGTAGTTGTACATTTTTAAGATGGTGTGGTCAAAGATAGCCCTAAATAATATAGGTGACAGTTAGTGAGAAAGAAGTTAGCAAGCATGATAGTAGTGTTTTTGGAGAACCGGTCAGATTAGCACAACCAGTAATAAGTGATTTTTATATAAAAATATATAATGTGGAGGCATAATCATTAAGAAAAACGAAAGACAAGGGGACACTCCAAATGAATTATGATAGACAAACAGGAAGTGTAAAAGTAGAACTAAGAGGGTTAAGGTTGGTTTACATACATTTTAAAATAGAGAAAAGGAATTTTATTATTTAAATAAAGCCAGATAGATCAATGACAAAATGAAAGAAAGTGGAAGTGATGAAGGGGCAATGCTAGTAGTAAGCCCAATATTCATTAAAAACCCACAAATAATAGAGGAAAGTGCATTTCAAATGTTAAGGAATCTGATGAAGGAAATGCATAAAGACATCAACTGAAATTAGCAAATAATGAAGCAGGAAGTTAATGAACTTAGGACAGAGATGAAGGAAATGAGACAGGAATTAATGGGAAGAATGAACGTAAGCAGGAAGCAGTAGAAGTAATGAGAAAAAATGTAGATGAAGAAAAGTCTGAGATTTTAGAATTAAAAGAAAACATGGAAGAAGTGAGGGAGGAGTTAAACAATGGGAAGGTGAACCAGTTAAAAGCAAGAGTAGTGCAAGTAGAAGAGATATGTCAGGAGTTAGTAAATAGCCAGAGAATGGCACAACAGGAAATAGTGAAACTAATAAAAGAGAGCACAAAAAAGTAATGACAAGGAATTAAGGAAATTCTGAGAAAATAATAGAAAACAAGGAGGATATAAAGGCTAAAGTGAAGGAGATATGTAGTAGCTTAATGGAAGAGATAGGACAGAAAATAAAACAGATAGAACAGAAATGTGAGTTTCAGTTTTGATGATAGGTAAGGTGAATGGATGAATAGATTTATGAGAAACAATTCACCAATTCATTATACAAAGCAGAAGTAGGAGAAAACCCATGGAAACATTTAGAGAGCTTGGAGAATTTGTTCCATTTTAAAAATTTGCCAGAAGAGGATAAAGTTGCAGTGGCAAATAGTTACCTCCAAGAGACAGCATGTGATTGGTGGCATACCTTGGATGATAAACTGTTGATGTTTGGTGAATATAGATGTTCAATTCTAAGGGGGTTTTGGAACAAAGCCAGGCAAGATGGGATCCTGTACAAAATATCCCAGGAAAGGTATTCTAATGCTCAGGGAGCAACACATGCACAGTTCTTTTACTGACAAGTATCAAAACTCAAGGCATTGACAGAATTTTCTATGTTGGATGGTCAGATGATTAGAACATTACAGAATAACATGCTGCCAAATATACAACAGTTAATGTTAAGCAAAGGTGGATGGTCAGTAGAAGAAATGGTGCAATTTTTAATGCAGGTGGATTACAGCAACATACCCCAGTAGCCTCCAGATCAATACAGGAGATTGGATGGGCATAACCACTCATTTGGCAGAAAGAAAGAGCTACCTTATGGAGCGTAAATAAAAAATATAATGGGATGGAAATCATAGTAAATACTATGACTACACAGGAATAGGGAAAAACGAATTTCAATGGAATAAAGCAATGGGACTTAAATAATACTTATAAATTTAGATTTTGAAACTAAAATGCTCAGAATGATATTTTAGTTTCAGGGGAGGGACGGAGATATGATTGAATATGTAGTATTCTTTAAAAAAATATTTAATACATTTTGCCTTTAAAATATAAAGTGGGAAAAAATAAGTTAAAATAAAAGTTAAAAGTTGAAGGAAAATAAAATTAAAAACAAAATTGTAGGGTAGGGGGGTTTATTGTTAAAAAAAATAATAATAAATGATTTTAAAAGGAGGGTAAGATTTTTTTTTTTTTTGATTTAAAAAAAAAAAAGAAAGTGAAATAAAAATGATTTAATATTACTTTTGATTAGTTCATAATAAAAGTAATAAAGAAAATTTGTTTTATAATAAAAAAGATTAAATGTGTGTAAAAATTTTGAATAAAAAAGAAAAATAGAAGCCCAATCAGAGTGAAGTAAATGTACAATGATTTCACGTGATAAAAAAACCGCTGGTTTTAAGCAAACTTTGTCATTGCTTAAGATGGTTTTAATTTCAACATTCCATTATTATTATATTTTTTTAAATATTTCAAAATATTCTAAAAAAGTCAAAGAATCAAAAGAAAATTGTATAAATTGCTACTCAGACAAGATGATGCACTGTTAAATTTATCGTATCATGCAGGTAACTGGAGACTTCTCTGCAATACCATCAGCAGATAGTTCGAAGGGAAATTCGTGTTCAGATAAAGTAAACAGAGCAACAGGGTGTCTATTTCAAGAGCCACAAATGTCATGTAACATCGCGAATTCAAGGAAGATTTGTGTAGATTTTAGCACTAACCGGTTACAGATAACATTCTATAGAAATTACATTTTGCTGTATGTACATCAAATCAAATTTCAAATCCTAGGTAATGTTTAATTTTCCTATTCCTTAATTGTTGTTTTTTTAAAACTGTGATAAATAAATAAATAAAACTTTCAACTTTACCAACTAATATCTGGAAGATATAAATGATATCGGTTTTTGTGTTCACCTTTATTCAAAGACATTAATTGTATGTATGTATGAATTTTAATTTAATATGTTATGTATATTTTTAGTTATTTATAATGTATTAAAACATTTATTTAAATGAGAAGAGTGCGCATGGTTGAATTATAAAACAAAATGATTTTTTTAAGAAAAAAAAGATTTAAACTGTCGTTGAAATATTTATATTGATATATGAATACACGTATTTATACTGAAGTAATATTTTAGTAAAGTGGGAATGGAAAGACTTAATTATAATTGAAAATGATTAAGTTATAATGAAAAGAATAGGGATAATTTTTCTTTTAAAATAAGGATTTGTTATTTAAGGATGCCAGAGTTTATCAGACGGTAAATTGTCATTATTATTAAAAATAGAATTTGTAGATTTGGTAGAAAGGCAGCTATAACTCAATGAGCTAGCTGGGATCTCAGGTACTAGATTCATTGCTGGTCAGGTAAACATGTTAATTACGATGTGATTAACTGGTGCCTAAAGGGTTTACCTTAAAATAAATAAAGTGTTTAGTTGGCCAGTATTGTTTAGTAGCCAAGTGTTTATATTATTGGTGGCTTGCTGCCAATAATATTGTTCACTCTATCTGAGAACCAGACACCTTCAGAGATTGGATGGTTTTAGTAAGGAAGGAATAATATTTTTATTTATTGTTATCATATAAAATAAAGAAGGTGGGCAGTTCAATATATTTATATAAAAGAAATTCATAAATTATCCAGAAAATGTAAAATATATAAAACTATTTTTTTTTACAAAATGATAAATATTGAATACTTTGGAGTAAAAAATAGTTAGTATATTTAGTTGTTACCATGTTTTTTAGATGTTAATCTAATATTTAAAAATATGACACATCTCTTACATTCCAACAGAACAATTTCAATTCTTGCTTGAATTATAGCTTCCACCTATTATCAACAAATGAAAATGAAAATATAGAAGTATTGTCTAAAAAAATAAACCTCTAACTGTTGCAAAAATACCTATTTCCTGGGGAAAACATAGATGAAACTATGCATTGGTGGATAGGAAAATATAGGCATAAAAATATTATAAAAAAGTTTCACCGATATGGTCATAGTGGATTAAGGCATCAGTTTGAGAGTATGAATAATTATTATGCCATTATAAGGTTGAAAAATCTTAATGTTTTTTTTTTCTTGAGCAATTGCTTAACTTTAATTATATGCATGTGAAATACAAAGTATTAGAAAGGAAAAATATATAGTCAGGTTTGAAAAATGTGTTTCACATATTTTGGATGATCATTAAAATAACCATATATAGGATTCAGATTCATTTTAAATGAGTTAAAGAGAAAGAATTTGGTAGTAATTTTATCAAGTAATAAGTTAAACAAAAATGTCATTTATAATTGAGGAATACACATATTTTAGAAACTAGCTAAAGTATTGGCAATTGACAGGATTGATTATAGATATCTAATAGGGTATATAAAAATGTCAATCTTTAATTAAGGCACCAATCAAAAATTTTATTTGGTAGTGTTAATTTTAAGCACTTATTATTTGACCAATTTAAGTAATAGTGGTATACAAGGTTATTGGAAGTATTTGCAAATAATGTTATATTGTACAAGGAAATTAGATAGTTAATCAAATTTACCATTGCAATTTTTTCTGCTTAATTAAATATTTGTCTCTATTATGTTTTTGTTAGTGATGGTTACTTATAAGCTTAGATAAACAGGAAGAAAATGCACATTGTGTTTTTATATTTGTTTTTTGATAATATAACCGTTTAAATAATATTTGCTAATGATTCAATTTGATATGTTGTTGTGATGGTGGATTGTAATAAATAAATGTCAGTTATGATTGTGTATTGCTTAATATATTTAAAAGACATATTTTGCGAGTTCAACCATGTTAAAAAATATAAATATTGATATACCGACATTTTTTTTTATCACCCAGTGGATGACTTGTGTGATCAAGTCCAAATGTCAGTATATCAATATTTAAATTTTTTAACATGGATGAACCCACAAAATATGTCTTTTATATATGCAACCCATAAAAATCTTCATATCAACATATATATATATATGTACATTGTAATAAAAGTAACTGAATCTCTGAATTATGTAAACATCCACCAAATCTGAAAAGATAGAATATGAATCAATCCTTTAGCATTGTTACTAGTTGAGTGATACTGAAAAAAACAAATTTTATATCTCATTTTAAAATAATTTACATAGCTCAGTACTTTCTTATCATTGTAAGTAGTTAAGCTATGAATACTTATATATGTAAATATCCATGTGTGTATAAGTAAAACAGAAGTAACTGAACCTTTCAATGAGTTTTATTTAATTACAATTTACACTGCTTTATGTTCTGTTTTTTAATGTTAATTACAGGGATTAGAATTAGAGATATATTGTTTAACTAATCAGTCTGGAATTTTAATCTCCAGGGCCTGATTAGTTTTGTATACAAACTGTTTTAATTACTCATAAGAAACTTTTTATTTTTTTAATTAAAAACTTTTTTTTTCTTAAAGAATATTTTTGACAGATCATAAAATAAAAGTATATAAAAGAAAGACATGGTATAATTATTAACAAATTCCTTATCTATCTCTAAATTTTCCTTCTATTTTCATTTCTATTCTTTCAAATTATTAAATTCTTGATATTTCAATTTTTATATTTTTTTAATAAAAAAAACCAAGTGAATTATGTAACTCGTATATACACACACACCAGTTCAACATGTGTATATACATACTATTACATCACACCTCTCCCGATTGAAAATTATAAGTGTGTTGATCACTATTTTCTTAAATATTGACCACTTTAAATTTTTAGTTTTAATAACTTTATTTTTTAAGTGCATTTTAGTTTTTGTTTTCATTAATTAGCTAATAAATCGTAATGTTAAGAGAAGACGACAGCAAAATATTAGACATTCAACACACAGTTCGATTTTGTACTGATTAAACCAACTTTTAATTTCTTGCAAAAGTCATGACTACAGAATGGAAATTTTTGTGCAAAATGGATTACAAACAGGGACTTTAAGATTGAGAATGGCAGGCTTACCTCTACTGCACATTCAACTTATAGAAATATTTATTTTATATTGGTTACTGGGAATTTTTCTTCCAGATTTATTATTTATTATATGCCAGGACTTTTTCTACTGGTGCATCATCATCAGTATTAATCTCTGCACTACCCATCTGTAGAACAAAGTTACCACAAGAAAAGGCTTAATCCAACCAAACATTGGGCCTGAAAATACTCGCAAACACCTCAATCTTAATTTAACACTTTTTTTTTATTTGATAAAGATTTATTTTTATTAGTACTTTTATGATGAGCTTGTTCATTTCACTTTTATTTTAAAGGTGTTATTTTTACTCTTCTACCATTTTTTTTAAAATAAACATTTTTATTTTGCTTGTTTATTTTGATTTTTACATATTCATTTTGTTTACATTATGCTCCACTATGTTTTAGACTTATGAGCTAGTATATCTCAATAATCGAGAAGACATAATCAAGTGTTTTGACATAATTTGATTTAACATTTTCAAACTAAGTTCTTTAAGAATTTATTTTTATCATTTTATTTTATTAAGACAAACTTTAATCATTTTTTCATTATTCAAAATCCATGGTCGTTAATAACTAGGTCAAGCTGGTGAATCTATCAGATTACATAATTTTAATTTTGTCAGGTGGTTCTTTGTTATTTTTTGACATATAGTCACTCATGCTGGGGGATTGGGAAACACCTTTGGGCCTTTCCTTAGGTCTACTATGAGAGATGTCAGGATCACTCCCAGTTTTTCAAAAGATTCTTGTTCTCTCAGGACTATTTGAATAACATCTCCTTCAGGATCCACTCCCTGAATTTGATCTATATCTTATGGCATTTACAACTGGCTCTCTAAGTTGGGGTTTGAAGCTTCTATCTTTCATATCAAAAATTGGTCTAGTGCTGTCAAAAGCACTCAACATTTCCCCATTTGTTCTACTGTTTTCCTCTCAGTTCCTATGAGCATTTGTTTGACATTATGAAAAAAACTATGGTAGACTATCCTGACAACTTGTTGTTTGGATAATGGGTCTACTGTTAAAGAGCATAATTTTGTCACTTGCCTTCTGAAAAAGGAAATGAATTGTTCACTGGGTCACCATTTATCTTGCGATACCAGGTGATGAAGATTTTCCTGATAATCTTCACTCCAATAACTAGCTAATAGAGCAATTTTGTATTTGGCAAAAGTGATGGGTGTTTTATATAAAGAGTCCCACCAAGATTCAGACCCCCTTTGTAAATGGCTACATGCTATTGCGATCATAGCCTCCTCACTTAATTGATCCAGAGTGAAATAGCACTCCCAACTATTCAAATGCTCTGTAGGAGCCTCACCTTGATGGCCAAAAAATATCTATTTTCAGAAACTGTTTCATGATTGCCAGATTGTTTACAATGTGCATGTTTGCACTCAACTGGTTATGTTGTTTTATTTCTATATTTCATGCTATCTTTGCTATGATTCATTTGATTTACTTTCCAAGCTTAATCTGTAATTTCAACTTTTATCTTTTCAATTACTTTTCTATCTTATTTTTTTCTATTATGTCATAAGCAGTCTCTATTTTATGTTCTACTTGTATTTTACTTTCATTTTTTCTTCATTAATTTCTTCTTTTATTTTATCATAGCCCATTCCGATCTGATCCTTTAACTTTTCAAGTATTTCAGCTTGCCCTTCCAATTTTTTCTTCATTTCATTATTTTGTTTTTTAAGCACTTTGGCAATTTTTTATATTCTTTAGTTGCTTCTTTTTTTTTCATGTATGCTGATTATTAAAGCTATGATTTCTCTATTCTCTTCTTTATGCACAACTTCTTTTTCATTTTTACTTTGTTTTTCCTCACTAGAAACGTTCTCTACTTCTTTTTCTTGAGTCTCCATTTTTTCTTCACTGTGGACCTTTTCTATTTAACTAGTCTCAGTTTTATTTTGTTCCTCTCTAGGAAAATGTTTTATTTTTTTACTCTGAGCCTCTATTTTGGCTTTATTTCTTGTCATATTTAAAATTTTACTTTACTTTTTATATTATTTATTTTTAACACCATATTCTATTCATGCTAATAAGTTTGCTAATTTCTATTTTAATTACTTTATAATCAAACATGAGTGTTTGGTCAATTTTTTCTCACTACACTTTTCCCTATACCATTTGCATACCAATTCCTAACCTAATGCCTACCCTTACCTATTTTTCTATATCTATAATGTATACATTTTTAATCTTTTTAGTACCAACTATATCATTTCATTAAATTACCTCCACTAATCTTTCTTTTATAGCATACAAAATTATCATTAATGCTGATTGTTCTTTTTCATCTCTCATAAATAATTTTTTTTTCATTTTAATTATAATTTTTATTTATGCGAGCTGATTTTTTTTTTTTTTACATATTATGTATTTTTCTCTCTTTTTTTTAAAAGAATGAATGTTCATGCTCTCGTGTTGGACAACATTTGTAATGTGAAGTAGCACTTCTTAAACTTAAACTTTTTAAACTTCCTATTTATTTATTTATTCTCTTTTATAAAACTCATATGATTTTGCATTATAATTTTTAAGACACCCATTACCCAAGCAGGGGAGTAAATATGACAAATATTTACATATCAGTCATACCCTTGGTCAGACTGAGATTTAATAAAAAATATTAAATCTTCAGTCACCTTTTCAGACCAAGGTACCTCACCGGCTGCCGGAAACATGAATTATCTCATGAGAATATTTATAACAGGTTTAAATCCAAGACACCATTCAATACTTATGTTGATACCCATGAAAATGTCACTAACACATTTTGAGTGCTTGAAACCATAGCTTGTTTTTAACATGAGATCAACTACCCATTTACTTATATGAAAAGAGAAAGAGATGTAAAACAACATTAATAATGTAAACAAATTTATTTGAAAAATGTAATAATTATCAATGTAATAATAATAAGAAATATTTAAAAATGTAAAACACATAAGAAATATTATACATTTAACAAATTTTGCATGCTTATGATAACAAATAAAATTGAAAAGTTTTAATCCTGATGTCAATAAATATGTGTCTAGGATTTATAGCACTGCTTTTGGAGTTTATTTGTGATTTCCACATTGTCTTTAATTTCCACATGTGGTTTAAATAGTCCTTGATTTCCATGGTAGGTATGCTCAGTTCATGGTTTTTCTTTGTATGTGGGTGATCACCCCTTTTTCTTTGGATCTGGTTAGTTTTTTTGGTCATGGTAGTTGTAAATTAAAAGCAGCTTCTTGGTTTCTTGTTCTTGGTGCATCTGGTTAACTTAATTTGGTGGGGTGGGTTGAAACATCAGCAGAAGGTGAGTCAGAGTAATTTACCTTGGCATTTTTGCTAATGGCATATGGGAGAAAGCAGAGGAAATGGCCAAACACCAGTATTTGGATCTAGCCATGCATTCCCTTTAATAATTCAATAGAAACATAATTTAATAACTCTGAACCCAAAAACTGAAAAAAAAAACTGTCTAAAAACTTTCTAAAAACTCTCTAGAAATTGAAAACAATAGAGGATGTGTGCCTTTTATACTACTCTGACCCCACCTTTGCTTGAGTTTCAACCATTTTATCAATACATTTTATTTCTTAAAAAAAAATAATTACAATTTATACTTCTTTATTTTCTGTTTTTTAATTTTAATTACAGGGATTAGAATTAGAGATATATTGTTTAACTAATCAGTCTGGAATTTTAATCACCAGAGCCTGATTAGTTTTGTAAACAAACTATTTTAATTAATCATAAGAAATGTTTTATTTTTTTAATTAAACCTTTTTTTTCTTAAAGAATAATTTTGACAGATCATAAAATAAAAGTATATAAAAGAAAGACAAGTTATAATTATTAACAAATTTCTAACCTATCTTTATTTTTTTCTTCTATTTTAATTTCTATCCTTTCAAACTATTAAATTCTTGATATTTTAATTTTTATATTTTTTTAATTAAAAAAAAAACAATTTAATTATGTAACTTGTATATACCCACACATCTGCACAATATATATATATATATATATATATATATATATATATATATATATATATATATATATATATATATATATATATATAAGCATGTATCTTGAGTATTATATATACATTTGTTTTATAATTAATATTGGTAGTTGTAAATTATGCACTGTACATCGACTGGTGGCACTGTTTCTGTGTAAAAACACAAAACAATACTGCTTTTGCATCTGAACCTATGGCTAATACATGACTGTGATAGTTAGTAGCCATTTAAATAGTGGTTACAAATGTGGTCAATTCCTTCTGCATCCGAACAACTATGTCTACTAACAACACTACGATCATATAGTTAGCCATTTGCATTGTGGCATCAGTTCCTATGCATATTGCCAAAATTTGTATTTTCACTCAAATTTAATATAAGAGTGTGTGCAGTGGAATGATTTCCAACTGTTTCTTTGTTGATGTATATGATTTTCAGTATTGGCCAATGGATATATTTTTGCATACTAATAATTATCAGTGGATCAGTGATATTTCACAAAGCATTTTTTATTTTAAAGATGGAAAGGGCTCAGTAACAGGATGATTGCAGATTTTGGCAAAAAAAGTTACATTTCTGTTATGACTCTATGAGAATATTAAAATGGCTAACATGTTCTTTCAACTGGAAGATATCCCAAACACAGAAGGTGACACAATTGCATTTCTGCAATTCCCAAAAATCCACCCACATGCCATTCAATGTGTATGTGGCAAATCTATGATAAAGGAACCTTTTTTTGCTTTCTATAATGGACACTCTCTTTTTTGATTTTTAATTAAAAATGACAGGTTTTTTTTAATAAGTGGCTTTTTTTTTGTTTTTTGGTTACATTATATGATTTATTTTTTGTTTAGTTTTTAATTCTTGTACATGTTTTATAAAAAGATTTTGTTTTTTATCAACAAAGAAATATCCCTTCTTTTTTTTTTAACATTATGTGACATGTTGACTTTGTTTAAAAATCTACTTGTCCATTCTACATGTTTTATAAAAAAAAATATAAATGAAAAGGCTTTTTTAGAGATCAATTGAAATAGTCAATTATATTGCCTTTCCCAAAAAAAGCACATTGTTTATTGATTTTGAATAATTCAAAGCTGTCAAACAAACACTGCCTCACTTTTCTCAACCCCCTACCTTTCAACACTGACATTATGGGTGTTAATTGACTTGAACAAAAGAATCACAACCACAATTCTTTGAATCAATAACTTTATTACCCACATATGACTAGAATTCATATCTGTAAATATTTCTCCTGAACACACTGGCCAATGAACCAACAGTTGACCAAAATATTTTTTCCAAAATAAAACAAATTGTTAGTGACTTTGGAGACTATCCACTTGGGTGGGTGGTCATTTTATTCCATATGGCTTTAAAAATGTCATCATCTTGATGAAGATGCCTCCAAATCAACTCAGCCAGATCATTTGGGCATATATTGGCATGCTGTGCCACATTGTTTGCTGTTCTGCCACTTTATTAGACCCAAAACCTCTCGATGGTCTAAGTGTGAGCTCGGGGTGCACAAAATTATAATGATGGCTAATTGTCAGATGGTTAAAGCCTGCCACCTCAAGATCAGTTGTCTTATAATCCTACAAACAGTCCAAGTAGTTCTGGACTTTACTTTGGAAAATGTTTTGGTCAATTGTTGTTTCATTGGCCCAGTGTGTTCAGGAGAAATACTTACAGTTATGAATTCTAGTTGTATGTGGTTAATAAATTTATTGATTCAAAGAATCTGTGTTGTGATTATTTTGTTTAAGTCAATTTACAGCCAGAACATCAGTGTTGAAGGGTAGGGGCTTGAGAAAAGTGAGGCGGCATGTGTTGTACTGCTTTGAATGATTCTAAATCAAACAGCATGCTTTTGGGGAAGATAGATACTGTGTTGTGATTATTTTGTGTAAGTTAATTAACATCCAGAAGAGCAAAGTGAGCCAGCATTTGTTTGACTGCTTTGAATTATTCGTAATCAAACAACACACTTTTTGGGGGAAGATAATTGACTATTTTGATATATATATATAAAGCCTTTTCATTTATAAACAATACATCTTTTTATAAAACATGTAGTATAAGTAGATTTTGAAATAAACCCGACATGTCACATAATGTCAACAAAAAAAGGTTTTTTTGTTGTTTATATAAAACAAAATCTTTTTATAAAACATGTACGAGAATTAACAAAAAAAAAATCACATAATGTAACAAAAAAAAAGCCACTTCTTAAAAAAAAAAAACCTGCAATTTTTAAAAATATAAAAAGAAAGTGTCCATTATAATTTAAAATTAAACAAAACAAAGATTCAATTATATTGTACATTTTTTACGTATGGAAAAGACGGTCTATTTGTAAAAAAAAAAAAAAAAAACTGAGACGGTATATTTGAAAAAAAAAATCTAAAGGTCTGGTAACGTTATATCGCTATGTTTTTAAAGAGAAACAGTACCACCAGTAGATGTACAGTGCATAATTTATAACTACCTTAATATTACTAATATTATATTCAGAATATCACTGTAAAGTAAAAAAATTAGCTGTGGCCAAGAAATACTTATTCTAAAAAAAAAAAAAAAAAGAACCTTATTATTAGTTAAGAGTAAATTAATATGTTTATCTGAAGTCAAATGATGGTGATTAAATAATAAAATATTAGGTCGAAGTGAAAACAGGTGTTTATCATCTATGGCTGCGTGCCATAATATTGTCATCTTCAACACAATTTATTCTAGGAATCTATATATTAAAGCCATACATTTTATCAATCTTCATAATATTAAGCTCTTATATCAGTTTAATACTAGGTCATATAAAATGTCCTTTTTTTATTTTCAATGTAACCTCATTTAAACAAACAAATATATACATTTATATTACCTTCCATAGCTGATAAATAAAGAGTTGGGATATTTGAAACTGTGGTGTTATGTGCACATGTGCCGATTTTGCTTTTCAATGATTTCCTGATTTAGAATTTTCTTTTTTAACAACCAGTAAAACAATCTCCATTAATCATCTAAGTATTAGTTAGTAAAAACTTACCTAGATATCTGCATCCAAAGGCAAAAATGAAAAGTAAATTTATAGACCTCTCTCCATTTGACTCACTTATTAAGTGTTGTCCTCTATCTCATTATTCTCCTAGCAAGAATGTTTTTGAGATCTTTATCTTGCAATGTTTTTTTTTTTAACCGACTGTTTTATCATTTGTTTACTAAGTAAAGTTTGGGAACCTACATATTGTCATTGTTGAGAGGTTGTATTGTTACTCTCAATAAACTTCTATAAATTTTGTAATTGCAGAATAAACAGTAGATAATTTCATTTATATTTGAGATGATTATTAATTTTACACTATTTGTTAAAATCAATATTTAAATTATTTGATTTTTAGGTTTAAAAACAACTCCTCATTTGTGAGTCGTTTTTCAACCATTAAACGCCACCGAAATAATCCTGCAACCCAATCCCCTATAATTAAGGCTCGTCACGACCACGCTAAAAAAACCTTCAGCTGTCCAAATAGCTACTCCCAGTCGTCCGATAATATTAGTAAAAGTCATCAAAGCTTAAGTGATGTATCCATGAACAAAGAAGGGTCGGAAGTTTCTTTCAAAAAGAATTCAGATGGTAAGTGAATGTTTTTGGTATTCTTCGTTATTTTTATTATATACCTCTTTTGCCAATTGTATTTTTTTAACTTTAATATTGTAACAAAGATATGTGTGAAATTATTTCTTACTGACAAACATAAAAATTGATTTTTATCAAAAATAATAATAACATTTAGCATAGGGTTGCATACTTGTAAAAAAGTTATTTAACTGACAGAAAATGTCAATAAAATAAAAATCGCAACTTAAATTTAAAAGTTTTAGTCTAGTAGTTACCCATTTTTTTTACTATTTTATTTTATAAGATGCTATTTGAGTTGGAGGAAGATTGAAATCTTTGCGGATAGATAATCATTTCCCATGCGAATAAAAAAAATTTTCAGGTGGCTGACACTAAACCATCTAATATTAATCAATAAATAGGTATTTATCTAATGAAAATATTCAGGATGGATAGATTGCAATTTCACTATTAGTAACGTAAATGTTATAAACTCATGAGAATTTATACATTATTAGACAAGTATCTATCTATCTATCTATCTATCTATCTATCTATCTATCTATCTATCTATCTATCTATCTATCTATCTATCTATCTATCTATCTATCTATCTATCTATTTATCTATCTATCTATATATCTACCTGTCTATCTAACCATCTATATATGTATCTATCGATTTATCTATCTGTCTGTCTGTTTCTCTCTCCCCTCTCTCTCTATGTATTATCATCAGATAAATGTCATTTCATAAACTCTACATTAAACAATCTATTACACTCAAATGTATCCAAATAATTTCACACTTCAAAAGTCATTAAGCCTCTAATATTTATTATTAACTTTAACAGAAAAACACATGCAAAGTTTGAATAATAAACACTTAAAAAAAGATGTTTTGTTTACTTTAAGCTTCTATTAGTAATTGTTCTAGATGAAATCAAATATTACAAATACATATTGCAAGAAAATTAAATAAACTACATAACATATATATAGTGCAAAATATATCATTAGCCATTGAATAAAAATTTATATGTACAAAAATGTGTGTGCTTATAAATATTTACAGATGTATATGCTTACAAAATAAAATATTCAAATCCAAACTACTTTACAAAAATTTATTTAAAAAGAAAATAATCTTTATTAATTTATTTAATCTAAATAAATAATTTTAAGTTAAAAATGAATAAAACTTCGTTTTTAAAAATACTGCATTTATGTAAATTTTAATGGTCTAATTTTATCATGGAACACAGATAAAACATTGTTAACTCTTTAGTATTAGTTCAATGACATTATATCACATAATTTAAAATTTTTTAACAAATATAATAGTTAAAATATTTTTAAATATGTTGATATATCTGTTACTTTTATTTTAGGAAAATCCTAGTCAAATGTTAATGACGAATAAAAATAATATTTTGTAAACATTTTTTTAGTTCAAAAGAATATTCTTCTTTTAGTACTCTGCTATTAGACCTGCAATACAGAGCTTGTAATAGACTTACTACTCCTTTTCACATTTGTATCAAACCACTGATAACTTTATAATCTTGTTATATGACCAAAATAACATGTACATGGGTCTTGTACATGATATTTCCACAAGATTTACAAAGTTATCGGCAGGTTGATATAAATGTAGAAAGGCACAGTGAGTCTAATACATGGTCTGTGTTGCAGGTATAATAAAAATAACTAAAAGCATAAAAAATAATATTAAAAGCAACATTTTAAAACAAATTTTGATAAACAAATGGATATTAAAAAGACAATTTTAAAACAATTTTGAAGAAGAAATGGATATTAAAAAGTTGATTTTAAAAACAATTTTAAGGAACAAATGGATATTAAAAATTACCATTTTTAAAGTATAAAAAGTAATATTAAAAACAGCATTTTAAAATAAATTTATAAATCTTTTACACCAATGACTTTAAAATGTATAATGATATATAAATCTATATTAAAATAACATTTTAAACAAAAAAAAAATTGATTTGCTATCTTAAATAAATGACACCATCATGCAAAAAAATGTTAATTTAACTATGCACAAAACAATCACTAAATTATAATTTTTAAAATATTATTTACAAAAACCCATAAAATACACTCATATGCTACTCACTGTGTAATATATAACAGGAATTGTCATATTGAAGCCACAAATTTTATATTTGCCTCTAACACACATAAAATGGAAATTTTAACTGAAAAATTTCCTCCCAAAATGGAATTTTATTGAACATATGATTGCACAGTGTATGCCAGGATTGCCCACAGAAATGCTAATGAACATATTTTTTTCAAAAAAGAAAACAAAAACAAATTCCACAAAAAGGAAGAAATATAAAATATTATAAGAGTTATTTAAATATTTATTCTGTTTTCAGAAAGAAATCTGGACAATAACTGAAAATATTGAACTATTACAAAAAAAAAAAGGATTCATTGATAAAGATAAATACAATTTCACACAAGATCCAATAACATCGCAGGGATTATTTCCTTTAAATTTGATGTCAGCACAAGATTATATATTTATTATGGATGCAAAAAGGCCTTCTATCTCTCCTATATTGCAGGTCTAATACCAAAGTACTCTTCTTTTAAATGTAGCTTTAGTTCTTATAGAGAGACAAATCTGTTGCAATAAATATATACATGTTTAAAGAAAGAAAACACTTTTTTATATTGTTTCCTTAAACATGCATTTGTTTATTATAACAGATTTTCTCTGTGCATTTAGAAGAATTCTCTTTTGAATGCAAAAACATTTTAAAGTATAAATTTTAATTGGTCACTGTCCATTAACATCTGACTGTGATTTTTCTTAAATAAAAAATGTCCACATACATATCATATAAAATTTATCACTTCTATTTTAAATAATAATTAAATTGCTCTCTAGTTGCCATGTTCAGTAACTTTCTACAGCAAGAAAAGTATTGAACATGATAGCTAGAGGGTAATTGAATTATTATTTTAAATCGATTTAATAAATTTCACATGTCATTATATATTTAATATTAAAATATAATTTATCATTAATGAGGTGGTATTTTCTGCCACATCATCAGTAAATATATATTTATTTTTGAGATAGGTTTAAAGTAGTTTTATTAAAAATATATAACATTATTTTAATCTTTTAAATCTGTTTTAAAAGTTTTTTTTCTTGTCATGGAGAAAGCAGGATTTCTTCATTTTAATTAAAGTTTAGGTTTTTAAAATTTTTATTTATGGCAACAATTTGTCAAAATTGCATTAGTATTTCCCAAGCATAATTTATCAGCATAACAATTTGAAGTATTAATAACATTTTGCAAGGCTAACAAATCTTAGTGTCAACATTTATATATATATATATATATATATATATATATATATATATATATATATATATATATATATATATATATATATATATATATATATATATATATATATGACAGATGCATCTAATCAAGGTTACACATTAGGCTTTCAAGGTAGAACATTAACCATTCATACCGGATACTGTTCTGCAAACATAGAAAATTTTTTTCATTTGTTGAAAATACCGCAAATTTAAAAATAGATGTACAGCAATCAAAAATATCTCTACAAGCAAAACATTTCCCAACAACATAAGGACACAAACATATTAAGGGGGCATTCAAAATGTTTTTTTCATTTATCTTTTGATTTACAAGACTCCATTCATGACTTGAGCTTTCCACTCTAGATTAATACAATTATGGTTATCACTAATCATTTATTAAACTAGAGATTATCTCTAACCCAAATATAAACATTAAACCTTAATTAAAGCTTGATATATCTGTTTTTAACATGCTTATTAAACACATATGTAAGAATATTACATATAGGAAGGAGAAATAAAGTTGAATTATTCCATATGTAACGATATATTAATTTTAACTAAGATTGAAGTTTATATTTGGATTATAACTAAGCCTTTGTTTATTAAATTAATAATAATAATCATTGTTGTATTTATCTCAAGTGGATTATATCAAGGTTGTGACTGGAGTAAGTTTGATAATTGTAAGTCAAAATGTAACAATTTACTCTACATTTAATAAAGATCTGGATGAGAGCTGGTGTCTTTGGATAATTGATCAGGGTAGATTTAGCTCAAATTGCACATTGGGAATTATTAATATTTTAATGGGTCTTGGTCTAATTTTTTGTAGACATATTTCAGTACCTAACAAAAAAAGCTAAATATGTAAATATATATATATATATATTGAACTTAGCCTTTCAAACTGCCGAGAGCTAGCCAATCCATCTTATATAACAAATATGCATGAGTTTACATATATATATATATATATATATATATATATATATATATATATATATATATATATATATATATATAGCTTTTAAAGAAAACAGTCAATTTCTAGTAGTTTCACATTTCCTTTGCATCATTTCCATAATAATGAATTAAATCTTACAGAATAAATTAAATCACTTGTTCACTCCTGCTAATTATAAATTAAGGTTTAACTTTCCAGTTTTCTTCTATCCAAATTAAAAAAACCTTAGATTATTTTTAAAATAAAAGTCTTTTTTATTTTTATATGTGAACAGTTCTGCCATTAAATAACAAGTAAGAGAAACACTGCTAGATTGTCTTGTGCTAGTTAAAATCTATTGTTACAACTTAATAAAAACAAAAATTATAAAACATTATTATTATTTTTTTTAATTTCATCTTCATTATTCCAAATTCGATCATTTAGCAATAATTTTGACCTCATACCTATTTTAATCTTTGATTATGTTTGTCTTATAAGTCAGTTAATTAATATTCAGTTAATGAAATTAAATGAATAAAAGAAAAACAATTAACTTCTACAAATAGACAAACATATTATTTTGTATATACTTTCTGTACATAACAAATTTGTTTGCTTTCTCACAATATATATAAAAAAATAAGAATTTCTCAACATATGAGCACTTATAGCATATATGTGTAGAGATAGTAATCTGAACCAACTGATCATTGCTGGTTTAGCAGGAAATATGTATATTCGTGATTATTTATCTTTTCAATATATATGTGTTCAAGTGTATCAGTGTTATGAGATAGTGTGGAGATTGGTGGGTCATGTGAAAGTCTGTGCTCATATACCCTATATATTACATATTAGTTTATATGTATAAGATATTTTATTTGCCTACCACTTGGTCTGACTTCAAACATTGTGAAAAAAATTGGGGCAGGTGTGAAGGTTAATTGTAAGCCACCTCTTACAATATATATATATGTGTGTGTGTGTGAATTGTTATCAAGCTGGCAATATAAACATAGAGATTCAATTATTTGATACATCTAGTTCAAATGATGTATAAATTTATTGACAAATGCAAGCATAGTATAAAAGAGTGACCTGAGATTATATAGTAGGCAAATAGTAACAAGATGTGAAATTGTGAATATGGATGTTATGATAAAGGTTTTTAAAAATTAAAAAAATATTACTATATTTAACCTTTCATCTGTTTAAAATGTTTTTGGCAGCTCGTAATAGATAGTTGGATTAAATTTTAAACTTTTTCTTTAATAAAATGTACATTTATTCTATATTCATTATCTTTCTATTTGCATTGTCATTATCTCTGAATTTATTTTAATATTTCATTGCTTATTGATATTTCTGCATTATTGTTTTTTTGCTTTTTCTCTCTTGCTAACATGTTTTAACTTTTCATACTTTCAAACTTTCTCTTTCCTTCTCTATCATATTATTTTCATTATTGCTCTTATCTTTTGATCATTTATACAGCTTTGTTTTCTATTTTATTTTTTTTTTCTAAGCAATTTAAAAGTTCTTTTTTTATTTTTTATATATCTGAAAGGAGACCCTTTGATTCCTCTTGGAGGCCTTAAAGGAACCGAGCAGGGCAAATTCCTAATGTCCACTCCATACGTTCTTGTCGTTGCAGCTGTTATTACTATATGTTTATTCATATAGTATACGAACATGAATGGGATGCTCACCAACATGCATTAGCCAGCGTGGTGAGTTTATTGGCTTTTTACCTCTGAGTTTAAGATCAAGAAACACCATGGTCTTTCTTCTCAGTGCCTGATAAGGCAGAATGAATGTTTGTGTAAATGATAAAGATTTTTCCCAATTATACAATTATGACAGACAAAAATAAAGCATGGCCCTTAATCCCAGGAGGCTGTAAATTCACCAACCAAGGCAGCGGTTGGTGGCCGAAGGCGGAGGGTGCTAAGAATATCCTGGAGGCGGACCCAGGCTGCCATTTGATGATGACTTTTTATTTAGGTACTTACAACTGCAGATCACTTTCAAGTGAAGGAAGATTGCAAGAATTAGAAGAAGAACTCTCTTATATTAAATGGGATATTATTGGACTTTGTGAAGTTAGAAGAAAAGGTGAAGAGACAATTGATTTAAAAAGTGGACATATGCTCTATTATAAAGGCACAAATATTGGAAATACAAGTGGAGTAGGATTCATTATAAATAAAAAGTGGAAGAACAATATTGTGGAGATTGATGGTGTATCAGACAGAGTGGCAAGATTAGTTATACAACTTAATAGCAGATATCAAATGCAGATAATTCAGGTTTATACCCCAACAAGTTCTCACAGTGATGAAGTAGTAGAAGATTTTTATATGGATGTACAAAAGGCTTTTGATGAGAGTAAACAACATTTTAAAATTGTTATGGGAGATTTTAATGCTAGAATTGGTAAACAAATGAAAGATGAAAGTGTTGTAGGTAATTTTGGTTATGGTAATAGAAATGAGAGAGGACATAGACTTGTGGAGTTTGCAGAGAAGGAAAAACTTTATATTATGAATTCTTTTTTTGAGAAAAATGTTAGAAGGAAATGGACATGGAAGCATCCAAATGAAGGTACAGCAGAATTGGATTATATTTTGACTAACAGGAAATACATATTTCAAGATTGTAATGTTCTTAATAAATTTAACACAGGAAGTGATCATCGATTAGTAAGGGGTAAGATACATGTTAATGTAAAACTAGAGAGACAAAAATTATTAAGAAAAACAATATTTACAGTTGATATTCCTAATCTTCAGAAACATTCTAATGAATTTAAATTAGAACTTACAAATCGGTTTCAAGTATTAGTAGATTTTGAACATGATTCAGATTTGAATGAAATTAATATGAAAATAACTGATACACTTTTAAAAACTGCAACAAAGATAGCTGGTAGAAAAAAGCAGCAATTGACTAATAAAATTTCTACTGAGACTAGAGAACTTATGAAGAAAAGAAGGAATATGAAGATATGCAAGAATGATGCATTAAAAAGAATTGAATATCTCGAATTTTGTAAAATGGTGCGGAAAAGAGTTGAAAATGATATAAGAAAGTATAACTGTGAACTAGCAAGAAAAGCTGTAGAAGAAAATAAAAGTCTTAAGAATGTAAAACAACATTTTGGTATTGGTAGGAAATTTATATCTGCAATAAGGAAAAAAAGATGGAATTATTACTAAAAAGAGGGATGACATTATGAAATTGGTAGAAGATTTTTATCAAGAATTATATAGTAATAAAGAACAAGTACCTCCTATATCTATTACATCTTCCGAATTGCCCAGAATTTTAAATGAAGAAGTGAGAAATGCAATTAAATGTATGAAAAAAGGAAAGGCTCCAGGTAATGATGGAATTATAATTGATATATTAAAAGAAGCAGGTGAAGAAACAGAAAAAATATTAGCAATGTTATATACCAAATGTCTAAATGATAAAGATATACCGGATGATTGGAAGAATGCAGTAATAATATTAATATTTAAAAAAGGTGATAAAGAAGATATTAGAAATTACAGACCTATCAGCCTTTTATCAGTTTTATATAAAATTTTTACCAAGATAATTACAACTCGTCTACAGAGAACCTTGGATTTTCACCAACCAAGAGAACAAGCTGGATTTAAAAGTGGTTTTAGTACAGTAGATCATATTCAAGTATTGAGAGAAGTTATAGAAAGGACAAATGAATATGAGTTGTCATTATGTTTTGGATTTGTAGATTATGAAAAGGCATTTGATTCTATAAACATTTCTTCAGTGATTAAAGCATTGGATCATCAAGGTATAGATCCAGGATATTGTCATATTTTAAAGAATATTTATAAAAATGCAACAGCAACAATTAGATTACATAATGATACTGGGAAAGTCAACATTGAGAAAGGTGTAAGACAAGGTGAGTCCATATCTCCAAAACTTTTTACAGCAGTGCTGCAAGAAGTATTTTGTGGATTAAAATGGGAAACTAAAGGAGTGAAAGTAAATGGAGATTATTTAAGTCATTTAGATTTCGCAGATGATGTAGTTGTTTTTGCAAATAATGCTTCTGAGCTGCAGGAAATGTTGCAGGAGTTATCAGATGAAAGTAGGAAAGTAGGACTAAAGATAAATGTTAAAAAGACTAAAGTAATGTTTAATCGATTTGCTCAAAATATGAAAATAAAGATTGATTATGATGAATTAGAAGAAGTTAAGAGTTACAAATACCTTGGTCAGATTATTAATACAGATGGAAACATAATAGAGGAAATTAATCATAGAATTAAACTTGGTTGGAGTGCTTTTGGTAGAAATAACTTGATATTAAAAGGAAATATGCCTATGTGTTTGAAAAGAAAGGTTTTTAACAAATGTGTTTTACCAGTTCTTACTTATGGATCTGAGACTTGGACACTTAATAGAAGATCAATACAGAGACTTCAGACCACTCAAAGAAGTATGGAGAGATGTATGTTGGGAGTAACAAGAAGAGATCGAAAACGCAATGTATGGGTAAGAGAACAAACAGGTGTTACTGACCTCATTGAAAAAATTAAAAGATTGAAGTGGAGTTGGGCTGGACATATTGCTAGAAGAGATGATAATAGATGGACAATTAAAATTTTAAACTGGATTCCAAGAGATTGTAAAAGACCCAGAAGGAGACCACATGTAAGATGGATGGATGAAATAAGAACATGTGTAGGGGTGATGTGGAGAAGAGAAGCTAAAGATTGGAGAAGATGGATTAAACTTGGAGAGACCTTCATCCTGCAGTGGATTGATAATGGTTGATAATGATGATGATGATGATATATATATATATTATGTTAAAAGATATTTGATGGCAAGCGTAATAACTGACGTCTTTAAATAAAAAATTGCCATTTTTATCATCCTTTTCAAATTACTTAATTTATATTTGGTCTAAATTAAAATGTGTATGAATTCACCTACCATGCTGAGCAGTCTAAATTGGAATCCAATCTAAGAAAATTTTGAACATCAAAAAAAAAAAAAAAAAATTATGTTTAAATTATTTCTTTCAGGTAGACCAGGTAATTGAACAATTGTGATAATCATCTCTATATCGGTTAGTAAATGGGCATATAGCTATTTTTAGAATAGCTACTTTTAGTTAGAGGTTAAAACAAAATTTAAAAAAAAAAACACTCGTGCTTTTTACATTCAGCAATTGGGCAATCCTGATTTGTAAATTTGTTTTCTTTCTCCTCTACATCAGTGAAGAATTTTAAATCTGTATCTTGTAGATTGGGATTTTTGACTCTAATGCAATCTTTTATTGGATATTCATTTTTCATATCTTCTCATCAAAGGCCATAATCGAGAAATGAATCTGCGATATGGATGGATTAGTACTGAGATAGGGATTTAATAAGCATTATTTCATGTAACATCTGTTAATTACTCAAACTTACATTAAGTGACTGAACTGAAATAATAGTGTTTTCTCTCAATAGCATTGAATAAATTGGGGTCATGTAATTTTTTGGTTATAATAATAATTATAGTAATAATAATAATTGTTTTAATAAAAATGAAAGTGTTAATAACTTATAATTACATTATATTACTAAAAATAATATTAAAATTTTAAGAACTACATTCTAATAATAATTTTGCACTACTATAATTATATTAATAACATTCATAATAATTCTTAGAAATGTTAACAATAATATTAGTTCTAGTATTAAATCTAAATTAAGTTATCGTGTAGTCTCCTAAATAACGACACGTACTTTTTGATAAATGATATTAAACAATTAAAACTAGATATGCTTTTTGTATTTTCTTTTTGTGTTCTATGCTAATTTTTTTTCTTTTTTTTTCTTTTTTTTTTTTTCTTTTTCCCCCTTTCTTGGGCAAAAGTATTGTTATCTTTTTCAGACGATGAAGACTGCTATAGCATTAAAGCACCGGTAGGCGTGACTCAATTGACAGAGCAGCATAAGCGTGCCATACGGGCTATTAGAAAGATAAAATATTTCGTGGCCCGGCGCAAGTTTCGTGAAGCTCTGAAGCCGTACGATGTGAAGGATGTTATAGAGCAATACTCAGCTGGTCATGTGGATATGCTGGCTAGGATAAAAAATCTACAGAGCAGGTAATAATATCGTTTGTTTCTTTATTGCATCTTTCTCCAAACTTGAGAAAATAAAGTGAGAAACTTTGAATTCATATATTACATTTTAATTACTGAATGCAGCTGTCTATGCACTATTTACAAATTGGATGTATTAGATTGCACAATCTTAAACATGTGAATGCTTGAGTTCGTATAAATGTAAGTATGTTTGCATCGAATTTTGAATGAAGAACTTTGCTTGAACACCGATTGAAAATTTATTGGAGAGAATGCCGTCTCAATATAAATATACTTGAAAAGAGATTTACAGCTATGCAGTTAGAAAATTTCTGGTCAGCTCAAAATCAACAGTGAAGGAAAGGGACTAGCTTCTTTTCCAAAGAAATTTATTTGCAGCATATAGAACTAGTAAGAACAGTTTTCAACCAATATGCAAATAAATTTTTACCAATGATTTAGAATGATCATTTAGCCTTAAAAATATTCAAATAATTATATATATATATGACAGTTCATTTTTATATCCCAAACACCGTATGTAAATGATGGATGAATCTATGCCGGTGACTATTTGATAGATTTAACCAATGTTTACAATCATAATTAGAAGAATTTATGCCAGTGATACTTGACTGATTTAATCAATGTTTGCAAGTACTGTATATATGAAAATTATAAGAATGAGTTTAATTATAAATTAGACCTTGATATATAAATAGAGAAAAGAACGTTAAAAATCGAGGGTGACATTTTCCTGTACTAAATTATTTTAGATATATGTTCAACTTTATATTTAAAGTCTGAATTTGAATTTAAGTATAATATAATATCTACCCTGATAAAGCATCATTTATAACCTTCTTTGACAAGTTATAGTTGTAAATAAATAATTGATAAATAAAAATCCATCAATGATACACACACACACACATACACACACATATATATATATATGTGTGTGTGTACACACATATATATATATATACTTGCTATTAAAAGGTGTGAAGGTTGCCTTGACAGCAGTTACAAATATTGGTTGCTATATTTACTGTGAATGTTTAGGTGGTTACTGGTTGGAAACTAATTATATATATATATATATATTATGTTTTAATAAAATTAATATATATATATATATATATATTCATGTTTTATTGTTTATTTGCATCCTTTGCCTCATCTCTGCTACATCACAAGTATCTATCCAATGCAAAAAACTAGACAGCCCTCTCTCTCTCTTTGCATGAACTTTATAAACACTTTCTTCAAATAAAATAGAAATATAAAATACCAGAATATTCTGGTCATGTTAATATTTCATTATCTTTAACCAAAGCATTTTCACATAAGATAGTGACAGGTTTCTTTATATATTTAATACTTTGTGGAATAGTAAACAAAATTGTATTATAGACATATATTTTTATGTTTTTTTCTGCATTTATTAATGTATTATTCATCTCAGTCCTACTGTATTATAACCACCCATGAGTACAGAAGTTCACTCTATGCTCTCCCATTACGTGTAAACCTTGTACCTTGCATAAGTAATAATAGTATGCACCAAATAAAAATTTTCATTCTTATTATAGGTTTTTATTATTTCAGGTCAAATACATTTTTGGGGCACTGAACTGTAGCCATGGCAATGGCTATGATTATGAGCAACATAGTAAAAATGCATTTCATTTCAAAGAACTAAACTAAACATATCTATAATAACAATTGAGCACTTTATTTATTAACATTAATTATTATATATAATCATATATGTCAATCTAATTAAAAGGTAATTCTGTTTTTAAATACCCTATTTTAAAGGAAGCACTCTCTAATATTCCCTCATAGAAAAACAGTCGAAGAGAAGATAGTACTAATCAGGTTTTCTAATTGCCACATGATGAGGGTATTGAGAAATTTTGCATTCTTATTTTATTCTCTGATAGAATAACTAAATATCTATTTACTGGCCAATGTTATATATGTTTCTGTGATAATTATTATATCGTTGCATGGAATTAAAACATTAGTCTGTTTAAATAAATCCAAGACTCAACTTGAGCCCAGATTTAAGACATGGCTTATAATATGTACTGCTATGTAACATAAATTCTTTTATTCAAACCCACACCATATATTTAGAAATAAATAAAAAACAATTATTTGAACATATACTGAATTTTAGCTTACAATGTAAGACTATAATGTTTGTTAACTATTACATCTAAAATATATACACAGATAAAATAATATATACAATATATGCTTTTCATAAGTTTTTGATTTTTAGTAGTGTGTACATCACCTCTCATATTTTCTAATATTACACTTCCCAGTAGCATAAAATCTCAGAACAGCATCTCTTACTATGTGCAAATTTTACAAGCAATCATTGTTCTTACCCATATTGAAAACCCAATATCTTCACTATATCACTTTCATATAAAACTAATTTCTATTTACTTCAAGCATATTGTAGAAGAGTGAAAAACAGTCATTTTCATTTTTTTTCCTTTTTGTATCCATGTATTCATTAACTCACTCCACCACACTATAACCATCTTCTAATGCAGAAATTCAGACCGTCCTATTTCCTTATGTATGCATTTTACTCACCACATATTTTTTATTATAGACAAATTGTTTAAGCTTTTGATTTACTTTTATTTTTTATTTTTTTCTGAAGTTTCTTAATTTTAGTTATTAATAAAGAAATTCATAAATTAGTTTTAATACTTCTACTTATCAAACACCAAGTATCTTCAATATGCTGTCAAGGCAACCTTTTATTTGTAAAGGTAATACCACCTTTATCTCTGGTCTAAGATATTAATATAAACACTAGAGATTAGCACTTGAACCATATAGGATTGAGATATTTTATTCACTGAAGTTTAAATTAATCCCATTGAGCACTAATAAATAGTTATTTTTAAATTTTCAAATTTCACTGCTTCTCATTATATTAAGATAACAAAGCTAATTTTGATCAAAGCTAGATTGGTTATAAATGTAAATCATACAAAAGCATGCAATTTTTATCAATAATAAAATTTTCAATCTGCTATCAAGTCAACTTTTCATTAATAAGAGAAGTAGGATATTATCTTCTGTCTGGTCTAAGATGTTAATGTAGATAGAAAAGATTGAGATTTTTAATTCATGGAAATATAGATTTTCTAATGAATGGAGTTTATTTAAACTTTTATGAATTAGAAATTTCAACATATTACCATCCAAGTCTCAATCTTTAGTATCTCTATTAACTTCTTAGTCCAAAAAGATGTTACCTTTCTTTTATAAGACTATTAATGTTGATAACTGTTGCTAGATTTCATATGAATCACATCTATAAATAATGCACATTTGAGAAAAATCAGCTTGATTATCATAATAATAATAATAATAATAATAATAATAATAATAATGAAGAAGAAGAGAAGAAGAAGAAGAAGAAGAAGAAGAAGAAGAAGAAGAAGAAGAAGAAGAAGAAGAAGAAGAAGAAGAAGAAGAAGAAGAAGAAGAAGAAGAAGAAGAAGAAGAAGAAGAAGAAGAAGAAGAAGAAGAAGAAGAAGAAGAAGAAGAAGAAGAAGAAGAAGAAGAAGAAGAAGAAGAAGAAGAAGAAGAAGAAGAAGAAGAAGAAGAAGAAGAAGAAGAAGAAGAAGAAGAAGAAGAAGAAGAAGAAGAAGAAGAAGAAGAAGAAGAAGAAGAAGAAGAAGAAGAAGAAGAAGAAGAAGAAGAAGAAGAAGAAGAAGAAGAAGAAGAAGTGTGTTTGTAGTGGAGTGACAAGAGATATGGATGGAAAAATAGGTAGTGCATTGGAGATGGTTGCCTAAGAATAAGTAAGATAGAGGAAGAGGTAAAGGATGTAGAAGCAAAATTAAAATTGTTAGAGATGAAGTATGAGCAGATAAAGGAATTATTGAGTAGGAATAATAAGGAAGAAGGAGATAAAGAAGTCCAGAAGGTGGTAGAGATGGTTGTGAATGAAGCAGAGAAAGTAGAACTATGAGATAGTATTGATAGGGGATTCATTAATAAGAGAATGTGGAGATATAATTGCAAGGGAAAATAGAAACAGGTATGTAAGAGTATGTTTGTTGGGAGCTAAAATTAGGGATGTTACAGATAAAATAAAGAAGTAAGGGAATAGAGATGTATATGTTATGGTAGGGACTAATAATTTATCAGAGGCATCAGAGAGAGTAATGAGTGAGTACACAGAATTGATTAGGAATTTGAGTATGGTTAAAGGAAGAGTAGGGATATTTGGATTATTACCAAGATTTGATAAAAGGTATGTGTTAGATAGGGCATGTTCTATAAATGAGAGATTGAAAGAATTGTGTGAGAGAAATGATGTCACATTTGTGGATGTGTGGATTTTTTTTATTGGGAAGAGGGAGTTATTTGGTAAAGATGGGTTGCACTTAGGGAAATAAGGAAGTGATGTTTTAGGGAGTCTGATTTATAAAGAATGTAGTTCAGGAAACTTGTAAAGGGGGGGGGGTTTGAATTGTGGTGTTATTAAAAAGATGAAAAATGGATGAGATGTGGAGAGGGAATGGGTCTGTAAAATTAATGGTAAACAAGTCATTTATAAACATAATGGAGAAGAAAGAATCAAAAAAATTTATAAAAGAGTAGTTAGGAAAGAAAAAATGTTAAAATTGGGTATTTGAATGTGAAAGGTGGTAGGAGACCAGAAAAGTGACAGGAATTAAACAAAGCAATTAAAAACGAAGGGCTTGAGGTGTTAGCAGTAGTGGAAACACATCTAAGAGAAGATGAAGAACCTGTTTGGAAGATTTGGTATGGCAGGGTATAAATAGAAAAGACAAAAAAAGAGTGGGAGGTATAGGTGTTATATCAAAAAAATATTTAAATACTGTTAAATGCCAAGAACATTTGTGGTTTGAAAGAAGGTTGGGAAAACAAGAATGGAGGGTGGCTATAGTTTATATAGCTACTGAAGATAGTCAAACTATAATAGAGTGGAACAATAGTATATATGAGTGCTTAGTTAAGAATATACATAGTTTTAAAGAAAAGGGGAAGAGAATAATGGTTATATGAGATATGAATGGGCAAATTGAAGAAAATAATGATGTAGACAATAAGAATGGACAGCTTTTAAAGAAATTTTGTCAGAGAGTAAATTTGAGCATTGGAAACTTATCAAATATTTATGAGGGACAATACACATGGTCTAGGAATAATATATCCCACACAATAGATTAGGTATTGGTAGAGAAAGAGGGAATGAATAAAGTACAGAAAATTAAGGTGTTTGATAATGAAAAGAGAGTATGTAATAGTGATTATAATTTATTTGTAATTGAAATGGTTAGTAATGTGATGGAAAACAGAAATAAAAGTAGAAACAATAGTGAAAGATGTGGATGGAGAGTGAATGAAAAGAATAAGTTAGAAGAGTATGAAATACATCTTTCACTATTGTTTCTACTTTTGAGTATGAGGACTGGTGTGATGAAATAGAAAAAGTGGCAAATAGGGTTTTAGGTGAGAATATTCAGAAGAATAAAAGTAATAGAAAAATGAGAGTTAGTAAATGTAAAAGAGAGGAAAAAAGCATGCAGAGAATATAAGTGTGCTATTAAGAACAAAGAAAGTGAAAAAGATATTAATGCTAAATGGGAAAAGTACTTAGAAAAAAGAAGTTAGCTAAAAGAGATAATTATAGAGAGAGAATGAAACTAAATAGTAAATTATTGGATGATATTAATAAAAGTGCAAAAGATGGGAGTAAAAAATTTTGGAATTACATTAAAAGAAGAAATTTAGGGGAGAGAGAGGTAGTATTACTGGATGAGGAGGGAATAGAGTGTAACTCTAGAGAAGAATTAGAGAGAATATTGAATAGTTATGTAATAGATATAGAAAAGATGTTAGATGTGAAGGACAGAGGGATAGAAAATATGAAAGCATATAGTAATGAGAATATTAGGTTTACAGAAAATGAACTGAATGAGGCAGAGAAGAAATTGAAAAGTGGTAAGGCAAGAGGGTTAGATGGATAGGCAGCAGAGATGGTAATGAATTTAGGGCATATGGCAAAAGTAAAGTTACTATCATGTTTTAATAAGATGGCACAGAAGAAAGTTTTTCTGGGTAGCTGGAGTAATACAAGAGTAAGATTATTATTTAAAGGAAAAGGTAAGGATCATAGAAAGTTAAATAATTATAGACCAATAGTGGTAACATCAGTTTTATATTAAGTTTTTTTTCATATATGGCGGCTGGAAGAGTTGCAAAGTGGATGGAAGAAAATAATGCAGAGGGGGTAATTCAAGGAGGCTTTAGGTCAGATAGGCGTATAGGAGATAGTTTATTTGTAGTTACACAACTTATAGATGAGAATAGAAATTCAGGTAGACAGTTATATATGAGTTTTATAGATATAGAGAAGGCATACGATAGAGTGAATAGAAATAGATTATGGATAAGTTTAGCAAATCTGGGAATGGATGAAGCTTTAGTGGGTGTTATTAATAAATTATATGAAAATAATTACTATACATATCAATTAGGGGATATAGAATCATTTAAAGTTAAAAATGGGGTGGGACTGGGGCAAGGATGCCCTATGTCACCTATTTTGTTTGTGTTGTATTTGAGTAAAATGGAGAAAGCATTAGAAAGTCTTGGAAGAGGGATAGAGATACTGTTAATAGGTGTCAAGAGAGTATATACATTGTCGGGTCTTTTTTTGTGGATGATGTCTTTTTGTGTGCAGAAAGAAGAGAAGATATGGAAGTTATGCTGAGGACATCCTCAAGGGTGGGTAAAGATATGGGGATTAAATTTAGTGAAGAAAAATCAAATATAATGATGGTCAATACTGTGGAAAGAGAAGACAAAGATTTCTTATTGGGGAATATAAAGTTAAGTGTGGTGAATAGATATAGTTATTTGGGAATCATTAAGAGTAATAAGAAAAATTTTTGGATGAATGGGAGAAGAAATTGATAAATGAAGCAAAGAAAAGAAAGGAATTGATGAAGAAATTAACAGTGTTTTCATATAATAAATATGATGTAGCTAGAATTGTATGAAAGAAAGTGGCAGTATCAGGGTTAACATATGGCAATGATGTGTTATGTGTTAGTAAAGTGGTATTAGATTGGTTAGAAAAAATACAAAAGGAAGTAGGAAGACATGTAATAGATGCTGAGGTGTGGACAACAAAGGAGGCAATTCAAGGAGAAATGGGATGGTCAAGTTTTTATATAAGGAATGCAAAAAGCAATTTGAAAATGTCCAGTAGATTGCAGTTTATGGATAATAAAAGAATAACCAAAATAGTATTTAATTGGGTTACAAGTAAAGGGCAGACAACAAAATGGGTGAGAAAGGTAATGCAATATGCAGTAGATTTGGATAAAGAAGTTTTGTCAGTATACTTGTACAAAAGGTGGGATGGTTATGTTAGGAGGATTTTTGAGTGTTTGTTAAGGAGTGGGATAGAAGAATAGATGCATTAATAAAGAATAGGGAGTTGGAGAGATGGAGAACTAGTATGGAGAGTAAAATGAGTTTAAATATATATAAAAGTAAACAGAACATTGGGTGTGAGTTAATTTATGGTAATAGTAAGAAAAGTAGTTTATTGTTTAAGGCTCAAATGGGATCTTTAGCAACAAGGGAATATAAATGGAAAAATATTGGTGATTTAGTCTGCAAGTTGTGTAAGGAAGGCATAAAAAATATTAGACATCTGTTTCTTCAGTGTAAATGCTTGGAAGCAGAAAGGGTACAAATAATGAAAGTTATGGAAGATTAAATATGAACAAAGTGATTATAAAGAAAGTGAGTTATTAGTTTTTATTCTAGGTTTGGGAAAAGATAAGGGGGATTTAGATATGAAGGTCATGGAGTTGACAAAGATTATGTTGTGGAAATGGGATGGAGCAGATAATGGGAAAACTTAGGATGGATAATGGAAAAGGAAATTAAAGTGGCTAACATGTTTCTCTGAGCATAGCTTCTGAGAGATTCCTGACTCTGTTTAAGGAGAAGTCACAGTACATCACATCACAGCACAATAAAATACAGAAAGAGAATTATTGGTTTTTATGCTTGGGTTGGGAAAACATAAGGGGGATTTAGATATAAAGGCTGTAGAGTTGACAATGATTATGTTGTGAAAATGTGATGGAGCAGTATATAGGAAAACTTAAAGTGGGGAATGGAAAATAAAGTGGCTTACAGGTTTATATGGACATAATTGCTGAGATATTCTTGACTTCGTTTAAGAAGAATCCACAGTACATCACATCACATGCAAACAATTTCAATTAGCAAGATTTTAAAATAACTTTTAATCTTACCAAAACTAATTTCAATTAAAATTTTAAAATAACTTTTTTTTCATGTGTCATGGCATCATCTGGGAAGCAAACTGGCTAACCCAGGACAACTTCTTGTAAGGCAGCTGTGCTGACCTCTCAACCAAATTTTATCTAATATAAGTTACAACAAAAAATCTGTTTTAATTAAAAACCAAAACTTTTATTTTTAAATTATGTATAAAATATTTTTTTAACGTTTTTTTTAAGTAAAACTTTTTTTCATGTGTCAAAGCATGTAAAGCGGCTGTGTTGACCACTCGACCACCAATGCATTTAAACAAAAACTTTACTTTTAATTACATAAAATAAGAAAAATTTTTAACAGAATTTTTTAAAGAAAGCTTTTAATATATTTTTACTCATACCACCCCTATATATATCATAATGAGGGTTAGATTATCTATCCACATATGAATTTACAATAGTAACAATAACATCAATAATTTGATTTCTTATGTAAATAATATAATAAATATTTTTATGAAATACTTCACGATGTTTGTACGCTATAACTTTACTAATCTTATCTAATTATAGCATTTTTTCATACATAAATAAATAATGCTGTTTAGACAGCCATGAGAGAAAAATTTAAAGCCTAATTTATATGAGATTTTAAATATATTAAAATAGGTTTGAAACTAGCCCAAATGAGTAAGTTGATGATGAAGTGGTAAGGGATTGGAAAGGTAACCATTTCAATATCGCTACGATGAATTTTACAGAACCAACCTCCATTCATAAGAAAATCATAAAAGCTTAAACAGCCAAATGTTTCTACAAAAATGATAATATAATTATCTATGTAATCTCAAAAGCTTTTATTTATGAAAAATAATGTTTACATGCTTATAAAAAACAGAAAAAATTATGTTTTACACATCTTCAACAGTCTGGGACCATTTGTATATTGATTATCTTCTGATGAATAATAGTAAACTAATGTAGTTTTACCATTCACCTATCATATTGATGCAAATTGAATTTATAATTCATCTTTTGTTTAGCTACTACTGATTTGATGGATCCGGTACATCAATTAACTTCCATGTTTCATTAAACAAGAATTTTGATGCAATGATAAAATCTTTGTTTTTTACTTTCCTAATAGTATTCATGAAAAGACTGACTGGATCAGGGACAGGCACTGTGAACAATAGCCTACTTCTAACATTCCATATAGCATGTACAATAAATATGGAAAGTCTAATAATAGGAAACTGTTTAGTTTGTAAGGCTTCCCTTATAGACATGATTTTATATTAATTCACCTTTAAGTTTTGGTATATGGCTAAATTTATTTTACTGAGTCCAGAGCATGAGTAGATTATATGGTTGAATGACTCTTCTTGCCTTTTACATATTTGACAAAAAAAGGTCTATCTTATTGTAAAATCTTTTGAAATGAAGAAATTTATTTGTGGGCATGGCTTCTAAGTTTATTTTAATAATGAGATTAAGGTACTTAGGCTCAAGAGTGAGAAATTTAAAAATTGTTGTTAATTTGTAGTTGGTGATGCCAAGGTTTGGAGTAATTGTGAGATAATTTGGATTAATTATATTGTATACCTCCCAGATGGTAATTTTTGATTTTTGTAATTTTTGATCTATAGTTAAATGCTGGTTAAGTGTCCAGAGCAGTTGATCGAGCCAGCACATTTTACTGGGCAGAGGATGGTCTGTAGGCTGAATTGGTTCACTGAAAATTATTGATTCATGTTTTTTATCAGGTTAATAATTAATGTAAAAGATTTTCGAAAAAAAATTCCATCAATGGAGTGGAAGGACATCCCATTGAATTTACGATGTACTTGCATTTTGGACATACTAATTGATGTGGTGCTGTTCTTCCAGAAAAGCTTGGAGAATAAGCTATTAATCTTTTTGGAAAATGCTTTTGAAATGGTAATGATCGGCAGATAGTATGCATTTCTTGACAGGACTTTCATGTTGAGAAGTGCCACCTTTCCCTGTAATGACAAATAAATGTTTGAGAGAGTTTGAATTATTTTAGATGTAGAATCTATTAGAGTATTTTGTATGTCTTGACATTGATGATTGAGAAAGATAACTAGGAAACCCTAAAAATTCTTGTGGCTTGGTGAGAAATCTTGAGGTTATTGTTTTTCCTGAATTTTCCATGTAGAGGATTTCTTGGGGTTGAATTTAAGATGAGATGACAATGAGAAATTGTCAATTATTTGGTAAAGCTTTGGTAGAAATTTTTGGGATGGAAGAGCAACCAAGATATCATCCATATATGCGAATACCTTGAGCGATCTCTTAATTCTGGGTATGAATATTCCTGGGAAAATATTTTCAATGTTTTTTAGAAGCGGATTTTAATAACAGATGAACAGCAGGGCGCTGAGTGGGAAACCTTGTGGAATGGAAATATCAAGTTGGAAACGATTAGTATAGCATCCATTCAGGGTGATGTGAATTTGTCTATTGTTAAGCAGATTTTCTATGATCTGGATAATTTGAGAGGGAATGTTGATTTCACTTAATAAAGCAAAAAGTTTGAGAATGTTGACAGAGTCGATTTCCTCTGATATGTTGAGTTAAATTGCAATAGGCTTGGACATTCGCTTGGATCTAACATAATCAAAAAGTTTCCTAACTTCACCAATTGCCGTCAAAGGTGAAGATCCTTTCTTAGCATATTGGGACTGAACAATGTGGTCAAGAATTGCCTGCTGTACTTTTTCCTTTATTACTCCTTCAATTACTTTGAGCATAATGGGAGTCATGGAGTTAGGTCTTATGTTGTTGATATTGGTAGAGTTTTTATTTTTTTTATATATGGCACTAGTGCTATTGGGTATAGATTGTGTATTTGTCTTTTCCCAGTAGCAAGGTGGTCTACCATACAAAATTACTAAGGTGCGACATTAAAAATTTTGGTATGGCATGCATCCCTGGATGAACACTGACTGGAAGATCAGAAGTCTGTTCTGCAAATCAGAAGATGTAATTCCATGGTTAATAGCATCAGAGTGAGTCTGCCAGTTATATTTGGTTGTAGTTAGATTATTTTGAAGATGTTTTTTAAAGTGCTGACTTATGTACTCAATCATACATGGACCGGATACGCTGCTTCCATCTATTACCAGTGATGTAGGTGTAAGTTGTTTTTTGATAGCACCCATCACCCACTGCAGATAACCTCTGGTCCAGCAATGCTGAGCTGTGAGATAATTTTGTGCTCGTTTTATGGAAATGTATTCAGTGATGGCAACCTGTTTAACTTCTATATTGATGTTTAAGTTCCAAAAAATGAGCTGTGTGTTCCAGTTCAGCATGGCAGCTTTTTATTTTTAGATGAATATCATCTAGTTCATTAATCAGAGTCGATGGGCCTTTTGTTTTTTTTGGTGAAGTGTGCAATCAATGTTTACAAAATTCCAATGAATGTAAACCAAGCCTCTTCAGGGTGTCTGTTTAACAGGTCAATCTTATGGAAAAGAATGTATGCTTCAGAAGGAATAGCTTCTGTGATAGATGCTTTAGTTAGCAATCTGAGTGAATGGTTAAGATTGAATGTAGCATAGTTGCTAAGCTGTATGGTTGAAATAATAGCATGATGGTCTAAGAACGCAACTGGTTGAAGCATGATCTCCAGGACATGGTATAGTTCAGCAGTATAGAAAACCAAATCTATCAGTGTTTGATATTTATGTGTGTAGAATGAATAGTCATTTTGTGGAAGAAATGCATGGCCATTTATAAATTTTCTATTTAGCAAGTGGAGGTATTTAAAAGTAAATTGGTCATATGATATGTTGAAATCTCCCATGAGAATTGTTGGTGCATTATTTTTGGCAGTCACCATGTTAACAGTGTTAATGATTTGGATGAAATTGGAGTGGTTGTTTGTGGAGTATATGTAAATAGCATTGATGTTACTACTTCCATATGTCAGATTGATGCTTATAATGTTTTTGTCCTGATATGTAATTTTGAATTTATTTGGGGGATGCCTGTCATTAATAAGAACACCAACTCCCTCTGAAGCAATGAGGTTAGTTGAAAGATATGCATAACCAAGTTTACTAAGCTCTGAAACGATGTGAGGATTGGAGTTCACATGAAATTTAGTTTCTCCAAAGAACATGATATGTGGAGAAGAAGAGAGGAACCAATGTTTAAGTGCCTGAACTCAAAGCATTGAATTGATTCCTCTTATATTAAACCCAATAATATGGCAAGACAAATTAGACATTAACAGATAATAAATTAGATTTTAACGCTAGATGATGGATTTCCGGGTGAATATTGACAGAGTGCGGATGAAATGGGTTTTTAAAAGAGGTAATAAGGTTAAGATTGCCATCACCAGCAAGCTCATCAGGATAGAGCGAGGAAAAGGACAACATTATCTTTCACTTTTTTTTTTAGGCTTGTGAGCTTGAGATTGTTTTTGAAGGAGACCCATGATTGGTAGACTGAAAAAAGAATGGAGCATTCTTATCTTCTGAATTTGACTCCTTTGTGTGTGAAGACTTTCTTTCCTCTTGAGTGGATTAGCCAATCATCAGCTCCATTCCAGACTCAATATCAGTGAAACATCCTGAATGATGGGAGAAGGAAGAGAAGCTGGATAAGGTTCCAGACCACAATTCATTATGGAGGCACAAGTTTTAGCCGGTTGAGCATTGTTTGTGCTGTGACTAGATTGATTAAGGAGGCTGAATGTTGGTTGTAAATGTAATATGTTTTTGTGTCATTTTTGTTGAATGCTGGTAGAATTCTCTTTTGATTTGTATTCGATGTAGTTATTCATTATATCACCCAAGGATGCTTCTGTTGTTTCACTGTCTTCAGAGCATCTGGAATATGAGTTTATTTCTGAGGATATTCTTTGTTTGCTCGTATTACTCAGTGCCAGATTATTCCTATGTGAAGCACTCCAAAAACACATATTTGCAAGCCTCAACAGATCAATTTCGGTGTTATTGATGATTTTTTCGTTGGGATTCACTGTTGATTTTTTATTATAGACAATGCTGGAATTGTACTGGTTGATTGGTACTTCCTTGCATTTATGTTGTCAGTTATTGTTTTCCCCACAATGATTGCATATCCTAGTCAGGCCTTCTTTAATTAAATGTGTTCTATGGCCACAATAGAAGCACTGGGGTCTTATCCCTAGGAATGACAATATCATGAACAAAATTACAGTGTTTTCTAACTGTAGGTACCAGTTCTTTCTAAGTATGTAAATCACTGAACTTTCCCAAAAGGTAGAAGCAACTCCTGAAGGTGTGACCCTCTAATCCAGCAGTGCAGTTTTTAATTTTTCCATATAGTGTGGAACTTCTATTAACATCAATGTGGATCAGGAATTTATTATCAATTGTTTTATAAGAACTCTTAAAATTGTTGCGGTTTGCCCAGCTGGTAAATTCCAGTGCTATGTAATGATCGTTTGGGTGAGTAAGTAGATGGTAAATTCTTTCCCTAATCTTGTGGTGTTTTATAAGATTGCATAGAGATTCGACTGGAAACTTGTAGAGGGAACAGTGTGAATCTGTTGTTGCTAAAATCAGGCTTTTGTCGCTGTTGTAGTCTGTGAGTGACATGAGGAGTTGGGAGGAATGGTTTGGTTGAATTCATGCAAAAGATTGGCATATTGATCTTCGGTAAAGTTGACTGTTGAAAAAACATCTGAAGTGCTATGAAGTAAATTAGTGTTTGTGGTGTTGATATGTTGATCAATTAACTCCAAAAACATAGACTCAGGTGACTGATCATTCACATTAGAATCTTTGAGTAATTTCTTGCTGTGTGAGTATTTTTTGTTTGAAATTATGCTTGGATTTATTAGCTTTGAAATACCTGTTTTTGTAATATTTGTGTATGATGGCTTTGGTTGATGACTAGATGCGTTTATTAGATTGGAGGATAGGATTTGTGTAGTATTTTGTGAATTAATAAATCAGGAATTGTATCTGGCTAAATTATAACTTTTATTTTGAATATTTTTTGAGGTTATAGGAGGCATTGAAAATAGCACCTCTGTAGGATGGTTTTGAATTTCAGAATCAAAAAATTTCGAGATGTATGTTGTAGAATCAAGTGTATTATCATTTTTCATTATTGTATTTTGCGAGGAAACAATATTATTTTCATTATTAAAGTATTCCAGGCAAAAAGATGGTGAGTTAGAATACATTTCTAGAGTGTCAGGGCCATCCACAACGTATGTATCATTTGATTGCATGTTAAGATTTAGGTTCCTTACTTTATCCTTCTCAGAACTTTTAATAGATGATGATCTGATTGGATTAGTGTTGATATTTTGAGTTATTATTTTAATTAACGACTGATCTGAAGAGTGAGAAATAATCTGATTATTTTTTTTTGGTATTTTAATTGGAATTTCAGTGGAAATAACCACAGGTTCTACTTCACATTCTGATGAATTAACACTTTCATCTCCGTTTGCTGTTGGATAATTTTCTCCCACTTTGTTAACTTTAGGTCTAGCACTATGGCTAGGCATATTAGATAAACTATGAACAATTAACCCAGAGTTTTGTATCTCAGTTTGTTTTGAAAAGCAAATATGGGATTTTTGCGATGGGTCACTGTTGGCACTTCTATCAAAGTCTGAAATCACATCCTCCGTAACGTTATGTCTTGGGCTCTTAATTTCATTAGCTTGTGTTTTATTAAATTCATCAACATTTGTCCCACATGTAAATTCATCGACATTTGACCCACATGTAATATCATCTGTTATTATATCATGATAAGAAGAATCATTTTTATTTATCAGATAATCTAATAGAGCTAGAATTAGAGCATACTGGGGAAATGTTTCGAGCAATTACATTGTGCATTGCTTCATTAAGGTTGACCGATAAGATTTCCTGATCGGACATGTTTTTATCAAAGTTATTGGAATTGTTTTTAGGATTTTGATTATTAACCCTAGATTTTGCAGGTTTGTGTTTATTTAAACTTTTAATGTTTTTATTTGAGACTACTTTTTGGAGATTTTGAAATTTTTTTACCTCCGTTAGATTCGATAATGGCCGCAATTTTGTTCGTCACATTATTTTGTGATTTTTTCCGGATTAAGGACATTTTTCTCAAATCCATTATATAAAATAATAAACCAAAAAAAAAAAAAAACGAGCACCGGACCTACCTATCTGCCTTGTCTGATATTCCTCCCTTGATAAATATATCCAATTTAACTAGTAATTTGCACTTGAATTACACAGAAGCCAAACCGAATTAAACTGCCATTTTTTACTATTAAAATTATTTATTTAATTTGACATTTCTAATGTTTTTACTAATTTATTCATGGAAAAATGTGAAACCTAGGTTTTAAACTCAGAATTATAGAAACCATCTTTCTGGTTCAGATATACCAATGATACACTGTTGTTGGGACATTTATAGGGAAGAAAAGTGAATGATTTTGTAACACATATTAACAACCTAACACCCAAATTAAATTTGTTATGAAAATGAAGAATGGAAAACTCTCTTACTTGACTTCTTGTTTCTAAAATTAACAATGATACCATAATGTTTTCTATATAGAAAATTTGAATATATTGATAAATACCTATCAGCATTATATCATCATCAACCAGCTCAAATCTTTTCTGAAATTATCTTAATTACTTTTCTCAAGGGCATACTTATTCCCAAATACATTGGCACTAAAAGATCAAATGCATCTGTGATGTCTTATTAATGAGTGGTTTTAATACCATCAATATAAATAGGGCAATGTGCAAATCAAAGAATACAAAAAATAAATAGAAACAAATACTTTTACTAGAGTGTGCATTTTTTATGTAAAATGAATTGATAATATTATAATTATTTCTGAGATGATATGATATAAAAACAACATTCACTACTGAAGAAAAGATTAATAAACATTCTGAACAAATTTCAAGATGCAATATCTCTGGAAACTCAAGGAATTTATTAGATATCATGTGGGATATGCCCAATCACATATGTAAAAAAAAAAGCTACTGTTTTGTAGGTGCTAAAAAAAAAAAACACATTCCAGTAATAAAGTCAACATCTTCAGCACTTGCTCTCCATGTTTTAAACACTGGTCAACACATAGATTTCTCAAATATTAAAATCATATCCACATGCAACAACTATTATTAAAGAATATTTAGTAAGGCTATAGAAATATTTAAAAAGAAATTTCATCAACATACTGTTGAAACAATAAAATTATCAACTGTCTGAAAGAGTTTTCTCCCGCAAAGATTAAAAATTAAAAAGGAAAATGCCATTAAATTTAAGTCGAACGGTTCAACAACTGCTGATACAGTCATCTCTATAATAACTATGTGATTATTACTATATTTTCCATACAGTTGAGGGCAAATGTTATCTTGCTGAAATGTCAGTATTTTACTTCCATTTTATTTTATTAAAAACAGTTACTCCCAAGACAGTGATTTATAAACATCTTTTGCCGATAAAAACATTTAATATATATTGTGATTGTGAATAGACTTAATCTTTAATTATCAAAATCAATCAAGTCACAATAAACAAATCATAATAGAAACCTAGCCTGTCAGGTTTTAATCTTTCTAGGTGACATTATAAATGGAGTTTGATCCATAAAATATATGTATAGTAATGAGAAATAATAACCTGAAAAATTATACACCAAATGACTGTTCAAAAGATTATACCACACAAGCAAAGAATATACTCTAAATATAAGATTTGATTGTATAGATTTTATTTTTTTAATCATTCAATTATCAATTTTTCCAATTATTTCTATGTTGATTAAAATTAATACTTTTTGATTAAAACAAATAAAAGATTAATTTCATGTTAATGTAAATAAAACGGACTTACTAAATAAAATTTCACTGACGTTCAGTAAATTTATCTTTTTTTAATGTAGACTTGATCAAATTTTGGGTAAGCCTGGGTCCAAACAAAAAGATGTGTATGAATCCAAAATCTGCCTTGCATCTAGAGTTGTTAAAGTTGAAAGACAGGTAAATTATTACTGTTTATTATTATTATTATTATTATTATTATTATTATTATTATTATTATTATTATTATTATTATTATTATTATTATTATTATTATTATTATTATTATTATTATTATTATTATTATTATTATTATTATTATTATTATTATTATTATTATGGTGATGGTGATGATTATTATTATTATTATTATTATTATTATTATTATTATTATTATTATTATTATTATTATTATTATGGTGATGGTGATGATGATGATGATGCTGATGATGATGATGATGTTTCAAAGGGCCTTTATTGTCTCAAAAAAATACAAAACATTAGTGGTTACATAATAAATTAACTGCTACATGTTGATTACATATAATATCCTGGACTGTCTATTCTGCCTAGGTCAATAGTCCAAATGTTATAACACAATTTTCATTTTATTTTATGTCCCAAATGGGTCAAATATAATTTATTGAACCCCATTAGCAAATCAATCACTTATAACAAAAGGGGAAAAATCGTTGCCAAATTGTCTTTGTTGCTAATTTGACATGCATATCCTTGTTTCTTTATAATGTTTAATTTTCCCAACTTACAATGTTCAAACTGATGTTACAAAGATCTTATTAGATCTAACTCCCAAGTTTTGGTCCTATGTTTCTTTTAAATGTGTCTTAAAAAAATAACACACACTATACCAGTTCCTAAGAGTTTTATCATTTTTGTCACTATAACATTGATCTAATCTTAAGTAATGACCAGGTTGCTGCATAAATGTCAGGTCTGGTCAGTGTCTTATCCCTTTTCTGTATCATTGCAAGTTTATTTGAAAAAGTAGCTGGATGCCTCCTAGAATTGTTACCAATTAGGAAGTTGCATCTAGTACACCAGTATGTATATAGCACAAAGGTTGCTGCCCTGACAATTGGTGTTAATCCCTCTCTAAATGCAGAAATTAATTGATGTATCATTACATTAGACTTCCTGTAATTGCTAGTTATCAGATTTCTTCTCTCCCTAAGTCCTTCACAGTGATATATCAGATGTGATAGGGTTTGCTGAGCTCGATGGCATAACCCATGAAAGGGATCAATTGACATCTACAATCTTTTATGGCAAAGAAAATATGTGGTAGGTAATGCAGATAAGTTAAGTTTTATCAGAAAATTGAAAAACTTTGGTTCTAAGGCCCATCATTTATACATTTTAACCAGTTGTTTATTATTAATTCCCAGTATTGTTTCCAAAGCAATTGTGTTATCTTTATTTATTAGTTCATAAATTTCCCAGTATTTGTATTTATTAATAAATTGCTCTGGGATTTTTGATTCTGGTTTAAATGATATATTAATTGTTCAAAATATGATAATTTTTTGGTGGTGGTTTATCAAAATGATATATTAATTGTTCAAAATATGATAATTTTTTGGTGGTGGTTTATCAGTTGGAATGACCTCTATGAGCTGCTTAATTTTTGGAAATTGTTTAATAATATCAATTATATTGTTCCTCATTCTATGTTTGTCAAAAATACCAATATCATGTAACCCCAAACCATTTTTATTCAGTGATTGACATAGTTTTGCCATTGATATTGCCACAACTTTCCTTAACTATAGTAGCTGATTGCAAATGGTCTTAATTTTAGAGATAAAAGCCTTCAAGAAAGCAACCACCAGCATAAAGTAAACTATCTTAGTCATCATAAAACTGTTAATTAATTGAATCTTAGAATATACTGACATATAGGTATTGGCTAGAGAGTCTGATATTTGCTGGATTTCATTTTTCAATTTGTTCTGCAAATGACATCTCATGCCAGTAGTCCCCAGATGGAATGGAAACCCAAGAAAAGAGCCTGGCTTTGCCTGGAAAATAGATGTACATGGCCTTCCCATGAGTATGGTCCATGCTACTGTTTTTCCTGGATTGAAACCTAATTTAAATTCCTTTGAGTATTCTTCTAAAATCATCTATAGTTTTGGTATCTGCTTTTTAGATGTCAAGAAAACTGTAATATCATCCATGTATGCAAGGCAAGTCAATTTTTGACCTGTTCCTGGGATTTCCATTCCCTCAAATGCCTGTTGTAGTCGAAGAAGAAGGGGATTTATATGTAATATGAATAAGATGACACTAAGTGGGGACCCTTGTGAAAATGATTTAGTTGGAGTGAAAGATGGTGAATTTGTGCCATTTAGGGTAATGTGAAGCTCACAATTTAAGAGTAAATTTGTTATAACATATATATGTGATTTTGGCATTTCATTGTCATTCAATAATCTCAACAATATAGATATATCAACATTGTCAAAAGCCGAAGCAATATCCAGCTGTACAAAAATTAGGCCATATCTTTTTTTTTTCTCTAACAGATGTCAAAATAGCCTTAAATAACATGGCAGCTTGTGAGGTAGATGAATGTTTTTTAGCAAATTGAGCCGGAGACGAAAAAATAAATGGTTTTATTTTATCTTTAATTACTTTCTCTGAAATCTTTATGGGCAATGGACCTATTGATATTGGCCTTATCTCTGATAACAAAGGGGTGGGCTTTTTTTTTATTAAATGGCACCATTGTGATCGTATAACTTCTTCCATTGTTATTATTCCCTGTGATAAATAATTTTTCAGTTGGCACAGGTATTTTCTAGTCAGCTTGTCAAAGTGTTTTAATATGAACAATGGAATTCCAGGGCTTCCTGGGTGATAGTTGTTGGGCATTTCTTTAATTTTCATTATAAAATCATCTATTGCATATGGTGATTCAATCTCTGCCATTCTAAATACATTTGGCTGGTATTGTATCAATTTCCCTGGTCCCAGATTATCTTTAAAATAGTTAAGAATTGGTAAGATCATATTATTTCCAGTAAATGTTTCATTGTTGATTTTAATTGCTAATGGCACTTTGATTTCAGGACCCCTTCCTAATGCCCATCCAATGTATTGCTGAGTCCATGTGTGTTGATGCATTAGGCATATTTTACTTTTTTTACTTTTTAAATAACTCTTCAGTGTTTCAGATGCCTTGTTATAAGCATTTGTTAGTATATATATACGTTTCTGTGTGTGTTGAGTAGGGGTTATCGCCACAATACGTTTATGAATTTGTTCTGCAAGTTTCAGCAACCCTGAGGGAGGTGGCTGATTTTTTACTATATGATTAATGTTAAATGACAAGATATTAAGGTAGGCTAAATATTGCTGTATTGGGTTAAAAGTCATTGAAAGAATTTTATTCCACATAATATAAGTCTCTGAAAAAATAAATTCAGGTGTTAAGATTGGAATCAACATTCTTATTGTTCTAGTTAGTTGCAGTCTAAAGACTTGTATATTACTGAGGTCAATTGATATGAACTGAGATGAGTGATCAGAAATTGCTGATGGGATTAACTTCAAGCTTATTAAATGATGAAACACTGGAGAGTAAAAACAAAGATCAACTAAAGTTTAAAATCAGCCATTATGAAATAAAACAGCATCTTCAGGTAAGAAACTCCTTGCACTCATCAATGGAAGTGATAATTTATGTATCCACTTATTTACGAACTCATCATATGTTACATTACAGTCTCCAATCAAAATTGTTGGATTAGCTGTAGATCGCAGTGTTGAATTAATTGTAGCAATTATTGTATTTATTTTATATTTTTGCAATGCCATATAAACAAATATTACATTTATTTTTAATTATTTTGTGAAATAAAGTAATGATTAATAGATTTTCATCAATGTATATGATTTGAAAATTGGTAAACTAGCAAGCGGTAGCTATCAAAAGACCTGTCCCGGCTGATGGAGAGATAGAGTATCTTGAACATGCAACAAAGCGCTCACTATTTAGAAATTTTGTTGGATCAATTTGTGACCCTGCTTAAATTTTCGTTTCAAGCAGTCCCATTATATGAGGTTTTGTTTCCCTGATCCATTGTTTCAACTTAAATATTTTTCCTACTGAATTCAAACCCCGTACATTAAAAGAAGCAATTTTAATTTTCATTTATAAAGATTTACTTTTTACTTTGAATTTATTTGAATTTACTTTATCTTTAATTATACTTATCTTAGGCTGTCTATCAATTGTAAATCTTGGGCATCTTTGAACTCACTTTCAGTTTCAACATCAGTATATCTGTCCATTTGATACCATTCTCCTGTGTCATCAAACATAAGCTCTCCTAGTTTTAGTTTTTTTCTGTTTTCCTGTTTTTTGAGGGTCTTCTTGGCTTTCTCTTCTGTTCACTATTAACCCGAGTAACTTGCTGCATATTTGGCATTATTGTCTGAGTAATCTCAGTATTCGTATTGTTCCTAGTTCTTTGTTTTTTAGATAATTTCAGTTCTTCATCCAAATTCATATTCTCTTCATAATATTGCTTCCCATCAACATTTGTTTTCAATGTGTGTTTGTCTATATTTTTTTCTAAAGCTTTAACCACATGCATTTGTATATCATTCCCTTTTTTTTTCTTTTACTTTTGTATTATTTATCTTAAGGCACAATTTTTTCTCCAATCTTAATGAAGAATCTAAAATCTCACCAATATTACTATCATCATTATTTAAATTTCCAGTTTCACTTTCTTGCTTATCTGTATTCATATGTATTTGTATAGAATTTTTTTCCTTTTCACTTCCCTGAGTTACCACATCCGATGCCAGTATTTGCTTTATATCCCTTTGTTTATAGCTTGTTTTCTTTTCTAGATAAAAATAAAACTGCACTGGAGCATTTAATTCTGAGAATGTTATATTTTTTAAATTTATTAACAGGATATGACTTAGACCTAAATATTAAAAAGGGAAATGCAATCAAACATGCAGATGCACTGATAAGGATCCTGATTAAGTCAGACCTAAAATAAAATGATCCAATCATCTACATAGACTATTCAAATAATGAAGTAATGGACAGTAAAAAGATAATGAGTTGGACAAAATCTGATCATAGTTATTAACTGTTAGTCAAGTAAATCAGCAGAGACTGGCAAAATAGATGGCCCAAGATACTTTATAAAGCTATATTAAATGTAAGAGAAAGCCTATCTATAAATAAGGTATGTGAATTAATGGATGATAGAGCATTAATAACTAGTAGTCATCATCATCAGATTGTTCATATGATTCTTCAAGGCTATCTTGCTGTACTATGAACTAAAGCACTTATTTAAAGTTATGTTGGGTGGCCTGGAATCAATGCTGAAATAGAGAAATTTCTGAAAATTTGCAATAAATACCAAGTGAATGGATATCTTTCAGAGGGAAATTATATTTCTTCAAGGCTATCTTGCTATACTATGAACTAAAGTACTTATTTAAAGTTATGTTGGGTGGCCTGGAATCAATGCTGAAATAGTGCAATTTCTGAAAACTTGCAATAAATACCAAGTGAATGGATATGTTCCAGAGGGAAATTATATTTCTTGGTTTATTGTCAAACAATCCTGGAGCTGTATCCTCATCAACCATGTCAGGCTGTTTCATACCTATATTTTTGTGGTGATTGATGCATACTCAAAGTGGACCAATATAGAATTCTTAGACATACCAATATTGAGGAAACAATTTGAAAACTTAAGGAAATTTTTGCTTTCCATGATTTTCCTGAAACATTTGTGTGAAATAATGCAGCAAGTGTTATGTTCACTAATTTGAGGATTTTCTTAAGGAATGGGGAGTTTGATATAACCACACCCTGTACCACTAAGAGATCAATGACATTGCAAAGGCAGTACAAATGTTAAAGCAAATGTTGAATAAATAAGATACCACAAATAGTACACCATGTACTGGTAAACCTCCAACTGAACTGATGTTTGGAAGGAGAATCCACACAAAGTTCTTGTTACTTTACCCAAGTGAAAAAATTGAAGGTGACAAAAACAACAGCTCAGAAATGAGATATGCAAAAAGAGAAAATGTTTGGATAAAAGATATTCTTGGAAAATAATAGGTGAGTGGTGTAATCCAAGGATATCTGTAAAGGCAAATAGTAATCATCCAGACAGAAATATTAAAAACAATTCAAAAACAAGTAAATCATGTCCAAGAAGAAATTGATTGAATCAGATGTACTCTAGTGCCAGACATTCCAATTTATATAGAGGAATTCTACAAACTGAAAGGAAACAAAGAGAACAAACAAGATGAGATCATTACCATTGAAAAGAATACATCCCCATGTAGATTCCTCCCAAATAAAAAAACCAAGTTACTTAAAAAACTACTTGAGACTTTAGAAACTGTAATTTCTGAAATGGAGAAGGTGTGCTATATGTAGAATGTAAATAAAATAATGTATTCAGAATATAATAAATAATTGTGCTAAAGCTGAAATAAATGATAAGTATTACAAAGTAATAATATTAAAGTTAAAATATGTTGATAAGATAAGCATTTTATGTATTGGAAAATATTTAAAAGAAATGACCAGGATACAGATCATCAAAATAATAAATAACAATGGTAGTAATTAATGTCCTAGAACTATCTTTTGCTGTAGTGTTGCTATCTGGGATTGAACTGAGAAAAGAATAAAAGCTCATCTGTAAGGAGAATTGAGGTCTTCACTCACACTCATATTGACAGAGCTGGTTTTATTTATCTGAAGGAATTACAAGGCTGAGTGTCAAAATGACTATGGATGACTCAGTGATCTCCACCACTGATGGTTCAAAAGTGGATATTTAGGGACATTTTGCAGGCCATCTTGGTTTTATTATATTTTTGTAAGCCTCTATATCTCAGTATCTTAAGTGTTTGTATAATACTAATTTTTGTAAGATGTTATTAACTGTTAAGTGTATATATTGGAGGATTGATGAAGCAACTTTTACCATTGTTATCTTGTTGACAATAAATGACAATTTTTAATTTTAAAGTTTTTTAGTGGTATAAATATTTCTGTTTGACTGATCCCTTTACTACTGCATTATTTGCTTGTGGTGTCTGTACACAGCAGTTTCCTAGTTTTAAAATATCTCAAATTAGTTTTAGACAGTAATGGCAATGATGTATTAGCTATTTTTTTCATAATGTGGGATGTTTAGAATGCTGTGATTTTTTTTGTTGTTGTTAACATTATCTAGAAGTTATTTCCTTCTATTTTTAATAATAAAATATTTACATTTAAAACAAAACAATAGTGTAATAATGTATACTTTTGATTTTTAATAATTATTACACAAATATAGTTTAAAATGATCATCATACCTGATATAGTTGCCAACAAATGTTTTCATTTACTGCAAAAATGTTCTCAAAATAACATGAAAATGGCTGTAGGTGCTCCTAAGGAAAAGGGGAAGTCAATCAAAAATAAGAAGGCAGTACTAAAACTCTTTTTACTCTATGCTATTTAATTTTACTGGATTTTTAAAAAAATTAGACATCCATCTATTAAAGAACATGAATTTGCGATTTAAAAAAAAAATTACCTAAATATTTTAATAGATAGATGAATAATACTATTTTTTCATTGGATTTTTCTGATGGAATGCTGATAATTATCTTAATCTATTTTATTCAATTGCTGTTCTCGTGGTCAATTTAAAAATCTTACATCCTGATAATTATTGGATTTGTATATATTAATATATTTTATTAGTCATTTATTAGACTAAAGATAATCCATTTGATGAATAGTATTTCCCATCGTAATTTTTACTACACCACTCTCGCACAAGGTGGGAATTGATTATATTATATGGGTGTAGAGTGAGGATATTCTTTTGATATATTTTAAGCTTGGGTTAAGACCATATGATTTAACCATTTGTATTTTACTTTATTTTGAATAAAACAAAATAAGTTATTTCAATTAAATCTAATTTTATATAAAAATGTTTAAAGTTGAATAATTAAATTTAAATTCCGAAATTCCATGTAAAATAAATGTTAATACGTGCTAAGTATTTAATGAATTCTGGTAGTTCGAACTACTTTTTACATGTCATCAGTATTAAATGCAGGTGACACGTATGTAATGAAATCATAGGTCTATTTAAAGGATATAATTTGAGGCAACACTGTGTTGCATGATATGCTACTAAATATGATACATATTAAGTACATGTAGTGAAGAAAAATATTGAAGAATTATTAAATGGTTTTAAAAATTAACAACGACAAAAAATATGTTTTATCATGCAAAATTTGAATTATGTTAGTGTTAATTTAGTTTTCCAAAAAGTTACTGTAAGGAAAAGTCTTTTTAATAACAATAAATTTGTAAAGCGAATATTTATTGCAGTTACCAAAAAAATATATCATGTGCTAGTTGAAGAAATATATTCTATAAATTTATCCTCATCAACAAAATTACAAAAAAATAATAAGTTGATATAAAATATCAACTGTAATGAAATATTACAAAACATTTTGATCTGAACACTCAAAAGATTCTAGGTCAAAATAAGCACTTGCTCTTCAGATCTCAATAATACAAACATTACACAAAGTCTTTTTTCATACCAAATGTCACATTTATATAACATAAGATCTAACACTTGCAACATAAGTTTTCAGACCCCTCTCATCTTAAATAAACTTATAAATGACACCAAAGACAGGATACCTCCAAACCATGCCCTTCAGATTGTTTATAGGATTGACTATGTACTATTCTGCTTATAATGCAGTTTATTATGGGGAGTTATGCTAATATTGCTATGAGATTGGAACAACACAGATACTTCTATAACCATGTGAAAAAAACATTCCTAATGTTGAGTCAGTACTCCTCAAGCATGAAATAATATCTGGATATAGCTTCAATTTATCATTTATCATTTACATGTAAATGATAAATATTTTTCCAATACATATATACAATTATGACAGACAAAAATAAAGCATGGCCCTTATTCCCAGGAGACTGTAAAGTCACCAACCAAGGCAGCGGTTGGTGGCCGAAAGCGGAGGGTGCTAAGAATCCCCTGATTGCAGACCCAGGCTGCCATTTGATGACGAATTTTTATTTAGGTACTTACAACTGCAGATCACTTTCAAGTGAAGGAAGATTGCAAGAATTAGAAGAAGAACTGTCTTATATTAAATGGGACATTATTGGACTTTGTGAAGTTAGAAAAAAAGGAGAAGAAACAATTGATTTAAAAAGTGGACATATACTCTATTATAAAGGTACACATATTGGAAATACAAGTGGAGTAGGATTCATTATAAATAAAAAGTGGAAGAACAATATTGTGGAGATTGATGGTGTATCGGACAGAGTGGCAAGATTAGTTATACAACTTAATAACAGATACCAAATGCAGATAATTCAAGTTTATGCCCCAACAAGTTCTCATAGTGATGAAGTAGTAGAAGATTTTTATATGGATGTACAAAAGGCTTTTCATCAGAGTAAACAGCATTTTAAAAATGTTATGGAAGACTTTAATGCTAGAATTGGTAGACAAATGAAAGATGAAATTGCTGTAGATAATTTTGGTTATGGTAATAGAAATGAGAGAGGACATAGACTTGTGGAGTTTGCAGAAAAAGAAAAACTTTATATTATGAATTCATTTTTTGAGAAAAATGTTAAAAGGAAATGGACATGGAAGCATCCAAATGAAGATACAGCAGAATTGGATTATATTTTGACTAACAGAAAATACATATTTCAAGATTGTAATGTTCTTAATAAATTTAACACAGGAAGTGATCATCGATTAGTAAGGTGTAAGTTACGTGTTAATGTAAAACTAGAAAGACAAAAATTATTAAGAAAAACAATATTTACAGTTGATATTCCTAATCTTCAGAAACATTCTAATGAATTTAAATTAGAACTTACAAATAGGTTTCAAGTGTTAGGAGATTTTGAACATGATACAGATTTGAATGAAATTAATATGAAAATAACTGATACACTTTTAAAAACTGCAACAAACATAGCTGGTAGAAAAAAGAAGCAATTGACTAATAAAATTTCTGCTGAGACTAGAGAATTTATGAAGAAAAGAAGGAATATGAAGATATACAAAAATGATGTATTAAAAAGAATTGAATATCTCGAATTTTGTAAAATGGTACGGAAAAGAGTTGAAAATGATATAAGAAAGTATAACTGTGAAATAGCAAGGAAAGCTGTAGAAGAAAATAAAAGTCTCAAAAATGTTAAACAACATTTTGGTATTGGTAGGAAATTTATATCTGCAATAAGAAAAAAAGATGGAATTATTACTAAAAAGAGAGATGACATCATGAAATTGATAGAAGATTTTTATCAAGAATTATATAGTAATAAAGAACAAGTATCTCCTATATCTATTATATCTTCCGAATTGCCCAGAATTTTAAATGAAGAAGTGAGACATGCAATTAAGTGTATGAAGAAAGGAAAGGCTCCAGGAAATGATGGAATTATAATTGATATATTAAAAGAAGCAGGTGAAGAAATAGAAACAATTTTAGCAAAGTTATATACCAAATGTCTAAATGATAAAGATGTACCGGAAGATTGGAAGAATGCAGTAATAATATTAATATTTAAAAAAGGTGATAAAGAAGATATTAGAAATTACAGACCTATCAGCCTTTTATCAGTTTTATATACATTTTTTACCAAGATAATTACAACTCGTCTACAGAGAACTTTGGATTTCCACCAACCAAGAGAACAAGCTGGATTTAAAAGTGGTTTTAGTACAGTAGATCATATCCAGGCATTGAGAGAAGTCATAGAAAGGACAAACGAATATGAGTTGTCATTATGTTTTGGATTTGTAGATTATGAAAAGGCATTCGATTCTATACACATTTCTTCAGTGATTAAAGCATTGGATCATCAAGGTATAAATCCAGGATATTGTCATATTTTAAAGAATATTTATAAAAATGCAACAGCAACAATTAGATTACATAATGATACTGGAAAAATCAACCTTGAGAAAGGTGTAAGACAAGGTGACTCCATATCTCCAAAATTCTGTACAGCAGTGCTGCAAGAAGTATTTTGTGGATTAAAATGGGAAACTAAAGGAGTGAAAGTAAATGGAGAGTATTCAAGTCATTTAGATTTCGCAGATGATGTAGTTGTTTTTGCAAATAATGCTTCAGAGCTGCAGGAAATGTTGCAGGAGTTAGCAGATGAAAGTAGAAAAGTAGGACTAAAAATAAATGTTAAAAAGACTAAAGTAATGTTTAATCGATTTGCTCAAAATATGAAAATAAAGATTGATTATGAAGAATTAGAAGTTAACAGTTACAAATACCTTGGTCAGATTATTAATACAGATGGAAACATAATGGAGGAAATTAATCATAGAATTAAACTTGGTTGGAGTGCTTTTGGTAGAAATAACTTGATACTAAAAGGAAATATGCCTATGTGTTTGAAAAGGATGGTTTTTAACAAATGTGTTTTACCAGTTCTTACTTATGGATCTGAGACTTGGACACTGAATGGAAGAGCAATACAGAGACTTCAGACCACTCAAAGGAGTATGGAGAGATGTATGTTGGGAATAACAAGAAGAGATCGAAAACGCAATGAATGGGTAAGACAACAAACAGGTGTTACTGACCTTATTGAAAAAATTAAAAGATTGAAATGGAGTTGGGCTGGACATATTGCTAGAAGAGATGATAATAGATGGACAATTGAAATTTTAAACTGGATTCCAAGAGATTGTAAGAGACCACATGTGAGATGGATGGATGAAATAAGAAAATGTGCAGGGGTGTTGTGGAGAAGAGAAGCTAAAGATCGGAGAAGATGGATTAAACTTGGAGAGACCTTCATCCTGCAGTGGATTGATAATTGTTGTTGTTGATGATGATGATGATAGCTTCAATCTGTAAAATGGAAATGTAGTATGTGCCATACACGATGATCAAAAGATGAACATGAAAGACATGTGGAATTAATAATTTAACAAAAGATTCTTGCATTGCTTTGTCAAAAAGGTGGAATATGTAAATTTATTTACATAACGTTTGCTGCATTCTTATTATAAACTCATCACAAACTTTATCAACTGAGTTTGAATGCTATAAATTTGACTGCTTATATCCAAAGCATGCTTAGATATATATTGAAAGTTTAAAACAAAATAATATGTTTTGGTTCTCTTTAATTACCCACTGTACATCGCTTGTTGTCACTGTTTCTGTGCAAAACATTATAATATAACGTTTCCAGGCTGTACTGTTTCTGTGCAAAACATTTTAATGTAACGTTTCCAGGCTGGAACAAAACAAAACACTTTTCTTTTTATTTAAAAATGTACACTATTCTTCTAATAGTAAATAAAACGTTTAAACAAAATTTAAAAAAAAAAAACACACTTGATTAACAAAGTAATCAGCCCAAATTTAATTAAACTTCATTAAATTATAATTCAGTCTCTAGCGCTGAAATGTGCGGGGGGGGGGGGGCAGACGATGTTTTTTTCCAATCTGAAGGAACGTACATTTGATGCATTACTCTGATGATTTCCAAAACAATGTGCAACCTCAGACAAGTTTACTTATAAAGCAACTGTCGCTGACCTCTCGACCACAAATGCTTGACAAGTTTGCATTATTCTTAGCATTCTACATAAAATGTCAAAAACAAAAGAAAACACTTCTTTTTATTTAAAAATATACGTTATTCTTCTAATAGTAAGTGAAACGTTTAAACAAAAATTTAAAAGAAAAACCACTTTATTTTAACTAACTAATCTGCCCGAATTAAATTTTATTAAATTTCAGCGCGCAGCGTTTGAATGTGCGGTGGGGGTGTCAATGATTTTGTCGCTCCGAAGGATCGGCCAAAAGATACATTACTCTGATTAAACCAAGCTTATGATTTGTTTCGAAGCTGTTCTCATGTAAACGTGCTTATTTGCGTAACGTTTGGGAAATGGTGTTTGGCCCTACTCTTTTGCAATTGTTTTCATCTTTCAAGCTGGGTAGGGAAGTGTGCGGATGGAATTACAATAATTAGTATGTAATACTATGTCAGCTATGGTGTAAGCTCATTATTTCGAATGCACATTAAGAGTTATGGCCAGTTGAATTACATACACCCTCACATCATACAGTAGCGAGATCTGAATTGTGCTCTATTTGCGTACTGTTGCAAAGCACATCAGCGGGCTGTAATATTTGTTTCCAATGTCGTATAGGACTACTAATGGCTAATACGAACAGAAGTATGCCAAGTATGCCGCGTAAATGGCATATTTCTGTGTTTTTGCACAGAAACAGCACCACCAAGTGATGTACAGTGGCTAATTAAAGAGTACTATATTTTCTTTAGTGTGGGCAAAATAGTTATGATAGAATGATATATTTTTTTCAATAGCCTTAGATAAGAGCAAAGATATAAATAAGAATTGTCCATTTATTCATTTTGTTTGGGATGTAAACCAAAATTTGGAAGTAACAGAAGAATTTATTTGCAGTGAAAAGCTTAAAAGGTGGGATGAGACATCTATAAGAAACTTGACAATTTAATATTCACTTGGGAGTTTCAATAGACAGATGTACTATGGTCAATAAGAAATATGTATTCAGTAATCAGCTTAATATTTTTATAGTAAAAACATAAAACATGTTTTGTACATCAGCAATGATTGTGTGGAAAATATTTATTATTCCATTCTGTTATAATAATTACTATAAGAATAACTTGCTTTATTATCCCATTCTGTTATATTAATTACTATCAGAATAACTTGCTTTATTATCCCATTCTGTTATATTAATTACTATCAGAATAACTTGCTTTATTACAAAACTATCATCAGTTCAATTATTTCTTGAAACAAGTCGACAATGAATATGATGATTTGTAACCTTATACTGAAATTTGGATAGTGAAATCAAAAAAATCGTTTTAGAGATATTTTTTGAGAGATAAAATCAAAATTGATATTTTATGAACAATCTATATTAGAACCATTGGATTTCAAAGCTATTTGCCAGATTCTCAGTGTCTTGAATAAGTCATTTAATATTGTGACCAACTTATCAATAATTTATGTTATAACTCTGAAGTTTTAGAAATAAAATTAAGATTATTCAATAACCATCTTTCACAAAATATTCTTTTCATAATTTCCAAGTTTCAAGTACATATAAAAAATAATAACGTTTTAATTTCTTTGCTAAAGGTAACTTTTTGTGGAAACATTTAATGGCTTCCAAAGCAATGAAAAAAATATCCAAATTATTGCTAAATCCATTCGATGTAATTACAGTGAAGCCACAAATTATGCTGTATCAATGTCCATGACATCGATATCTAAAAAAAATTTAAAAGGAATGAAGTTTGTTATTGTGTTATGGAGAGAGAAGATTGTGGATCAAAGAAATTGGATTTAAACTTGGAGAGATCTTCATCCTACAATCGATAGTGATTCATTATTAATAATGATGATTATTAGTAAGTGAGTCATTTAATTTACTTTGGGACTTTGAATCACAGATCTTTTTTAAACTGGGGGGGGGGGTGAAAATTACTTTTCACTGCTGCTATTCACCCGGAAATTGTTTGTGTGAACTTTTTTGAAAATATCTTGGCGATTCAGTTTTTAAACTATGCTTACTTTATAAAGAAAGACAGTGAAAATTAAAAAGTAAATAGGTTGTAAATCTGATAAATGAAAATATATAGAGAAAATGATCATATGTAAGTTGAAAAATTAAAAATGACAAAATAATCAGGAAAAGATAGTTTAATGTTGAAATGTAATAAATAACTGGTTTTATACGGATATAAATTTTACATGATAAAAACAAAAACTATTATATAGATATGCATCAAGTATTTTATAAAAAAAATAGATAGATATATGGTTAAGTAGATAAGTAGGTAGGTTGATATATAGATGGGTAGATGGATAGGAAGGCAGACAGATAGGCAATTGGATGGAGGAATGAGTAAATGATTGGACAAATTAATAATGAGAGTAATCGGATAAATATCTCTTGAAGAGTTTATAGAGAGCATACCAATAGTCGAAGAAGGAAAAATATGGACAAAAAATAGAATGTTATAAGATAAAAATATAATTTTAACGATTGGAATAGACTAAATGATCTTTGATAGAGAAAACTGGAAACAAAATTACAATTTTTTAACATTTTAAATTAAATAAACCTAACATGAATTTATTTTTGGTTTCTTTTAATTAGAACGTGTTTTTATAGTAGTCTTCACGTTCGAAATTTCATATAAAAATGTACTTTTAGATTTTACTCTATTTTTAGGTTAAGAATTATTTTTAGAATATTATTATAAGTAGCGCTACAAATAACTGAAATAAAAGGAAGCCGTTATAATTTTTTTCGACATAACTTTAATGTTGAAATAATATCTAGAGGGCGCTTTGAAGATTTAATATCGCTTCAATTTATTTCTGTTATTATTAGAAGTAGTAAATATTGATTTTTTAACAATGTATATTTACATGTGTAAATACTTAACCTTATTTGTGTGTTTATATGTATATACACAGATTATTGGTGAATATATATTTGTCTGTTTTTATTAGGTTGAGGATATTGAAAGTAAATTGGATACTCTCTTAGAAATGTATATAGAAGATCGCAAGAAAAATCGGGCACAGTCCACGCCTCCAACTCCTTCCCCTTCTCGACAGCATTCTGTGATTATAAAACCAAAACCAATATTAATAGATAAGACTCACAGTGAACCCAATACTCCAGTAGCTCGCAATTTTGATAAACCCATGCAGCGAGGGTTTTCTGATTTAGGCCCACGAATCAAGAAACGGGTAACTTATCGACACCTCTCCGAAACCGAGTCCTTGGAACCAACGTCGAGCACTCCTGAAATACCTAAAGTTGAAGAACCAATGCTGGATAGCTACTCCAGTGACTCCATATCAGAAGGCTGTAACTCCACAGATGTAGAATTAGGTCATAAAGATGTTGTCACTTACCCGCGATGTGAAAGTGTTGCTACCGAAGTTGAGACTCTAAGTAGCCATAGTGACTCTGAAGCAACAGTAGTAGAAGAAAATGAAATAACAAGGCAGCAAAGGGTGATAGTTGCTAGTGATGATGATGATGAGGATGATGATACAGAAATTGCTGATCCTCAGGAAACCACCCAAGAGGACAATTTATTGCAATCAGAAGCTTTGAAGCTTAGGAGAACAACACACTGACGTCATATGCAGCCTCACACAAACCTGTTATTATTTTTTTTTTTCAAATATAGTTCCTTTTTTTTTTTACTCACCGTCTTTAGAAGCGACTCACTTGGGTTTGAACTTAATCTATTTTTCTCAACTTCGAATAGGGGTAGATTTATAGAAATTTTTTATGCACCCTCTCGATATCACTTTGGACGATTTCTCGTTGTTTTATACTCTTAAAGATTATCTTGAAGCAGGAGATGTAAATCCAGCAAGGAAGTTAAAAAAAAACTAGTTAATATGTTTTATATGTAAGATATAATTATAATATATATACTGGGTAATAACGAAATGAACTCATCTAATTGCTATTTACTATAGCCTTTATTTTTCTGATTTTTGATCCAAGCAATTTTAAATAGTATTTTATTTTTTTTCCATTTTATTCCTAATACAATTTTGATAGACAGCTTTTGCATGGTAGTCAGGCTCGGTATCAGACATTGTTACGATTATTTTGAAATTGTACGAAACCTGAATGATTTTATACGATTTATAATTTTGATTTTGAGACTTTAATGTGTAGCTGTAATTATAACTAGCCCACTGATTACGTGTAAAAATATATTGAAGTTTTATTTATTTATTTATTTCAAAAATATAAAGAGTTTTTAGGCTAGTTGTATTACGCAAATGTCTTTAAACCGTTTGTAAATAATATATTTATATAGCATGTATATATATGTATATTAATATAGAACAGACCTAATATAAATAAATATATATATTTTAATTGACAGCTAAAGCATAAGTAATGATTTACATTTATTCGAACAGAATTTGATTATATATACTCTTGGCCAAACATGCTTATACGTATTTATGCGTTTGTATATCTATAACTTTCTATGCATGCATGGTTGTATAAGGTTTTCTTTTTTTTTAACTAAAAAAATAAATTATATATAAATGATTGCATAATGTAAATTAGCATGCTAAACACGTGATGTTTAAATCCATGTGAAACTTTTTTTTTTCAAATAGAGGAGATTTCCAAACGAGCTTAGGATAAATGCTCCATAGTCAGTCTATCTAGAAATAGGATTATTACTTGACAAATGGGTGTCCAACTATTTTTTAATTAAATATTTAAAAGTAAAGCAGAAAAAAATAAAGTTTAACTAACTGACAAACCGTCTTGTCAGGTAAATAATGCCTTCTTCTACATAGTTTTATTTTATAGGGCAATTGAAGAAATATTTATCCTGTTATGCAATATTTTACTTTTTATTTTTATACTGTACAAAATGAGACACAATAGGTCAATTTATTTATATTTTCTAATTAATTTATAAAATTGCATTTATAAAACCACTATCATTTTCTTAAAGTTTAATAATAAAAATTGATTAAATGTTTCTAAATGAAAAGCGAACGAGTAATAATAAAATATTTATTTATAATGTTCAATAATTATAAAAATGAACAAAACTATATATTTGAATTAAAACAAAAATGGTAAAAAAGGAATTTTCATTTTTGTAGTGGTTTAAATGAAAGGTGGTTAAATCGTGCGATGAGTGCGTCCCAATATACAATTTTTCAAAATACGTTGATATAATTATATTTCGCCTTACAATTTATATAAAATTTAAATAAAAAAATTATCAAGCTTTATAATTATTTGTCGCATATAAAGTTAGTACTTAGTGAGACAATAAATATCACTAAGAATGCCTATGATTTTTGGCAGTCTCATTTACGGTTAATGAAAAGCAAATTTATATATATATATATATATGCATTGTGTTTACTGGAATTAATACAAATTAACAGATTACAAATTACATTTTTTTTATTACCTACATATATTTTTAAATATCTATATGTATTTTTATTAAAACTATTTATCATAATATGAGGTTATCAAACGTCTAAAGATTACTGTATGGGCTTTTACATTAACCAAGTTTAGTTATCCTTGACATGAAATAACTAGCAAGACATTTATTTACAATATGTTGATTAAATAATCCTATTGTAATCAAATTTTCTAAAATATCTATTAAAATAACATGGCATTTGCTGTTTAGTTTTTAAATCAACCGGCTTAGGCAATATAGAGTTCTTTTTTGTAAAATATTAGAATATATATTTTATGCGACTTTAAAGTATATATATATATTCTGTATGCAGTTTTACTATCAACAGAGTTATTTAAATAAATAGCTTCTAATAAACAAATTATTTTCCGTGTGTGTAAATATGTATAATAATATTCATATTATTAGTCTTTCTTCTTTTACTTAATTCTTATTATCAGTATTATTTTGAAATTCAGTATATATGACTCTAATGTGTTTTAAAGGGTGAGGAATAAAACATTAATATTAGTAAAAACAAAGGAGAAAAAAAGATTTGCATAACAACAAATAATCATTATATATAAATAATATGCAAACATGTAAATACAAATTTGAAATTGACAAATAAAATAATTTAAAAAATTTATTCATAATTATATATTTATTGTGATAAGGTCTGTTCGATCCTATCCTCTATAGGCATTACTTTGTACTAAATTTGACTAAGTTAAGTTAATTTAAAATTAAGAAGAAAAAAAAACTTCCGTGAATGGAAATTTTTGATTAATATGTATGTTTAAGCAATCAAAAACAATTTCTTTCCAAAATAAGTATGGTTTAAAGTTATTATTATAAGTTTGTTTTATTTAATTGAACAAATAAAAGTCAGCTCAATACTTTAATCGATTGTCCCAGTTGTGAATTCATAATATTCTTTTTTTAGTTTAAGTTTATCTACAGACTGTTTTTTCTACATTTTATTTCATATCAATATCATTGTTTTTACATAACATTCTTCAACGTAACCACTTAAGCTCTTTTTTTAACTTTCTTAATAAGAACGTTATAATTAATAAGTTTTGAACATTTTATTCAATTTATATTTTTTTCCTTGTACTTATTTATTTGACTTCTTTAGTAAAATTGTATTTTTGACTTTAACTTTTATTTCTCACAAATTAAAATTTTATTGTTTATTTTATTATTGTTCTTATTTGTTTAAAACAAAGTAAATTTTACTTGCAAAATATTTCAATCTTAATGCAAAGTCTTCCTCATTAGGTGTTCATTATCGAAATGCTTTAAAGCACTTTCTGTTCCACTCATTTATAATGCATATTAGACCCCAATTATTTGTACCTACAGAATTCTTATTTTTAGTATATTAACTTACAATGTTTTAATAAATTTCTGTTATCTGCGCTTCACAAATATAACAGAGCCTTTATTTCTCCAATTGGACTTCCGTATTCGAGTAACAATAATTTAATTTGTATTCTATGTAGAATTTTATAAAAATATATTGACAATTTTAGAAATACAATGACTGAAACTGATATAATTCTTCAATTTTTATGTTACAGTTGTGTTTATATAATTGTAGAAATCTATCGATGTGAATAATTATAGAAATATATTATAGCAATGATTTTGCTAGAAACTACCAATTGAAATTCACATCCACAAATTAAACCACTTGTTCTAATAGCCAACAGTACCTTTTTTATTTGAATTTGCTTTGAGACAAAAGGGTTTTAAAGATATCCTCTTTTATTCCAATAACCAAGATCTTACATGAGATTTAAATTCAGATAATTATATCTGTATATATGTATCGTAGTTTCTCGAGAATCCACAAAGTAAATTCTATCAGGGAGTCCATAATTGAAAAAAAAAAACAGTATATTACATAGAAAACAAATTAGAAGTTGACACCCTTGCCTACATAAATTTTCTATACGCCAGCCAGCATAAACTCTATTACAAACTCTCTCTCTGACCCATTTTAGTGCCTTTAGGCAAACATTTAATTGATATTTCTTTATTTCTCTTGATATATTATTACACTGTCTTTTTCACAACTACATTATTTTATTTAATGTGATTGATGTCTTAATGGATATATATTTTAAATTAAATTTTATCATAAATGTGTTTATATAAGTACATAATATTGTATAAAATTTGCTATTATCCATGTTTTTGTGCATTCATGGTAAAACATGAAACCAAATGCAATTGAATATATATATATGAAATACAATAAGATATAAATTCCGAAGTTCAATATGCTGCTCAAATTTAATGTAAAGTTCTTCATTATAACAGCGATCAACAAATCAACACGATTTATTTACATTCATTATTAAATTGAGTAGTCTTAACACTGAAGGATGTTAATGTGCATTTAAACAGTGCATTGAAATTAGGAACTAATTTCCAAATATCATTCATAGTATAGCTGCCAAAGCTTAAAAAATGAATAGAATACCATAATATGTTGTCATAACAATCCCTACAGATTTCCCTGACAACAGATTGTAGACATTTTATTGGTTTATTAAGCTTTGCTTGTTGTTTGCGAATTATATATATATATGAATTTCTTTGACAACAGACTGTGGACATTTTATTGGTTTATTAAGTTTTATCTGTTGACTGTTAATTATATATACATATATAATTTAATTCACAGACGATAGGCAAAGCTTAATAAATCAATAGAATGTTCGCAATCTGTTGTCAAGGAAATTTCAAGGATAAAAGATGAATTTATCTGCAGGGATTGCTATGATAGTAGATTAGGATATTCTATTCATTTCTTAAGCTTCGACAGCTGTACTGCGTATGACATTTGAAAACTAGTTCCTAATTTCAATGAACTATTTAAATCCACATTAACACTTTTTAGTGCTAAAACTACCCAATTTAATGAATGTAAATCAATCATTTTGATAAAACAAATAGAAGTTAATTTTTTCATTTCATACTATGTCTCAGTTGTGGATTTTAAAATTAAATTGAATCAATTTCTCATTATTTTTGCCGTTACGATTTGTATTCCACTTCCCCTTCTTTTTTTTTCTTTTTTTAACTTAGGTATTTCCACTTCACTTTTTCAATTATAATTTAATCACATTTACGCATCTTTATCATACTAAAGTGTAAATACTAAAAAAACTTAGTACCAATTCATGTATTTAAAACTATATAAATTATATTTTCCAGATATCTTGTTTATCACTCTTTTATTTTTATAATAAAATTATGATTTTGCAATATATATATATTTCCAGAAGTTTTATTTCTTGATTTATCTTAAACATTTAACAAGTCATTTAATAATTCAAACATGATTTTTAATTTTTGTAAATATTTTATATACATTAATAGTTATGATAATTTATATAGAAAAAAACAATATGCAGAGGTTTTTATGAATTATTACTGTTTATATATATATATATTAAATAATCATTTATTAATAAAATATTTATTTTATATTATATTATTCTTAAAAAGTACTTATTTATTAAAAAACAAAATCTATAGATCTGCGTGTGTGTGTGTATATATATATGCATTTCAGTCCATCATTAGGATACCAAAATCTATAGATAATAACAAATCCTGCATAATGTGCCCTTTAATAAACACGCACACATATATAGGGTATAGTGCAATATTTTAATCTATAAATTAATAATTCTCAATAATTACAATCTAACAATATATATATATATAGAGAGAGAGAGAAAGAAAGTACATAATAAATTAAAAATTATAATATGTATATTAAAACATCAGCAAAATAATTATCAGAAAGTAAAATGCTTATTCATCTATTTTAACATTTTATCCATAAAAATATTACTTTTTTTAAATATATATTTATATACTAGACCTTTGTTGTGCAATAGTAAAATATCTTTCGACTTGAGTTCAAATCTGAGCTAAGCAAACTTGAAATTTTTTTCAATACATTTGGAAATTTTTTCAAGTATTTTGTCCATAGACAAGGCAGCTAATAGCCCAGTATAAGTCAGTAATGGGATATTTAGCCTTTTTTCTCTAGAAGATTATATACAAATGTACAATTGTTGAAGTCCTTATCTTCTGACAAAAGCCAAGTCTAATAAATACATCCTTCTCTTTCACTATTATTCTACGAGATGTTTTCGGAGAAATGTTTACCCTACAACACTTCATTATGGATATTTGCTTATTGAATGTATTAAAAACAAAATTAATTTCCATTCTCAGTTTTTTTTAAATATTATTTGTCAATATTATTGCTGAAATCTAAAAATTTAACAAAGTATGCCTTAATCATAGAGGATTAGACATTAATTTTAAAATAATGTGCGTATTTCTTCTATATTTATATATAAGAATACATTTATTATATTTAAAAAACAAATTTTCAATGTCCAAGTTTTGTAAATATATATCGATATAAATATATCACTGTTTTTCAAACTTATTTCACACGTTCTTTTATTATAGAATTTGCTTACATGTCCTCATAATATTTTTTTTTTGCTTTTCTGCTAACATTATTATTTTTTAACTTAAAATTTTAAAAAAAAATATGAATTTTGATATGCGATAAATTTTATTATATTTTATTTCTCCGCCACTTACAAAAAATAATGCATTCCTTTTCCTTCAGATGGCAATACTTCTGTCTTTATGAATTATATTCATAGTTTGAGAAGCGTTGATATATGTACATATTGTATATATAATATAAATTGTATTAAGGAATGTGTGGCTAGTTGCTTTTATTTTATGAATTTTTTTTAATTATTTATAAATATGATTAAAAAAAGTATATATTTGATCCAAAACGAGAACTCAAATTTTAAATTTGAGTAGGTCATTAAACTATAGTGATAATTACAAGAAGCTAATTGTAAAAGTATACATTTTTAATATTTTGATACTAGTTTTTACTTCTCATAACTAGTCCTCCCTATTTAACCCCTTTAGCCACAAACTCTTCCTACGTTTTTTCTCCTTAAGATGTACTGGTTTGATATAAACAAAATACTTGTTTTACGGTTACTTTTATTCAATTTTAATTAACTTTTATTATTTCCTGTTTTCTTTTTTTATACATATATATATATCCCTTTTGGATAACCTCCGGATCATATTGCTTCTGGTTCTGCTATCAAGTCAATAAATATTTGCAATGTTAATTTTTAATTCATAGTTTGGTCTGTAAATTGTTAAAAGGTACTCAAACAAATAATTTATATTTAAATTTATTCACCGATTTCCATTTACATTATGTGTTACTTATATTTTATTATTCAAAATTGTATTGAGATGTTTTTATATGTTTTTATACAGTAACTTTAAATGAATTATAGTTTTATTTAAGATTACAAAAAAATATTAAAGTAACATAGAAATTAGTAAAATTATTATGTATGTACATATGCGCATAATTATAATATATATCCAATAGCAAGTATAAACATAGATATTAATATTTTTTGTGAAAAGTGATATATATATATAAATACAAATACATTTATATCTTCTAATAAATTTAGTAAATCCATCAATAAATTACAACTATTAAATATGTAACTCAAAATATAAACTTAATCACAAAATACTGATGCAAGAGAAATAGCATTGCTTACAAATTTGTTTAAAAACTATTATTTGGTAATCTGGCTTCAACTTAATATAAAACATATTTGGACTAAGTGTTTCCATGAATAAAATTATTCATCTGTATATTAATACACAGTATCAATTCTAATTGAAGTATCTAGAAATCATATGAATGATAGCCTTTCATTTCATTAATATAATACACAGGTTTAATATAAGATCAACTTTTTCACATATAGTTCAATATTATGTTTTGTTATTGTCTCGACTTTTAGTCAACTGTTGCTAACATCATTTTATGTTACTTCCAAATATATACTTACATTAATAATATGACATTAAAAAAACAATCCAGTTAGACAAAACTTCACAAAATGTAAGAAAGATCTGGTTAATCATAATTTAGATTCTTATTGACTTTTCAAATTCAAAGTACCGCAGTATACAATAAATGTACATTGCCCTACCTTTTTATAATTTCAATTCACATTCTAATTACTTTTAATATCAAAATAACTTTCAAATAAAGAAGATATATGTAAGAGATTGCAATCTGGGCCAACTGAAAAATATTGATTCAGCATGAAATGCATCCTTGTTGCCATTTGTTTTTTTCACATGATCTTTATTTATGTTTCAAGAATGTGTGTTGAGTAAAACTTTTAAATATATATATGTATGTTTTATGTTTTTAGTATTTATAAGTCAGATAAAAGAATAAGAAGATCAGGAAGTGGAAGATTCTGTTATAGACCCTGAACATGCTTGTGGATATGTACTGTGTTTTGGCTCTTCGTTTCACATATTTTTATCCCTGAAAACATTGTTTTTATTTTTTTATTTCTTTTAAAATTTGAATGTGATCCTTCAAACATAATATTTTAATATCTTCATTTTTTTTTTAAAAATATTTGTTAGCATATTCATGTTATATATATTGAAATAAAAATAAATTGTTTCAGAACATATTTGTTTGCCTTTGTTTTCGATTTTTATGTTTTTTATACTTTAAAAAAATATCAAATGTAATTAAAAATGCTATTTAAGTAAAAAAAATGATGATTATATAATAAATCCAAAAATGTAGAAATTTACAAAAAAAAAAAAAAAAAGTACTTATTCGTAAACATTGAAATAAATAAAAAGTAAAACTAATTTTTGAAATGAACTATCCAAAGTAAAATTCTATCATAATTTTTTTTCAATGATATTTTTCCCCCCTCAAGTTTGAATTTCCTAGTAGTGACAAAATTAAAAACACAGTTTGAAAATATTAAATGATAAATCTGTTGATTACACAGAAAACTGGAGTTAAACATATAGATCTGTGAAAAATGTATGGTACTGCATAGAAATCTGGATGTTAAACTATATTAAGAGTGAATTGCAGATTGCTTGAAAAAAAAGTTAATAATGGCTGAGTCATTGAATCATCAGAAAACAATCTGAGATAATAGAAATAACCATAATAATGAAATGAATCCTTTTACTTACTGATATTTCATTGCATGATTAATCTCCTACCTATTCTTTCCTTTCTTACTTCTCATCCTTCCTTTTCAAAGAATATACTTTATTCTTAGAAAATAATCATATCTACATGTGTATACATCATTAAAGATAATGGAATATTTTTCTGCTTATGATTTATAGGAAATTCCAGTACAGCATGTATTAGAGCTGAACCATGATCCATGAACTTTGAATTCAAAATTCTACCACTCTACCACATTAGCAAACTGTATATTTAAAAAAATGTGGAGGTACATGTTTATGTAATTTTTAAGCAAAATATATACTAATATTAATAATATACTTGATGAAGTTTTTTAAAAAAGGGTAACAGATACTAGGTATTTTAAGTTATATTTTCAAATATGATTCTTCTTAATAATTTATCACATATATTTAGTCAAGAACATTATTAACATTAAAAGTCAAAATAATAATTATATATATTGATGTTATTATGAATAAACATTTGAATGTGTCATTTAGTATTTATCAGTATATAGATATATTTCAGAAGAAATACAGTAATACATAAATATTTCACATTATAATGATAATAAAAATCAATTTGTAAATACATATAAAGTTTTTAAAAAAGGAAAAAATATCCATTTTAACAGTTTACAGATATTTGTTTTTGTATTTGATATACTTTTTTTAAATTTATTATTATTATTTCAGCCAATAGCAGATTCAGCAGCTCTTATCTTCTAATTCCCGGTGACGTTTTCATGATGTCATCTTTATTTGAATTTTAATTTTTCATGGTTTGATGTACATTGAATAATGTGTAAATTTTAATAAAGTTTTTCATGATTACATATCTTGAAAATGAGTTTTAGTCTTAATTTGATGAAGCACAAAACACATTTTATATATTTGAAAATAAACCCTTAATTCTATTTTTCTTGTTACTTGCTCACACACAACAACATGCTACTTAAATTGATAACTCGAGTAATATTCTAAAGTTTACAAAAGTTTATACAACATGCAGTTATTATTTATCTGTTAAAATTGGATTAACAAAAAAACTACATGAAGTAAAGAAAAAGTGAGAAATGTTTAACAAGATGTAAATATCTCTCAGATTACTTTCAACGTTTGTGTTAAAAGCTCTAGAATAAATAGTGGTACACTGCTTCTAGTAAAGATGTTGAAAGCAAGATAATTATATGATGCCTTAATTGATTTAATTGAGTATTTTTTAGACTTTTCTTTACTAATGTTGTTGTAAAAGGTTAAATATAATTTTAAAATTTTATTTAAATAGTAGTTGTTTTTGAAGAATAGTAATATGAATTAATGATCTTCTGTTGTTGTTGTTTTTTGGATGTAACATATTGATTTATTGACTGTTTAATATATATATATATATTGTAATTTAATAAATATTTTATAAAGCAACATGAACAAATTATAATGCTAGAGGGAGTTGAGGTAATTTAACCTTTTTTGTCTGGTGAATTTTCTTATTGGCCAGATGAAGAAAAATTTGAGTGGTTTGATTTACTAAATATGAAACTAGCCAGTTTCTCTTCTGAAATATATTAATGTACAATAATCAGAATGGTTTTAAGTTAGCTTCTAAAAATTGAATTATTTTACATTCAAATTGGTTAAATGTAACAAAAAAATTTAAATAATGTTAATAACTGAAGAAAAACATATGAAAAATAGCCTGCAGTAAAACAAAAGAATTATATTTTAAGCAATCATTACGTGAAAATGTTTGTGATTTCTTGTGTCTTAGAAATTACACAGCTGATTATTCACTTCTGTTGTCTTTTCTTCATCCAAAATTAAATATTTTAAATAAAAATCTAAATCTAGCCACATTATTGGTCAATATAATGTAAAATCTAATCAAAAAATCCATAAATATTTAAAAAATAGTTATTTTGCTAGCTATCACTGAATGTTGTTGATATGCAAAAAGCAAAATGTGGTCAATGTTATTTACTTGCCTTGAATAGTGATCCAGCACTATTCCCCTTTTGCTTGATTATTCTTCTTGTAAAATTAAAAAAATTTCTAATCAAAGTTTATTTTTAGGTAAATCAATATAAAAACTTAATTTTGAATGTAAAAATTTATGAAAAATATATTTATTTAGGTTTAAAATCTATTAGAAAAGCCTAAAACATTTGGGTTTGATTTCTGATTTTGACAGTTACAAATGCTTGGTCACTAAAGTTGACAGTCAATGCTTTGTGGAACTTTATAAGGGAAACAAAGTGGGTCTGTATACAATAGATCACAATCAAAAATTCATTTTTTATGAAAAATACTGCCAATAGCAGATTTTTTTGGAATTAAAATTTAAATACCAATGAAACTACAAATTTACTATAAAATAAGCATAAAATGTGATCAAAAATGGTTGGTAGATTATGCATTTTTTTGGTTTGTTTAACATCCTGAAAATAATGTATTTGCCCTCAGATACACTTTCACCAAAAAAGTTGGCCCCAGTGTCTAAAAGTTTGCCTATCACTGTTATATACCAAGATATACTAAGATGTACCAGATAATAGAAAAAAACTGCAGTAGTGATATTGATACTTAAAAAAAGTGATAAAGAAGATTTTAAAAATTATAGACTTATCTGTCTCATCAGTTATATACAAAATGTTTATGAAGATAATTACACTTGTCTATAACAAACTTTGAATTTGAAGCAAACATATGGACAAATTAAAGTTAAAAATAATTTTAGCACAGTAATAATAAGATGAAAGCAATGAGAAAAGTTATCAAAAAAGACCAATGAATATGACTTGTAATTATGCTTTGGATTTGTAAACTAGGAAAAGGTATTTGTTTCTATAAGCATTTTAACAGTGAAAAGCATTGAATAATCATAATTCAGACCCACGATGTTATCATATTCTGTGACAATGAATAAAATACATAGTGTGACTAAAAGATTAATGTAGATAAAGATGTTCACCAAAATGATTTCATATCTTCAAAACTTTTATGGATTAAAGTCGAAAACTAAGGCAAACGTAAATGGAGATTATTTAAACCATATAGATTTTACAAATGCCATTGCTGATTTTTTAAAATAATGCTTCTTAGCTTAAGGAAATATTGCAAGATTTATTAGATGAAAGTACTAAAGACAAATGCTAAAAAGACTAAGATAATTTCCCAGGAATCTTTTAGAAAAAATTACCAATTAAATACCTAGTTCAGAATAATAATAAAGATAGGAAAGATAATGGATGAAATTAATCATAGAAATAAGTTTGGTTGGAGTGCTTTTGTTAAAAATAATTTGATATTAAAAAGGAAAATCTATGTGTTTAAAAATGAATGTTTTTAATGCAAATCTTTTATCAGTTCTTACTTGTGAATCTTAGAATTGCAAATTTAACAGAAGTTCAATGTAGAGACCACTCAAAAACTATAGAGTGATGTATCATAGGAATAGCAACTAAGGGTTCAAGAATGAAATACTTGGGTGAGAAAACAAACAGGTATTACTGACATTTCAAAAAAAATGACTCAAATGAAGCTGGGCTGCAATATTGCTAGAAGAGAAATAAATAGACATTATATAAGTTTTAAAATGGATCTCAAAAGATTGTAAAAGATCTAGAATTATACCACATGTGATATGAATTACTAAAATAAAGAAGTTGTCGGTGTGTTATGGAGAACCTAGAGATTGGAAAAACTGAATTATACTTAGTTAGTTGAAAATTATGGTATATTGCAAGCTATGATAAACAAGTATTAATGCTTGATGTAAGATTTTGTTATCTAATTAATATTAACTGCATTGGGAGAAAACACTTGTAATTAAATTTTTTTAACATATAGGAATTGAGATGTTATAATTTAGGAATATATATATATTATAATAAAAGAAAAATGAGAATAGAAAAACTTTAGTATGCCTCAAGAATTGTGCAACCATTTATAATAATATAAATCTAGTCTAAACGTTAAGTAGCAGAATAAAAGTGTGGTAGTTATTTTATTTAACTCTTCACAGATTTGAGCAGCATTTCTTACAGAATAAAACTGAGTCATGAATAGATTAGTATGTCCTATGAGTTTGATAACTATTTGTAACAGAATGAAAACAATAAGGATAGGATATAAAGACTTTAGTGAATCCTGACAACTTAAGATACCAATTGCAACAAGGTAAAAGATAATCCAATAGTCGATTGCCAACGAAAACTGAATAAAATGAAAGTAATGCTATTGACAATTAAAATAAAGACGATGCTACCGGAGCAACACTCTCTCATAAATAGTAATAGGCCCTTGTTATATAAATCAATTGTAATGAGCTAAAATATTTAATAGCTGTAAAAGGTTTTGTTATTTTATAGATTCATGTTCATTAATCTATCCTTCATAAAAATCAAATTGTAATGTTATTAAGTGTCTACAATACAAAAAACATAATAAAATACAATACACAATATCAGTTTATTTAATACACTTCTTCCCATACGCCAATTTATAATATAAAATAAAAGTCAACTCTTCGCATAACTTTATAATTTACAATATCCAATCATAATGACATAAAATAAATAAATAATTCTTATATGGCGCTTATAACAAATCGCAACGAATTATCCTTCAAACTAATAAATCCAAGTTATTAAATTCTGAATTATAATTACCCTAACATGCTTAATATTATTAATACTTTATTATAAGTAAATGGTAATATTTAAATTAAATATATAATCTACTCCGATAAGTTTTAAATCCAAGTAAAGTAAATTATTTTATTTAATGAAATTCAAATACTAATTTCAATGTATGCGATTACCAATTTTATAATATCATAAGCTTTCCATTTTTCTAACTAAATATTAAGTTACTATAACTTACGCCAATAAATAATAGTTTAAAGGAATATATAAGCATCCAATTATAATCGCCTTTATTTGCCCTAAATACTTAATTAATATACTTATACTTTATTAATGGGCTTAGTAACTTAATTTAGCCAACACCCTCAACAGCAAAAGAATAATAGTAATAAATTCAAGTGATATGTCACCAGTGCTATATAGCTTGAATATATATTACATTTTATTCTGGAGTATTCAGATATTTTGCAACTGACCTTTTTTAACTATTCATGTTTAAATTTAAAAATTGAAAATATAAAGAATTGCTATATTTTCAGATATACATTTTTATTTAAAAATAACTATTGCATATATGTATAATTGTGATCTTCTAATTAATTATTAAATATCTAGCAACATCAAATTAATTAATCTATTATGATGTAAAAATGAATAGCTAGTTCAAATGATAATATACTGTATTTACTACTAAAATATTACGTAATAGTAGGTACACTTGACAATCCAATCATTTAACTCTTGGAATATTTTATTCTTTATTATAAACTATATGGTGTAACTCAATACACCACGATATATCAATATTTTATTGGCCAATAGATTGTTTACATTATTAATTGAATGACAATTAAAGCAAGTTTATTTGTTTAGATAAATTTAAAATGTATTAATAATAAATATGTATCAAAAAAAATAAATGACAAATAAACAATAAACATAATTAAATATCATGAAAGATATTTTCGCATAAATTAATATTAATAAAATGGGTGTTTATATGTCAAAATATAACTGTATAATATTTGATGTATGATATAAAAAAATTTACTTTAAACGAAAATGTTGCTGTACTAATATATAAAAAAGTTACTGACACTTCTACAATCTTCACAATAAAGTAATACATTAAAATAAAATGGAATAATCATAAATTTGTTTATTCCTTCATCTTATTTGCCAAAGAAATATCAATAAATAGTTGTTACAATACAATTATTTCAGATTTTCAATATTTATAACATGTATTTGTATTTTTATATTGAATTATTTCCATCATCAAATATCTGTAATGAATGTCTTTAGAAAAAATTAACTTTACTTAAATATTCCAAATACATTCAACTGTTAGTAATAATGCATCAAACAGGTTAGTATATGCACAACGATTTGAGAGATATTAGTCACCCTTCATCTTCAGGTGTTGCTGGTCTGACTGGTGACAGTACTAGCATGAGATTAGAACCTGGGTCCTTAGATTCTTGAATTTTGAATTTTAAGCTAATGCTTTAACCAACTGAGCCATCCTGCCAAAGGCAACAGTCAGTAGTAAATTTCATATACACCTGGGTCTCTTTTTACGCACGGACTTATGTAACATGATTTTGAAGTTACGCGATTCATATTTCATCGGAAGGTGAACTCCGATAATTCGCTATTACTTTAAATAATAAATTTCATGCACTTACTTTATATTGAAAGTAATAGCACATTATTGGAATTCAACTTTCATCCTAGTAATTTCAATATTTTCAGTGCTTTATAATAATAAGATTTTATGCAATAATGAAATTAAAATCATGATTTCCACATTTTATGTATACACACATTAAATTTTACAAGATTATAATGTAAATTTGTAAAAACATTGTGCATGTTAATTTTGTATTTTAAATCACATTCTGTTTTTGCTTTTTAAAAAAGAACGTAATCAATTATTAATCATTTAGGGTCTGCAAGTTTTTTTTTTAAAGGTGAGTAATAGCAGTGGGCACAATTAAATTTGACAATTAAAAATTAAAATCTGATTTTTAATTGTAATTAACAATTTAAAAATTACTTACAGGCCTTGAAATTAATGTGATGTAAAACGAAATTTGTATTTTAAACGGAATTGAAAATTAAAAAATTAAAGACAAAAATAAGAATTTAATTTTTAGTTGTTAGTTTTAATTTAATTTTTCCCAGCAGTGGTGAATAAATGTCTTTTTATTATCATAAGTCTAAGTTCATAAACAATTAATAAAATCATCGTCTCAAAGATTAATTACTAATTACATTGTCAACAGAAAACCATTAACACAACATGAGAGTGAACTTGGGGCTAGTTGTATTTCCTCTTATGAGAATCTGATTTTTTATCAGTTTGCAAACAAACGTGTTTTTCGGCAAATAGCAATAATAATTAAAACATATAAAAAATGTAAATTACTGTACTGTAAATTATGCATAAAAATATATCAATTTGAATAAAATTAAATATTATAGTTAAAAAAAGTTTGACTTGTATCAATTTTTTTCAAATTTGAAATTTTTTATTAGTCATATTTTATTTCCTTATTTTTTTTTTTTTTTTTTGCGCGAATTTTAAAGTAATTTTACATTGGTGATTTGCTTTTACACAAATTTTGAAAAATCACAGACCACATCCCCCCTTTTTCAATGTAAGTTATGTCTATTTTTGTGCAATTTCGTTTGCGCGTGTTTTTTGAGGAATCTATCTATCGCATAAAATGAGACCCAGGTGTACTTATCTATGAGGTTCCTCCTGATTTCTCCACTTTTTCCTAACAGCAAAGTTGATTAGTGGTTTCCATACATTATGTATAGTCACACTGGGTGTCCTTATGAGATTTTTTGCCATTGTCATATGAGCAGCTTCTTTAAATTTTTTTCTTTGTACCTCTTCTTCTCTATCCAATATTTTTGTATTTTCCCAATTGAACATATGATATGTTCATTGGCACATACATGTTCTGCTGCCTTAGAGACATATGTTTTCTTTCTTCTAATAATCAGTTTGCATTATTGCAAGCACTTTTTTTCAGGTGACTGGTATTACCAAAATATGTTTTTCCACATTTACATGGAATTTCATAGATGCAGTTTATTCTTTTCATCATTTCAAGCTTAGGCTTTGTAGATATTAGAATTCCTCATTGAGTGGTATGTTTCTGGAAAGCTGTTCTCATGTTATACTGATTGCAGATTTTCCTTAATTTGTCTGCTATTTTTGGGATGTATGGGTACAGTACAGTACCAACAATTGTCTTTTCTCTTGATAGTTCTTTTTGTCAACTTAAATTTTCTTAATAACAGCTGATGGATAACCATTTTTCATAAGAGTTTGTTCTATGTAGATCTTTTCTTTTTCCAAATTTCTGGTTTTTGAACAAACTTCTTTTCTCTGTTCCATAGTGATAGTATGATTCCATGTTTTGTGTTTCTGGAGTGATTACATGTATAGGCTAGGTAATTTTCTCTATTTAGTTTTGATTTTTCCATGAGGGAGTCTTGTCAGAAGAACAATTAAGAATGTCATTCTATTGTGAATTTAAATGAAGGGGATATATTGTTGATGGATTTCCAGAAAGTTTATAGCAGTGCTTCACCATGTGGTCATACAACTAATGTATCATCCATATATCGAAGCCAACCTTTAGGTGGATATGGAATAGTTTTTATGGTTAAGGTTTCAAATTCTTCCATGTAAATATTTCTAATCAGGAGCTGTTCTGGTTTGTAAAGTATTATCACCATTTAATGTTTTTCTTACAATAGACAATGGTTCTTCAAATAGTACATTTCATAAATAAACATTCCACATCAAAGCTTACCAGAAGTCAGATCTTTCAATTTTCATATTTTTAATTAATTCTACAAAGTGTCTTGAATCCCAGACAAAGGACTGGGTCTTGTATGCCAAAGAACTTAAAACTTTGAGAAGAAATTCTGTCAAATTTTGGCAAGGTGAATGTCTAGATCTTACAATAGATCTTATTGGAACATGATTGGCTTTCTTAGATGTTTTGGTGATAAGACTCTCTCGTGGCAAAATCGAAACCACCATTTACTGAAAACTTACACATATAGAAAAATACCTAGCCTATACCTCCAATTTTACCAGGATCACAAAACATGGAGTTATACTAGTACTATGGAACAGAGCAAAAGTAGTTTGTTCAGAAACCAGCAATTTGAAAAAAGAAAAGATCTATATAGAACAAACACTTATGAAAAATGGTTATCCATCAGTTGTTATTAAGAAAACATTAAATACACAAAATGTCCCATCAAGAGAAAAGACAATTATTGGTACTATAGTGTACCCATATATTTCAAAAATAGAAGACAAATTAAGGAAAATCTGCAATCAGTATAACATCAGAACAGCTATCCAGAGCCATACCACCATATGAGGAATTCTAACATCTACAAGTCCTAAACTTGAAATGATAAAAAGAAAAAATTGTGTCTATGAAAATTCCATGTGAATGTGGAAAAACATATATTGGTGAGACAAGTCATTCCATTGAAAAGCACTTGTAAGAACACAAACTGATGATTAGAAGAGAGGAAATAGATGTGTCTAAGATAGTTGAACATATATGGTCCAATGATCATATGTTCAATTGGGAAAACACAACAATATTGGATAGAGAAGAAAAAGTACAAAGAAATAAATTTAAAGAAGCTGCTCAGATAACAATGGCAAAAAATCCCATAAGCAAATTCCATGTGACTATACATAATGTATGGAACCCACTAATCAACTTTGGTCTTAGAAAAAAGTGGAAAAATCAGGAGGATCTTCCTAGATAAGTGTATGAAATTACTACAGAATGGTTTGGCAGGATAACCCAGTTGGTTAGAGCATTACTTTACAATTCGAAACTTAAGAATCTAAGGAATCAGCTTCAAATCCTCTGCTAGTACTTTCACTGGTGAGGCCAGCAATACCTAAAGAAGTGGGATGATTAATACCTTTTGAAATGTTGTGCATATACTAACCTGTTTGATGTGCTATTACTAACAGTTGAATATATTGGGAATACTTAAGTAAAGTTAATTTTTTTTCTAAAGACATTCAATACATATATTAGATGATGGAAATAGTCCAATATAAAAATACAATTAGAACACCATCATCACCAACCTTCAGCAAAACATTATGACATTTATATTCAAAAGTAATTTGCAGTCAATGAAATAAATGTACAATATTTCAAAATCAATGTTTTAACTATTAAAATTTAGGATATAAAAGCAAATTTAAACTAATTTTTTTTTTTACTTTCACATATATAAAACAAACAACTAATTATTTAAGGTATAGTAATCAATAATATTCATAAATATTATACCAATAAATGCATAAATAAAGTATACCTTAATGTAGGACCTGATAACCTGATCACCATCCTCTATATGGCATTTCAAAAGAAAGCAATAATTCCAATGTCAATCCCACAAGCTGTATTTTAATGGCATTTGCTAATTCAGACAAAGTATAAATATGTAAACATTTATCCAAAGTGATTCATATTTATTATGTTCCAATATCCTCAAAATAGTGAATTTTATTCTTTGTTTGGTAAATATTTAATTTTGTAATGGCATTTATGAATAAACAGATGCCAGTTTCATTTAGGACAGTATGATGTAAAATTAATTAGTTTAAACTCTATGTCAAAGTTCTCCATCGGTGTTATAAAATTATACCTGCAGATGGGAACAATTCTTATGTACATCAGTATGTTGTTATCTTCTATATTTCAGTATTAAAATGGTTTATTTACAGGGCATAATAAATTTTAGTAGGGAAATATCAAGCCAATTGTGAATGCTGTAAATTATTATTTTTTCTTTAACAAGTTTTGCATAATTCCGTCCAGTTTTCTGGACAAGTATAACCATTTCTACTGCATCATTTTTGTGGTAGTTATCCAGAAAATACTTACAAAATAATTTTAAAAAAATTATATAAAAAACATAGGTTTGCTTTTATAAAAAGCAGGATAATGAGCACTAATTCAAATCATGTCATGAAAACTATGGTAATACTCTTTAGTCATTCTAATAACAAAACCACATTATGTTTCACACTTAAAATTTATTTCATAACAAGAATAATAAAATAAAAAATAAATAAATATTTTATAATCATTATAGAGAATAAATAACATTCACATCTTAAAACACAAATAATACCCTTTTAACTCAAAACAAAATAAACAATTTATACTATATTCTCACAAAATTATATTGGAAATATATATGATACTCTATTCATATAAAATATTAAATATATCATATAAACATAACAACAGACACACCTAAGATATTAAATATTTGTGTGTATTGTTTATAATCAAATAATTATGAATGCAATAAATAAAACAAATATAATAAAGAAACAATAATAATTTTATCAAAGTCCTAAACTTTATTATTTACATATTTTAAGTGAAAAAAAATCTATAATTTTATGTTGCAATAATAATAACACATTTCTTGTTTCAATATTTCACTGTCATAACAACTTATTTCAATGCTATTATATATTAAACTAACTAAAAATAATTTCAAAAAATATAGTTGACATTCCACCACAAATTAACACCAAATTTTGACACCCTTTACTGACATGAGCCAATTAGCTCAAAACCATGGTTTAAAGGTTGGAGACAATTTGAAAAAGATATTTAACTCTATCTCTCTCAGTGTTTATGTAAACTAAGTTTGATCATGGGCTATTGGTAAATCTCCATTTAGAACATAAAATGCAAGCTATAGCAAGTTACAAATGTATAACTTGTTTTGTTTATCATTATATATGTATATATATGTGTGTGTGTGCATGTGTGTAAAATAAATAAAATGTCCGTTAATTAAAAACAAAATTGTAATTATAATTGAAATAATAAATTTAATGGTTTACAAACTATCCTTAAATCCGCAGAAGTATTTTCAGTTAATTTCTTAAACCTGCCTCAACTGCCATTAAATTTTTGAATTTAATGGCAGTTGAGGCAGGTTTAATAAATTAAATGAAAGTACTTCTGTGAATTTAAGGATAGTTTGTAAAACATTAAATTTATTATTTCAATTATAATTATATATATATATAGTTGTAATTAATGGTCAATTTTAATAAAAAAAATTATATTTTATATAATGATTAGTTAAATCCTGTTATTTAATTTGTAAAAGTTAAAATACACTGTTTCTGTAATATTAAACTTGAGTTAATTGTTTTAGAAAAATATAATCTATAAGTTATAAATTTGAAATATGAAGTGTGCTATTTATTTTAAAATAAAAGTAAATTATTGTTAAAATCATATAAAATATTTTAAATTAATAATTATAATAATGAAAGTTTTAATATTTTTATAATTATTAATAATCAAATTAAAAAATTGCTATTTATTTATTTTAAAATCATTTAATTAATAGTAAAATAAATTTAAAGTGAGTTATGTGTTAATAGATGTGCACACACAATCATTAAATAATAAATTAAATTTTCTTCCTAGAACATTTTAAAAAGTTGTTGATTATGAATAATAAATGTTATTATTATTTTTTATTATAGAAATTTCATAAAAAAGTTTTTAAAATTAATAATTATAATAATAATGTAAATTATAAACTTTAAGTATCAAAATTTGAGTTTAAATAATGAGTATCTTATTATTAAAAGACAGATTAAATTTTTTGCATTATTGAAATTAAGAAAATATTAATTTCATAATATTAGCTAAAATCATTTTTAAAATGTAGACAAAGTAATTAATATGCATTTTTGCCAGATATCTGAAAATATTAACCAATCATGTATTATGATTTGTTTATAAATATAAGATGATCAGATAATAGAGGGGAAATCAAGAAAGAATTCAAGGAATAAACTGTAATCTTTTTGTTCTAAAAATTTTAAGTTAAATTTATTGAAATTTTATTGTTTTAATCTTAAAAGTAATAATTGTAACTTTAAAAAGTATGAGATATCTTAAGAAGTTTATTTATTAATTTTATTATGGAATAGTAAGCAAAACTATTCTCATTGGTATACTACTGGAGCTGACTGTAAACTTGTGATAAATGGAAGAAAATAAAACTTCATTCAAGTTGATAAAAATTTATGTTCACAAAAAACCTTACAGATTAGCAAACTGTTTTGCCTACAGAAAATGCAAAGGAGACATAAGAAATGTATTTTTTTATTAATTTTTATAGGCAAAATGATAGAAAACATTTTTACTAAATATTATCTTTAGTAATGTTAGAGATAATTACTTCTAATTATTAATACTATTAGCGTTTCCAGATATGAATTTCTTAATGACTTTATTCAGATGATAATAACTTTAGAAAAGATTAATGCAGATCATATTTTATTCCAAGTCTATTACTACTATTAGTAATATATTAACATGTTAAATATGCATTATAATTCTACTAGTAAATATTTTTAAAGTTGTAGGAAAGAAATTAAATTTTAAAAAATAATAAATGTTATTATTAAATAGTGAAATACATATTTAGTAAAAATGTGAAGAAATTTTATTAATATTATAAGGAATGATGAACTTTTAATATGAGAACTTACTATTGTTATTAATCAAATAAACATTATTTAGTTTTTCTTCATGGTTTTATTAATTGTTCATTTTATATTAATGATAACTCAGCCAGCATAACTTTGAAACTTAATATTTCATTATGTTTCTTTACATTAAAAATTGTAGATCTATAAATTACATATTTCTATGTAAACATTTTAATCAAGGTTTAATTTAAGATTAAATGTTACTATGCTTGAGGAGATTAATTTATGGAAGTAAAGATAATTGGCAATATAATTTTTTTTTCACAACTGCATACATACTTCTGAGCAAAATGTAGTGACTAAAATAATGAATGTAATTTCCCATGCAATAGAAAAATACATCCCTCTAATATTTTTCCAAAGGTTTGTGATTATGTTGATTTAGTTGTATTTATATATTTGACTATTTACATAATCTAATATGGATATTGAATGTCTTTAGAAAAACTTAACTTTATTTAAATATTCTAAATGCATTCAACTATTAGTAATATCACTCAGGTTAGTATATGCACAATGTTTTGGCAGGTATTCTTTTTTCCCTCTTCTTCAGGTATTGCTGGCCTCCCAGTGACAGTACTCACATGGAAATAGAATCTGAAGTCATAGATTCTTGAGTATTGAATTTTTAAAGTAATACTCTAACCAACTGATCCACTCTGTCAAAGGCAAATGTCAGCATAAATTTCATATACATATCTATGAGATTCCTCCTGATTTCTTCACTTTTTTGTAAGAGCAAAGCTGATTAGTGGTTTCCATACATTATGTATAATCACACTAGGTTAACTTATGATATTGTTTTAACATTGTCATGTGAGCAGCTTCTTTCACTTTTCTTCTTGTACCTTTTCGTCTCCATCCAATATTTTTGTATTTTCACCATTGAACATATGTTCATTGGTACTGTAATGGTATATGCCATTACATTATTTTAAAATTAGAATAAAAATTTTTTTAAGTTCGTAAATAAAAAACTAAAAGCTAAAATTAAAAAGAGTTGTTCAATGTATGTATATATTCGCACAGATGCAAAACTTTAAAAATTATTTTCTTTTTTAGAAAAAAATATACTTGAACATACTTTTTTATAAAAAAGTATAAGATCTAAAGATAAAATATTTTTGTAAATGGAAATGATGTGTTTATTAATTAAATGAAAAGCAAACTAGCCCTTGGGGCTCTTATATAAAAAAGTCAGATAAAATATAGATAAGAGAACAAAAATAAATTAGATTTCCAGTAGAAGCAGCAATGAAGGCCCAGACCATAATAAAAATTTGGAACAGGAAATGATGTTCAATGAATCTGGAGGAGTACTATAAAAGAAAAAAATATTCAAATTAAAAGAGTGCCAGCTTGATTTTGTGAGAAGGGTGATAAGACGCACTTGTCACTCTCTCACTTATTTAAAAATGAAATGACTGTAATACCAGGATTGAACCAGCTAAGGTTACATTCATATAGACCAGTCTTCAAATGGAAATGTTGTGGGAATTGGCACCAGGAACCAGGATTCTTCTACTGTAAGACATGAACTGTAAAATTTAAAAGTAATTAAGAACTTTCATTAAGATTTGACAAGCTTTTAATATTCAGCTAACCTAAATTCTAAAATGAACTTTTATCTGACTTAACTTTTCAAATCAATTATTAATGTTTAATTTTTATACATTTGAGTTTGCTAAAAATCATTTCCATTTTTTTTATTAATATTTATTGTATAAATCATTTAAATGCATTAAATTTAAGTTGGGTATAGACACTTGCATAGATTCATTATCAATTAATTATGTTTTGGTTTTCATATTTGATTAGAATATATAGACATTAAGTAAATAATGATAACTTACATTGAGTATCTAAATGTATTTATTCGGATGTCTTTTAAGTTATTGGTGTCAATGCGGCATCTTATGATGAATGCCATTGGGTTTCTTGTAAATTTCCCTCTGCAATTCCATCAATGATTTTATATTTTGATCATTTATGTTTATTTTGAAATGTTTTTGACCATGTAATCTATATATCCAATCTATACTCAACATTATAAAACAAAGTATTATAAAATTTATCTGTGCAAAATTATATAAATGTTAAATTTAAGTCGGGCATGAATGGCTACATAGATTTGTAAAGTTATATTAATTAATTAAGTGAGGGTTAATCTTAGGTTATTTGTTTTGTAGTTAAATTGGGTCAATGGATTGGATATATTGGTGTAATTAATAGATGTAGTATGAGATTCGCTATGTGCAGGATCGCATATTATGTCACACACACTATTTTTGCCTATGGAATGAGATAGTAAGATGGAAAATGCAGCCCCTTCCTATGAAGTTTTTTTTATTGCTCTTCTTATCAGACAGATGTAATATTCCTGTCTGAACAAGAGTCAATGTCTTCATTAACCATGCTGTTCAAATGTACATTCCTGACAGTATGATATTTGTGCTGTCGTATTCATACTGCATTGAATACATCAATATATCAGATGGATTGATGTTGGCTTGGCTGCAAACTTTTGGTCTAGGGTTAAATAAGGGATAGAATATTTTCTTTCAAATGCAATCTATGTAGTTTATTCATACTCGACACTCTTAAAAATATTATTAAACCAATCTGTGCAGATTGTTCAAACTAAAAATTTCAATTTAAAAATGTAATAACCAACCTAAAATAATAAATGTTTATTCCTCAAATTCTAAATGATTATATATGTGCATAAATAAATATTGTTTGTGTGTTAATTACTGGCAGTGGCTTCTTTTATTTAATTTTTTTAATATTGAAGATAAATTTAAATAGTTTATATATTATTATATCTGCCTCTCCACTGAGCTAGTGACTGGGGCTAATGGTCTAAAAATAAATAAAAGTTGAATCTTTAACTGGGTGTATCTGCCTACTCTATAAATTTTTTAGGTTCAAGTAGCCTAGTGGTGCTCTGTAGTGCAGATATGGTAAGACTGGAATTTTCTTTTTTTTTGGAATGTTATAGTACATATATGGTCTGCTACCTTAGACACATTTTTTTCTCTCTTCTAATCATCAGTTTGTGATCTTAGTTTGTGTTCTGTCAAGTACTTTTCAATGGGATAAGTAGTTTCACCAATTAGCATTCTTTCACATTCACATGGTATTTCATAGATGCAGTTTTTTTTTGCATTTTAAATTTAGGCTTTGTACATGTTAGAATTCTTCTTAGTGTGATATAGCTCTAGAAAGTTGTGCTGTAATGCTTTATTGCAGATTTTTTTTAATTTGTGTGCATCTAAGAAATTCCGTGTGAATGTGGAAGAATGCATTTGGTGAGACTAGTCATCCCATTGAAAATACTTGCAAGAACACATACTGATGATTAGAAGAAAAAAACAGGTATATCTAAGGTAGCAGACCGTGTATGTACTAATGAACATATGTACAATTGAGAAAATACAAAAATATTGGTTAGAATTTTAAAAATCTGCTCACATGACAATGGCAAACAATCTCATAAATCAACTTAGTATGTGTATATATAATATATAGAAACCATTAATTATTGTTGCTCTTAGGAAAAAGTGGAGTAATCAGGATAACGTTATGTAAAAGTAAATGAAATTTCTGATTGTTGCCTTAGCAAGATGCCTCATTTGGTTAGAGTGTTACCTTAAAAGATCAATTCTCAAGAATGTAAGGGTCTGGATTTGATTCCCGTGCTAATACTGTTACTGGGCAAGCCAGTAATCCTGAATTAGAAGAGAATAATACCTCCCAAAATGTTGTACATATACTAATATGTATGTTATTACTAACAATTTGATGTATTTGGAATATTTAAATAACGTTAAATGTTCTAAAGGCATTCAAGACTCATGTTAAATGATGGAAATAGTCCAATATATAAATACAACATTCATCTAAGTTTGTTTATATATATATTATACCGGACAAAAGCTTTAGACTCACATAAACTGACCACCAGGGCGCCACTAGTCTGAAATTTGGACCTAGACATTTATTTTTAAGGGGTTACAGGATATGGGAATCGAATGTGCTGGACTAGCTCAATCAAGCAAATGAGATCTATGTTTTGTTCAGTGAGTTGGAAAGGTAGCAACAGAAAACAAAATCGACTAAGTAGATAAATAAATAATTTTTTTCAAAGTATGATTAAATAAACATAAATCTAAATAATAATCTTTAAAGCACACTTAAAATATGTACTACACGTACATATGTCAAAATTAAATTTAAATATTTTATATGGCTTTGAGAGCGAAGAAAAGGGAGGTTAGCTTCCTGCTTATAACCCATAGTTAGAAAAAGGCTGAATCTCCGTATTTGAGATTTATGTAAGCTTATGTCGAAACCGAAGAAATGTGAAAGTAGCTTCCAAAACATTAATAATAATAAAAGAGTGTTGAAAGTTATTACTTTCAATTGATTGACCTCCCTCTGAGTGAGACAGGCTAGGAGCTCACGATCTACCTATTGAGAGGGTTAAAACGATCGTACGTGCCCCTAATAAATGAATTGGAAGCTTGAAGAAATAAAACTATTATAAATAGTTTCACGACATAAGGAGAACTAATAATAAAATGGGTCACAAGCCAGAAGTCAATTAAAATAGTCTGTAATATCCATACTGGTTTCTATAAAAAAAAGAATGTGAGATTATAAATAAACTACTATCTTACTTACTAAGACTTAAATAGGATGGACAGCAATAGGTTTGAAACTAGCACTTGTTAAAAAAAAAATCAAGCACAAAGAAATCGAATCACATAAGATATAACTTAAAAAACATTTATATTTAAAAAAAAGGAAACAAATCTAAGATAACATTATTTAAATTGCAAAAATGTAAGGTACCTTAATAATTTATTTCAATGCTAGTGCACTAGACTTCTTAGGTTAGTCCGTTGCTCTGGATTCACTGAAGGTAGGCTTGGGCGAGTTGGTTAGTGGTTTCTTTGGAGCCGGTTCTTATGGCATTGTAGGCAGTTAATGGAGACACAGGACGTCCAAACCTGTCCTGGCGAAAAGCTTAGCACATCATGGTAAAGAAAATATTCTTGCTGTAGGTTTAATGTTCATTCTAGGTAGAATAATTACTGGATCAGCTTTCAGAATATGCAGGAATCGTTCTTTCCAAGTATTTTGGCGGGAATCGTGCAATTCTCCTGTCGGAGTTGGTGTCTGTCTCTTTGCACTAGTGCAAGTATTCTAGCTTTTATAAGATAATCCGAAAGCCTGATTAGAACTTGTTATCTGAATCATTTCTCCTAATTACAAAACTTTTTCTTTTTAATTAAAATTTAAAAATTCTCTATCTAGCTAACAATAGTTATCTAATTAATGAAATAAATTGCCCTTTACAGATCTAGGAATTAACTAATGAAAAATTATTTTCTTTTTGTTTTCTTTCTTTTTAATTATTCTTATCAAGCTAAATTCCCAAATCTGAAAAGCAATTTATTTATACAATTTACTTTTACATACATTTATAATAATAAAAAAGTAATCTTAGTTTTCTTTTTTTTTTCCAAAATTAAAAACCAAAGATAGCTGTAGTCTTAAAATATAATTGCCACGTACATACATATATACTTGTACAAGCATTACAAAAAGAAACTTTTAATCAAGTTTTACAAACGAAATGCTATATAAAAATTTATTTTATTTTCTTCATTCCTATAAAACCATAATTTTTGTAATGGTGTCTTAAACATCCATTACAACTGCCTCTCCGTCATCACAAAAAAATAAAAATAAAATAAACTTAGCTGACTTTGCTCTGCCTACCACTAACCAGTTTTCTCTAAGTTTGTTCTCACTTTAAAAAAAAAATCAAATCCATCTGACTACCCTAATGAATACTATTTTAAATCATTTGTAAGTAACATAAATTTTCAGGAATATACTGGCGATCTATTAAAATAACTACAACAAAGTAATACAATTACGATAGCCACTATACATGTTATTAAATAAAAATGAACATAATTCAAAATATCAAAATGTAATATTGTTTATCACACACATATATAGTTGTAATTATATAATATTTACAAAATTCATTCAGGCTTATCACCTACGTCGAAATAAATTTCTATTCTCAACTCATAGTCCAATTACAAATCCATTGAGTTTTTTTTTTGTTTAGGAGTACCTCCGATCAATATCACTTACACTCGGTCAGGTGGTTCTTTCTTTATTCTTACTGACTCTCTAATGTATGTTCCTTTCCCCCTTTTATCTGTCCTTCACTTATAATTTATTGCCTTGTCTCTTTCCCGTTCTGTTTTATCTTGTAGCTCGTATATCTTATGACCCTTTAGTTGAGCAAAATATATTTGTTCAATATGTCCCATTTTAGTACAGACTGCCTCGTTAATAACAAATGGAACGAATCCCTCTTCTATAGTCTTTTCAAATAAAATCGCTCTATAGATAGCTTTTATCTCTGTCTTAAAATCATTCTCCTTAAACATTTTCTTTACCCTCTTCTTTTCAAATTCGTATTCACAACCACTAGTTGTTTTAGCCAATTTACTCTTAGTTTCACGTGGAAACTCTTTTACGTTATTTTCTGTCTTTTGATCTGCATTTCCTATCTCACCACCTATCTGCATCCAATCTCTACCCACTTTTATCTCTATTTCTACTTTGCCTGTTCTAACGCTATCCTGTTCTAATTCATTTTTCAAATCTTTTGCCTCTTCCTTTACTATTTCAACTTCCTGAACCTCCTTATTTGAATATTTCTTTATGGCTTCTATAGCTGCCTGATTTTTGTCGACTGTCTTCAATATTTCCAGTCTCATTCCTTTCATTTCTGCTCTCAGCTCCTCCAGTATTGTTTGCTGGCTCTGTTTCATTTCAAGCAACTCTTGTCATATTTCTTTCATGTCGGCTTGCTGACTTTGTTTCATTTTTATTATCAACTTCATCATCATCATCATCATTGCCTGTGTCTCGCTCTCTTCTTTTTCTACTATCCGGGGGTGTTTAAATGAAACTGGGCTCTCTTCCCAACCTACCTCCCTATCGTTTTCTTCTTTAGATTCCATTTTCAAAATAAACTTATCCCCGATACAATCTAATTATTTTTTTCAAATTACTAATGGAACTTTTCTTTTAAATCTGTTTATTAACATTTTTGTTTTTTATTTAATCTTCAACAGCTAACTTTATTTTATTTTTACAAAGCAAACTTAAACTCTTTACTTTTTTAAAAAACTTTACGAACGTCGAACTAATTAATAAACTCTTTTGAATATCAAAACATTAAATACGGACAGATCTGAAACCACCTGAATCTTTCCATCAACTTCTATTCTACCACTAACTTTATTTCACCTATTTTCACCTACCATTTCTGTTTACTTTTCCCAACCATCTGAACAAAACATCTCACGTAAAGTTTTAATATCGGCTCCCACGTTTGGTTGCGCCAAAAATTACTATCCTATATACTGGACAAAAGCTTTAGACTTGCATAAACTGACTTCCAGGGCACCACTAGTCCAAAATTTGGACCTAGACATTTATTTTTAAGGGGTTACAGGGTATGCAAATCGAATGCGCTGGACTAGCTCAATCTCAAGCAAATGAGATCTATGTTTTGTTCAGTGAGTTGGAAAGGTAGTAACAGAAAACAAAATCGACTAAGTAGATAAATAAATAATTTTATTCAAAGTATGATTAAATAAACATAAATCTAAATAATAATCTTTAAAGCACACTTAAAATATGTACTACACATACATATGTCAAAATTAAATTTAAATATTTTATATGGCTTTGAGAGCGATTTTCTGTGCGTGAAAGAGTGCAAAATACTGACAGTAGCAGAAGTATTAGTAAGTATTCCATGATCTCATGTAAGAAAAGGGAGGTTAGCTTCCTGCTTAAAGCCCATAGTTAGAAAAAAGCTGAATCTCCGTATTTGAGATTTATGTAAGCTTATGTCGAAACCGAAGAAATGCGAAAGTAGCTTCCAAAACATTAATAATAATAAAAGAGTGTTGAAAGTTATTACTTTCAATCGATTGATCTCCCTTTGAGTGATACAGGCTAGGAGCTCACGATCTACCTATTGAGAGGGTTAAAACGATCGTACGTGCCCCTAATAAACGAATTAAAAGCTTGAAGAAATAAAACTATTATAAATAGAGTTTCACGACATAAGGAGAACTAATAATAAAATGGGTCACAAGCCTGAAATCAATTAAAATAGTCTGTAATATCCAGACTGCTTTCTATAAAAAAAAAGAATGTGAGATTATAAATAAACTACTATCTTACTTACTAAGACTTAAATAGGACGGACAGCAATAGGTTTGAAATTAGCACTTGTTAAAAAAAAAAATCAAGCACAAAAAAATCGAATTACATAAGATATAACTTAAAAAACATTTATATTTAAAAAAAAGGAAACAAATCTAAGATAACATTATTTAAATTGCAAAATTGTAAGGTACCTTAATAATTTATTTCAATGCTAGGGCACTAGACTTCTTAGGTTAGTCCGTTGCTCTGGATTCACAGACGGTAGGCTTGGGTGAGTTGGTTAGTGGTTTCTTTGGAGCTGGTTCTTATGGCATTGTAGGCAGTTAATGGAGACACAGGACATCCAAACCTGTCCTGGCGAAAAGCTTAGCACATCATGGTAAAGAAAATATTCTTGCTGTAGGTTTAATGTTCATTCTAGGTAGAATAATTACTGGATCAGCTTTCAGAATATGCAGGAATCGTTCTTTCCAAGTATTTTGGCAGGAATCGTGCAATTTTCCTGTTGGAGTTGGTGTCTGTCTCTTTGCGCTAGTGCAAGTATTCTAGCTTTTCGGAGATAATCCAAAGGCCTGATTAGAACTTGTTATCTGAATCATATCTCCTAATTACAAAACTTTTTCTTTTTAATTAAAATTTAAAAATTCTCTATCTAGCTAACAATAGTTATCTAATTAATGAAATAAATTGCCCTTTACAGATCTAGGAATTAACTAATGAAAAATTATTTTCTTTTTGTTTTCTTTCTTTTTAATTATTCTCATCAAGCTAAATTCCCAAATCTGAAAAGCAATTTATTTATACAATTTACTTTTACATACATTTATAAAAAAAAAAAAAAGTAATCTTAGTTTTCTTTTTTTTTTTCCAAAATTAAAAACCAAAGATAGCTGTGGTCTTAAAATATAATTGCCACGTACATACATATATACTTGTACAAGCATTAAAAAAAGAAACTTTTAATCAAGTTTTACAAACGAAATGCTATATAAAAATTTATTTTATTTTCTTCATTCCTATAAAACCATAATTTTTGTAATGGTGTCTTAAACATCCATTACAATATATATATATATATATATATATATATATATATATATATATATATATATATATATATATATATATATATATATATAGAGAGAGAGAGAGAGAGAGAAAGAGAGAGAAAACATCACATAAATATGTAATCTATTAGTATTATTAATTTATATTCTCGGTAAATTTAAGTCAGTAAAACTTGATGTTATTAGTTGTGTGGGAAATCATTGGAATTCATATCAAGTATGGCAGCTCAGTTTCTATATAAAAAGGTTTATAATACTCAAATTTAATATTAAAGTTTGAATTTAGTGTTAATTTAAAGTAAAACCTCTTGTGTTAGTGAATGTTAATTGACATATCAGATTTTATAATCCCAATATTTTTTGAATAATTTTGTTCTCATATATATAAAATAAATAAAATGTCCGTTAATTAAAAACAAAATTGTAATTATAATTGAAATAATAAATTTAATGGTTTATAAACTATTACAAACAATCCTTAAATCCGCAGAAGTACTTTCAGTTAATTTCTTAAACCTGCCTCAACTGCCATTAAATTCAAAAACAAAAGTGGAAGCAAACATCTGCAGTATTGAGAAAAGATTGAAGGAGCATGAATTGTTATATAAGCATGTAAAAAGTAAAAATAATGGTGATTTAATATCTCCTTCAGTTTTCTTTGATCACGAAAAAACATGTAAATTTCAATTTAAATTTGATTTTGAAAATGTGAAAATTCTTCATGAAGAGAGAAACCATAGTAAAAAAAAAATTAAAGAGGCAATTTTTATAAACAGGAATAAAATGTATTTAATAAATCGACAAGCTGCTAACATTAAAATACGAGATTCATGGAATTTGAATTGATGACGTTTGCTTCTGCTTTTGTTTTTGAATTTAATGGCAGTTGAGGCAGGTTTAAGAAATTAACCGAAAGTACTTCTGCAGATTTAAGGATTGTTTGTAATAGTTTATAAACCGTTAAATTTATTATTTCAATTATATATGTGTGTGTGCTTGTGTATGAATGTGTATGATATAAAATAAAATCCACCTATTTTGTTCAGTTTCAATACTTATTTTTTTTATCCATAAACTGGTTATTCTTTTTTTTTCTCTTTTTATCAAGAATTATGATAGTACCTAAATATTTAGTTGATACAGTGATGGATATGTTATATAAGATTAAAAATGATACTCATATTTTTCATTAAAACTTAATTACTTTTAAGGCAAATATCAAATGTACAGTGTAATTTAGCACAACTATATGATAAGATTAATGGTTTTTACAATATTGTAGCATAAATATAAAAACTCTAAAAAAATCTGAATTATATACACAATTTACAAATTTTTATGTATGACAAAATTGTTGAAAGAATTTAATTGTGAACCATCAATCAATATTACATTTAATCTAATCTCTATATAAGATTTGAAATATAGACATTTTTATAACTGGAACTCAATTGTAAATATTGGGGATTTGAACTTAAAATTTCAAGCAACCTTCAACTATCTACACTATCTCATACTTGAAATAAAATACTAGTTTTCTACTTTACCTTTGAGTAGTAAGTAATTTAAATTGAGCTTTGTGCAAAAAATTGAAGCTTGTCTAAAATATTATTAAAGAGTTGCCACACACATGTACAAAAAGTAAATAATCACCAATATATGTATTTCATGCTGAACCTATACTCATCATTTGGTCTAGATTATCATCTCCAATGCACACACTATATATCATCATCATCATCAACCATTATCAATCCACTGCAGGTCGAAGGTCTCTCCAAGTTTAATCCATCTTCTCCGATCTTTAGCTTCTCTTTTCCACAACACCCCTGCACATTTTCTTATTTCATCCATCCATCTCACATGTGGTCTCTTTCTGGGTCTTTTACAATCTCTTGGCATTCCAGTTTAAAATTTCAATTGTCCATCTATTATCATTTCTTCTAGCAATATGTCCAGCCCAACTCCATTTCAATCTTTTATTTTTTTCAATAAGGTCAGTAACACCTGTTTGTTGTCTTACCCATACATTGCATTTTCGATCCCTTCTTGTTACTCCCAACATACATCTCTCCATACTCCTTTGAGTGGTCTGAAGTCTCTGTATTGCTCTTCTATTAAGTGTCCAAGTCTCAGATCCATAAGTAAGAACTGGTAAAACACATTTGTTAAAAACCATTCTTTTCAAACACATAGGCATATTTCCTTTTAGTATCAAGTTATTTCTACCAAAAGCACTCCAACCAAGTTTAATTCTATGATTAATTTCCTCCATTATGTTTCCATCTGTATTAATAATCTGACCAAGGTATTTGTAACTGTTAACTTCTTTTAATTCTTCATAATCAATCTTTATTTTCATATTTTGAGCAAATCGATTAAACATTACTTTAGTCTTTTTAACATTTATTTTTAGTCCTACTTTTCTACTTTCATCTGATCATTCCTGCAACATTTCCTGCAGCTCTGAAGCATTATTTGCAAAAACAACTACATCATCTGCAAAATATAAATGACTTAAATATTCTCCATTTACTTTTATTCCTTTAGTTTCCCTTTTTAATCCACAAAATAATTCTTGCAGCACTGCTGTAAAAAGTTTTGGAGATATGGAGTCACCTTGTCTTACACCTTTCTCAATGTTGATTTTTCCAGTATCATTATGTAATCTAATTGTTGCTGTTGCATTTTTATAAATATTCTTTAAAATATGACAATATTCTGAATCTATATTTTGATGATCCTATGCTTTAATCACTGAAGAAATGTGTATAGAATCGAATGCCTTTTCATAATCTACAAAAACATAATGGCAACTCATATTCATTTGTCCTTTCTATGACTTCTCTCAATACCTGGGTATGATCTATTGTACTAAAACCACTTTTAAATCCAGCTTGTTCTCTTGGTTGGTGGAAATCCAAAGTTCTCTGTAGACGAGTTGTAATTATCTTGGTAAAAATTTTATATAAAACAGATAAAAGGCTGATAGATCTGTAATTTCTAATATCTTCTTTATCACCTTTTTTAAATATTAATATTATTACTGCATTCTTCCAATCTTCCGGTGCATCTTTATCATTTAGACATTTGGTATGTAACTTTGCTAAAAAAAATTTTATTTCTTCACCTGCTTCTTTTAATATATCAATTATAATTCCATCATTTCCTGGAGCCTTTCCTTTCTTCATACATTTAATTGCATGTCTCACTTCTTCATTTAAAATTCTGGGCAATTCGGAAGATGTAATAGATATAGAAGGTACTTGTTCTTTATTATTATATAATTCTTGATAAAAATCTTCTACCAATTTCATGATGTCATCTCTCTTTTATATATATATATATATAATCAGTGCTCAGTTTATATTACGGTAACAAATCATTATACTTTAATGGGAAGACTTCAGTTCACTCAAACTTCCAATTCTTCAACCATCCATACCATTGAAAATCTGATGATAGAATGCCCAGATTCCATGCTGATGCTAATATTGTTGTCATTCCCATGTTGACCTCAAGTTACTCTGACCCCTCATGTATTGGATAGTATTCATCAAAATACATGAAGAGTAATGGGCAGAATGCAGACTTAATGTGCAAGATTTGAAACACAGGCATTTTTATATCTGAAATTTAATTATAAATGGATACTGTCCTATACATGAGCAGTCAGAGTGACTTGAGGTCAACATGGGCCTTGCAACAATATTGGCATCAGCATAGGATCTGGGAATTATATCATCAGATTTTCAATTGCTATGGATGGCTGAAGAATTGAAAGTTGGAGTGGATTGAAACCTGTCCATTAAAGTATAGGGATTTGCTATCTTAATATAAATTGAGCACTGATTATATATGTGTGTTGGAGATGATAATCTGGACCAACTGATGAGTGCTGGTTCAGTTATATATATATATATATATATATATATATATATATATATATATATATATATATATATATATATATATATATATATATATATATTCCGATCTTGTAATCATGTGTAGCTCCACTACACATCAAGCCAATCATGTTGAGGGCCATAATCTAACCGCCCCGTTCCCGCATCTCCACTTCCCCCAATCAAATATAATATAGTGAAAATCACCTAACCGGGTTCTAGCTCTAATAATTAATGAAATATTCAATTAAATGCTTTACTAGCTCAAATTTTTTAAAATTAATTTAGGTTCTGTTTTAAACTAACTCAAATAAATATTCAGGAATTCATGAGACTAGAAGTGGAAATACGGGTGACAAGGTAGATTACATTGAGACAATATCCCACAGGATACCACCTCAATGGCATAAGAACACTATCCCCCCCTCATTTAACCATTAAAGTATTAATCTTTTATCTCTAATAATAATAATAGTAATCATCTAGCTCAACTGAAATAATCTCAGGTTCTTAAATTTATTCATATGTTAATAAACATATGGTAGCAAAATATGATAAGGGATTTTATGTCATAATCTACTACTCTGAAATTATATTAATAATAAAACAATAATAATCACAATCTTCATTGCTTAATCCAACTAGCACAGCTTTTCTTTCATCGCAAATTTATAACCGTAATAAATTAGTTAATAATCTAATATCCCCTTTTTTATCTTTAAGTAATAAAATAAATTAATAAGTGGCAGTGTTTAGATAATCTGATAAATAAATCAAGTGACAACTAATAGCATATAATTTAGCAAAATATTATGATAATGGATTGATGACCAGTAACGCAATGCAATTTTATAATTATTTAATTACAAGAACATCAATAAATAATTAAGATTAAACATACTTCTCTATTTATCTTTTGTGCAAACAATCATATACTTAGTTTAATGGTTGTGAACATACCCTGTGAATTCATGCAATGATAAAGAGTAAACAAAACTCAGACACAAGTTTTAATAAACAAATTTTAAAATTTTATTAACATCAATAAAAATAAATAAAACAAACAAATCCATCTACATCTATTTACAAGGGATATCCTTATTTTTCTTTACACTACAATAGCTGAATTATACACATTTATATTTCTTTTAGCGTTAATTAAACTTATTATGCCTTTTAAAAGTTATTTATTTATTTCTCATTAGGTTTATCATATCACTTATTTTAACTATTTTATGGGTAACACCATTCTTTACCTTTTAATATTAAAGTTACTGTATTATAAATTATCTATGTGGATAAACATCATTTATAACATCATAATTTTACAATCAATATGGTTTTTAAAAGAAAATTACATTTTCTTGTAACTTTATATAAGTCACTCCGCATATTATTCAAATATTATTATTACTTTTAACGTTTGTTCTCCAATGCTCGTAAACTATAATATGTTTATTCCATAAGCCATACTCATGTATAATACTATAACACGGGTTTAATTATCACCTGTTACAGTTTCACATATACTATAATTATCGAATGTTATTGTATTTTTTTTAAATATGCAATACTTATATTTTTTAAAATATAATTAACAATAAGAAAACGTGAAATTATATTTAATATTTTTGTATATTTCTATTTGGATATACTTTTATAAAATTATAGTTCATTTCTTAAAAGGAATTAAAATAATTCTCTAACTCCTTCCCTTCTTAGGATATCTGCATCTTTCTTTCAATAATCATAATCTACTCTTTGTTAACACTTAACTATTCTTATTCCAAATAATAGCTTGACATACATTCTAAAATATCTATTGTTTCCCTTTTAATAGACTTATCATATAACGATGTAGTTGCAAGAAATACAGATAAAAATAGCGAAAGATGTATAGGATATCGGGAAAATAGATAGATAACTTATCTGCAATATACTTCAAAAATGCATGGAACAGTGTGAATAGGTCTGACATTCATTGTCTAATAACCTTGGCGATAAGCATGATGTGGCAGCTATTTACTCAGCTTTACCAAACATCTAGTATGACTCACAAGAAATATATAAAATACCACTGTCCAAGACAACATGTGTACCAGTCATAGGGCTTTGTTAACTACGCTGATTAACATCTAAAACTACCTATTATTTCACTTCCTGTAGCATCCTAGTTTTTAATACATCCTCTTGGTTTCCGAATCACCACGTACTACCAAGTCACTACCCAAACTATCTCTCGAGATTTTTACTGTGTCCAACATCGATAAAGTACTAACTACTTTTTAAAAACAATAAACAAAATTCGCTAATATAAAAACATTTCCCTATTCCATAAGAACAATTTGTCTTGCTTTATTACACTGTAGGTTCAACATCTACGTTTTGTTAAAATAACATTTAAATATCCCAATTGGAAAATTAACAGAAAATATCACATAACTATCGGTTATATTGAACTATATTAATAACACATAAAATGATTATCGTATGCATATTTTTAAAAAATCTAATCACATCTCAAAGTGTTTTAGAGTGTTGTTTTCAAAAATGCGTTTTACAACAATAATAACAATAAAACTTTTGCGCTACATTCATTCGATTCTCAGCTTCTCTAAATAAATAAAACATACATTATATATCATTAATAATTATAAATGTTACCAAAAACAATATTTATCTTCCTATCAGAGTTCGTAGTAGGTTTCTTTCTCTTCGAGCATCGCAAATATACAAATTTCCACATACATACAATTTTATTTTAAAATTCAAAATCAAAACATATTATTTCATATAATGTTATATCACGAATTAATGTATTTTGTTTTCCCTATCGCTATCTAAAACTTAATGTTTAACTTAGATTAGTAAAGAAAATAATTCAAACCATAATCACATATTTTTCTGACGGTAAATCTTGGTTAGTCCCATAATATTTATTATTTCTTCTTTTGTCCGAATGTTCTCCTTTATGCTTATTAAAGTTTTAAATAAATTAGTTCATTTAATAAACTGTTTAGATGATCTTTAGTTTTAGTGTTTAATCCAAAATTATTAGAAAACGTTTTATTTAGTTATCCCACGAAGCTTTTTAATGTTCTGGTGAATATTATCTCGGCACGTTGATGCATCTTTATTTTTAGTTAAACTACAATTATTTAATAATTACGGTACCAATTGCATTTTCCATGGATCCAATATTTTATATTTCTCTTCTGTAAATTTTTTTTTTCTTTAGGCAAGTGTTTTCCTTGGTAAACTTCACTTTCATTCATTATTATTTTATATACACTACTTTCGATCTTTAACTATTTTCTAGAGTATTTTCTCAAGTCATCTTAAAGAAAGCAATTCAAACTATTTCAATATTAAAATTCATTTTGTCCATTTATTCTTATACGAATAATACTTATTTTTATTTTCCATTATCTTCATTAACTTTGCGCACAATGTCCTTTCATTGATTTTATACGCACGAAAACAGCTTTCATAATGATACGCTATATATATTATATCAACGAATAATATTATCATATTTGGAACATTATAAAATTTACAACTTGGTTTTAAGAATCTATCCATTTTCTATTGAAAATTCTGATAATATTTCGATAGAATCCACTGGCAGGTTACTGTAAAGTTAGTGAAACATTACTATGAAAAACTTTTTTTAAAACATTTTATTCTAAGATTCTCTTTGGATGATTTTTTAAATTGTCAGTTGGTTTCTTTCAAAGATATTATTAAAATTATAATAAAATTGACTAATAAATTGAAGAAAAAAAATTAGAGAGCTTAAAATTTTATCTCTGCTCTGGAGTCAACACATTTTTGTTCTCCCCTGTTTATACAATTAGTTGGCGCGATTTTGGTTGTCTGCCAAGATCTATTTTTTTTTATTGGTCAATCCCTACTTGGATTTATAAACAATTTCTAAAGTTTTAAAATCATGATGTAATAGACTTAAATGTTAACTAATTATTATTTTTAAATCAATTATTATCTATTACAATTTAACTACCTTTAAAACAATTTTGAAACAATAATTAATAAAGGTGTATACTACTTATTTTTATTATGATGTGTGACAATTCCGTCCACTTCTATAATATACTATTTAAATATTTTAATTATTAATATTAATTTAAACCGGTGCTTATACATAGAATATTCCAGACAGTCACGTAGTCATTTCCGGTGTTTAGTCTATTTTTATCTGTCTTAATAAATTTGCTACTTATATTATATAAAAAAATTATATAAAATTTTGAAAAACAATTTAGAAAATATAGAATTAGATACAATTCTCACCATCACAATATTTATTATTAAATATATCATATTAATCTTTTACTGCTTAATATAATCTATAATATTACATACTATATAATATTAATTTTAAAATTTTTTAGTAATTGACCATTTATAACTATCATTGACCTATAGAAAAGGGCACTATATATATATATATATATATATATATATATATATATATATATATATATTGGTGAGTATTTATGTTTTGTACATGTGTGTAGTCATGTGTATCTGTAGTATGAGATATTGTGGATAATTGAAGGTTGTTTGAAAGTCTGAGCTGAAATCCCCAATATTTACAATTAAGTTCCAAGTGTAAGAATTCTTTTTTTCTAATCTTACACATTAATCCTGCATTCTGCTCATCCTTCTTCTATGCATTTAAATGGATGTTGTCCTATACTTAATTAAGGGGTCAGAGTGACTTGAGATCAACATGGGCATGACAACAATATTGGCATTAGTGCATGGGATTTGGGCATTATATCATCAGATTTTCAATGGTATGGATGGCTGAAGATGGAGTAGATTGAAACTTGTCCATTAAATTGTAAGGATTTGCTATCTTAATATAAACTGAGCACCGATTATATATATACATGTGTGTGTGGAATGGATATGATAATCTGGACCAACTGATGAGTGCTGGTTCAATACGAAATATGTATATTGGTGATTATTTATCTTTTGTACATGTGTGTGGTCATGTGTATTGATAGTATAAGATAGTGTGGATAGTTGAAGGTTGCTTGAAAGTCTGAGTTCAAATCCCCAATATTTCTAATCTCTATATGTATTTCCCCATTTAAATCTTACTTCTAAATTTTCATCAGCTGAACTAGTATTAAAGATTAAAAATTATTTTCCTGCTGTCTATAAACATTTCTTTGCTTTCCCTTTTATTTTTTAATATTTTTATATTAACTTCCTCTGTATGTGTTTCTGTTGATATGTCCACATTTTTGAATTTTTAACAATAAAAAAAAATCATTTCCATTTAGAATTCAAACTCCCATCTTTATGCTCCCCAAAAAATCTTTAGCAACTGATCCAATGGAAATATTGCATTTGTATAATAAAGCTTTGTTTATAATGTTTTAATTCATACTTAATTAAAAGTAAATATTTTTTCGTAATATCTGAGTTATTCTTTTAAAATAATATTTCATAAATATTTTGTGAAAAAAAATTAAATCTGTAAAACATGTTGGAGAATTATGTTTTTATTTCTAAAATCAAAACACTCCTATGGAGAAAACAAAAACCATTTTAAAATAGTGACTTATGGAAATTATTATTTTTAAATTGAAAATATATGTTTTATTTATAACTAAAAATTAACAAATAAAATAGTAAAAAAAAAAATTAAATAACGTTTTTATGTAAATTGTTGATATCAGAAACAAATCTGTAAATAAACACTGAATTATAAGCATTTAGAATCATCTAAAAAAGAAAATAAATTATTTTATATTACTTGCTAAAATTAAATATATAATAGAATTTAAAAAAAAAGTTTAATAACAACTTAAAACAATCTAAGAATTACTTTGAGAATGTAAAATGATTTTTTAAGCCATCCATAATGTTTGTTTCTTTATTCCAATCATGATATATCACAGCAGCTCTAATCTCAAAGTACCATTTTTTTTTACTGATCATCTTATTTTAAAACAACTCCTGTAGAAACATTTGTTTACACTTGTGTTATTTCAAAATTTTGCAAAAAAATATGTGTAAAAAGAGAATTCAGTATACTTATTTTTTGAATTACATTTTTTCTGAAAAAAGTTTAAAAAGACTGGAATTATATCATACTTGATAGTAAAAACTCCATTAGCGATTTCATGGCCTACTGTAACTTTCAAACATTCAAATGTGTTATTATGAGTGACACTTATTACCAAAGAACTTGCCACCTCTGATATAGATTATCAGTGTCTTTGAACAAATATAGGGAAGGGTGAGATTTATTTTACATATTATTTCCAATTAATCACTATAATAAATTATATAAAAATAAATTCAAATAATAAACTACTAAAAAATCAAAAGGTACTTAAAATTATTTATTATTTATTAAATAAAATTTATTTATTAATACATCATTAAAATAAAAGTAGCAATATCAAAATATTTTCACAAATGAGAGAAAAAGTAGAAGTAGTAATAATGTTTGCTTTAACAATTATTACATTTAACAGGTAGTTCATTAACAGTTTTTTTTTTTGCTTCACACTCCCATGTACTCCAGCCAAAGTCTTTAAAATTCCATTTGAGATTTATTGCCTATAATATAAATTTTTTTTTATAAATATAGTGTGATTTTTTTTAGGCAGAAATAGAATTAAAAATTTAAACACCACTATAACACAACAAAAATAATTAATCATTAATAAGAGATTATCAATAAAGTAGTAAATACTTAGATATAACGTCTCAGTCTGGTACTACAGTTTGTATTTTAATGAAGATATTTTTCTGCACTGTTTGACACAACAGATAGAGATTCTGGCTTGGGTTTCAAAGGCCCCAGAATTGACTATGGCATTTGCAGGTCTGTAACTTTTTATGAATTTCAATGAATATATCCACATCTTTTTTTTATTAAAATGTATTAAGTCATAGATAATTTTAAATTGCACTTTATGCAAAAAAAGTGAAGTTTATTATTATTAAAGAAATATACAGCTGAGTACTTTCAAGAACTTAAGTCTCCATATTCATAACCTATCTTCGGAGTGTTGGCTTACATTGAGATTTTAAACATATGGAAATAAACATTTATTTTTAGCACTGTTTCTAATTGTAATAAATTTAATCAGCCCTTTAAGCTATTGTGCACTTTTTTAAGGAAAATTTGATGGTAATTTATACAAAATTTATTCAAAGTTTTTTTTCATGAAGGCCATTTTCTGGAGATTGCAAAGTATGATTCTTTTCAGTTTATTGCACAGTTGACATTTGCAATAAAGCATGCCTCCTTTATCTTTCATTTTATATCATTACATATTCAAACCCACTATGGAAAGAGCACTGTACACTGAAAGTAATGATATGAAATGAAAGATAAAGGAGGCATGCTTTATTGCAAATGACAACTATTCAACAACTGAAAAGAATCGGTACTTTGCAATCTCCAGAAAATGGTCTTTATGAAAGAAAACTTTGAATAAATTTTGCATAAATTACCGTTAAACTTCACTTAAAATCTCAATGTAAGCTGTCACTCACAAGATAGGCTATGAATATGGAGACTTAAGTTCTCTGAAAGCGTTCACTGTATATTTATTTTCTAATAATAATAAGCTTTACTTTTTTATGTAAAGCGCAATTTAAAACTTACCACTCAAAGGTGAAGTAAAAAACAATGATTTTATTTCAATTAAGTCACAGATAATTTACTTTTTAGCTGAAGTATAATCTTTAAATTTAATTAAAGATTAAAATATCAATTTAATAGATAGTAAAAGATTATAAAATTATAATTTCTTTACTGATTTAGCTTAGTACTGCTTTTAAACAGCCCAGTCATATTCACAAGTTCTATGTACCTATATTAGTCCTATAAATATGACTGGTCTTGTTTAAAGCAATGCTAAGCTAAATCTGTAAAAAAAATTATAATTTTATAATTTTTGCGCCATTGTGAACTTCACTATCTATTGATTTACATATGAATAAAAAAAAAAATAAAAGACAGAGTTAAAATATCAATTATTAACTGTTAGCATAAATATTAATTAATTCCTTTTTCTCTTTTTACATAACATTCTAAAATAATACTATCACCTAACATTAGGAAAAATAATAGAATGTATATCGGAAGTGACTAAGCTGATTGTGATTGATCATAATCCATAGACTCAGACAGACTGACAATATACTACTTCACTAAACCATTCAGCATTATAGCCTAACAAACGATTACTTATATTTTTTATCTTATTTGTCTAAAGATATATCTCAAACAAATGACTTGAAGAAACATTGTACTTGTCAAAGGAATTGGATTATGATGATTAAGACATATGTAGAGTAAGTCTGTCCCAACTGATAATAATCGATTTGACAGAATGTGCCTGATTTATTCGTATATTTTAAATGTTTCAAAATTGTGTAGTATACACAATATGTAGCAATTCTTAGCTAGATATTAAAAGATAAAATAGAAATTCATTTAAATCATAATAATTAGACAATTGGCAAGCCTGACTAGAAATGGTTTATCCTTTACTATTTCTCTTTATCAAGCTATTTTTGAACAAAATTATCATGCATTGGTCTATTTACATATGATTGCATATATGCAATAAAATGAAAACAGAACATTATGTTGCAAACAATAAATTAATTTTAAAAATCTTTTTAAAAAACAAACTTTTATATTCAATTACACGAACTAAAATATATACAAAAACGGTTGCCTATATGCATAGTTAATTAATAATTCTTGGTTACACACATAGCTAAATATTTTTGATGACATGCTTTTATGATGATGAAGCATTTGAGATATGATGAATACGAAATCTGACAACATTACTAATGTGCTCCTGTGCTTCCGAGAACAAACACATTCCAGCAAAACTTGAATCATCTATTTACACCACCAAAATAGCAATCCTATCTGCAGATGTTGGGTTTTCCTTAGGGTTATAATAAAAGGCAGTTGTGTTAGTTTCTTTGTCCCAATCAGTGTGTTAAAAAAAAATTTGTGGGTTGTTTTTTTTTATATAACTCATTCAAAAAATGTAAGTAAACATAGTTGCAATTTTTTTAATTTTTAAAATTTAAATCTAAGGCCCTATTTTTATTACAGAAAATGCTTCTTTCAACACTAAATTAAAAATGAAAGATTGATGACGAGGAAAGAAAATTTCAAGAAAGGTGGGAATTGAACTATTTTTGTGTGGAAGAACAATAAGATTGCATTCTTAATTTGTAAAGAAACAATTAGTGTCCCTAAAGAATACAACATTAAGCAACATTATAGCACTAATCACAAAAACAATTTTTGTGCTCTGAAGCAAAAATATGATAAGAAAAATTACAAACAATGAAGAATTCATTAAATAGTCACAAAGGGATGCTTACAAAATTCATAAAAAATAATGAATCTGTAACAGGACAAGAGATAGTTATGAAATAAGCTATTTATTAGCCAAGCATTCAAAATCATTCACTGATGGCTCTTTAATCAAGGAATGTATAATAAAAGTTGCTGAATTTGTCTGTCCAGAAAAGATACAGGCATTTCGAGACATCTCATTAATAAGAAATATGATGGCAGATAGAATTACTGAAATGACAGATGACATCACTTCGCAACTACAGAAAATATCTACTAAAATCCAATTCTTTTTGAAACAGTATTATTTGTCCAACAACCCATTTCACCTACTATGTCTCATAGTAGTATTCTTTCTTTAATTTAAACCCCATCCATGTCCATGTATATTAATGTATAATAATGTATATTTACAGATATGTGCATATATCTATATATTTGCATACATATAGGTATATTAATGTCTGTATGCATATTGTTATATAATGCATATACTTAGTTACAAATTGTATAATAAATTAAAAGTAAATTGTGTAAACATTGTTGTATGTGTATGAGTGCACTTACATATATATGTAAACAAAGTGGAAACGTAATAGATTTCATAAGCATTGCAACACTATTTGAATTATTTTATCTTTAAGTATTATAAAATTAGAGTACAAATTTGCTTGTGTTCACATATAAATTTCAATTGTTGAGGTGATACAATTACATATATAGAAGATTGTTTACAGAGGTTAAATCGGTTTCAAAAGATCACCTGTTTCTTGGAAATTATCCTGCTAGACACACCTGGTTTAATTTGTGTGAGAACCAAGAACAGATTTTTAAAATAAGTTTAAAATAAATTTTAAGACAAAAGAAAGGCAGTTAAGTTGCACTATTTTATGAATAACTTAGGCTTCACTTTTGTCTTTTCTAAAGATAACAAAACTATGTTAAAACTTAACATTTAAAACTAAAAATTGTAAACAAGTCCGTGACTTTTGCAGGGAAGAGTCAAACAGTTAATATAAAAAACCTCAAAATGAAACATTAAAGTTGACTCTCTTAAATCTTGAAACATTTTGCTGCCAGGAGCTACATCCAATTTTATAATGAAAACTATTGGCTAGAAGGCAATGAATTTGCCATTTTTCTTTGAAGGTCCAGTCTATAATAATGGAGAAGGTCATGACCAACAGCCTGCCAAGAAGACATTAGAGACAAGCAGCCCAATGATGAATGCAAGTGCCAAATGCCATGAAGAATGCCTCAGCTAGAAGAATATCAGTAACATTTCTTCCCACAGAGCTCTTTAAAATAAATTTAAAGTTAAAATTATTCTTATAAGTTTCTAAAGCTAGCTATAAAATTGAACATTCATAATTTATGACTTTAAATAATTTTTAAATAAATTAAACTAAACTATGTGACAATTTAATATAACTTTAATTTGATAATAAGAATTGTAACAATCTTGCCTATGTAAATGAATAATAATAATAATTTAAGAATTCTCATCTTAATGACTGTAACCAGTTATTATATATATATTTTCTAATCTGCAGTCATGCCTCTCTTATTTTAAATTATTTCTTTATTGCATTCATATTTATGATATGCCATGATTCAAAATGAAGATTAGTAATATTAGTAAATTTAGAGAGATAAGTAGAAACTCTCTTATAAAATATTTATGCTGCTTTTAGCAAACATACTGTGAGAGTATCCTATGAGCCTCATCTAAAACAATTTGTGTTTCTTTGTGAATTTAACTGTGCCTATATCGAATCAACAGATATAAATAACATTTATAATTCTAAAAATAAATTATTCTAATTTATTTATACACACACATAAATAAATGTTTCTAACTAATAGTATTTTTTATTAACCAAAACTTGACATTGACAAAACCATAAATCATCATTGCATTTTATCAGTTGAAACAAAGGAAATAAACACTTGGAGTTCATTACAAATTGTATATTTTAAACAATAGAAAGTGTGAGCATGATTATGTGATATGCTTGCAGAAATTAATCCAGTATAAAAATGAACTAATATTGTTATAACAATAATCTTATATTTAGTTATCAAGGCAATAACTGCATCTTTAAATTTAAATGTGTTCGAATTTAGAACACATTTAAGAAAAAAAGAAGATTCACTATTTTAAAACTGTCTTCAAGTAATTAATTTACTTACTTTTAATATTATAAAGAACTATAAAAAAATAATCATTGAAATTGACAAGGTTATAAGAGTTATCAATGTCTTCGAAATGAGTTTTCAAAATATATGTTTAAGAAGACAAAAATTTATAAAGATGTTCTTTGGCTAGACAATTTATGCCAAGGATTTCTGCTGATGTTTTAAATCTGAACATGTAAATTTATTCCTACTTAATGCCTAAAATATAATCATCGTAATTCCCATTTAAAAAGCTGCCTTAATAATGGACTATTTTAATGAAGAAGATGTTAAATATTTTACTACGCAAATATTTAAAGGAATGAATATTTGGATGGCCTCTTCAAAGGATGATCAATGAACTTTATCTTTCAACATTCATCGTTATTTTATTTTGTCTAAGGAGGGATATACAACCATTATTCTTTCTCATCTTGGATTACTTTATTGTGTACTTTAATAACTCTTAAATTTTATTTCCTTTGGGGATAATTATATTTACGTGGAAAAAGTACTTCGTATATTAAATTCGAGAACTGATAAGATGAATGTTTTATTTTTATTTATTTAATAAAATTTAGATGTTGATATTTTGATTTATTAAATAATACAAAAGAAGTTTTTGATAGAAAGACTATTCCTGGTGTGGTATATTTTATTCCTTGTTTATTTTGTAAGAAGGTTTACATAGGTCAGAGTAGTTTAAGTTTAAATGAAAGAATAAAGATTCATAAAAGTAGAGTTAAAAATAGATATCTTAGTTCTGCTTTGTATGTCCATGAAAAAGATACAGGTCACACTATTGATTTTGATGAAGCTAAGGTTGTCTTCTTTGAGAGAAATGAAATCAAAAGAAGAATTAAAGAGTCTTTATTATTGAAAATTTATTATTCTGAAGCAATTAACTTATTTAAGAGTTCTTTTAATATTAAGGGTGGATGGGAAGTGAATGGATTTGTGGGTAGTTTTTAATAGTATATATAATGTGTGGTTTTTTTGTAGTTCTTTACACTTGAGAAGTCTGCTTGTAGCAGTGAAACCTTAGGTTGTGTTTTAATATTATTTTTATGCTGGTCTGGCTTAATTTTAGATTTGGGGTAGTTTTGATATATATATTGTAACAAACGGGTTCGAATACACATGTATATGATATATTACTAATTGCTAGTGTTAATGTGGAGCGACTATGTATAAAATATATATATATATATATATGTAAATGGTCACTCGAACCCTGTTACAAGGAGTGCAAAAGTTATGTGTGTAGGTATATGTAAATATAGTGTATGTGCGAGTGTACAATATATGTATGTAGTATCGGTGATGGTTACAATCAATTATATATGTAGAGCTGTATAAAGTGTAATTGATTATTCGTATATATTTTATCCGTTAAGTTTTTGAGTTTTAATAATATTGTCGGTAACACGTGTTTTCTTTTGTTGAGTAATCTCTTGAACATATGAGGACCGAAATAGAAATGAATTAATTGCTGTAGGCAGTTTAGTTAATAACTGGCCCCGGGAAGTCTGAAAACTGGTCAGGTGGGTATTTTTGAAGAACAATGGAAGAACTGGTCAGTGGCGTACGGATACACAGAGAGAATTTTGAAAAGTTAAAAGTGAAAACAAAAGAACTTTGTGTTGTGCTCGAAAGGAGATATTAAAAAAGAGAAAATAAAGACGCGGCTTGAACTCCCAATTAGGAGGACGTGTAAAATATTTCTTAAGAAGTTTTAATATTTTTTTTCTACCCAAAATGTCGGGGTAATTCTATAGTGCGGGTTTCGTTAATCGGCCCAGTGGACACTCGTCGTGAAACTCACCTGAAGCGCACTTACGAACTGCATTAATAAAATAAAGAAATTTTGTTTCATCAAAGAAATGGTGATGAAAGATCTTTGAAAATTTGGACCTTTTCGCAAAGTGAGTGAATCAACTACTCCTCCTCTGGGATATGCTATTCGATATACCCTATTGGAACTATTTGCCATCCGTTATATCTACCAGACCAGTTTTCTTGGCAAGGTATAAATGCGGACTTGTCTTTGATCGCGTGAACTAAGGTAAAGTGACGTGGCACAAAATATGTGTTCAGTGAATGTATCTTAATAAAAAACTAGTGTTACCTCAATATTAATTACTATATTAAGTCTCTTTTAAAATCAAATAAATGACAACATTAAATAAACAGCTCTGATATATATTTGCACTATTTTGATGCGTGTATGAACTATATATATATGTGTGGATCAGAATAAATGGGCTGTGCGCTTGAATATTGATATTTATATGCGTGTATAAATGGGATTTATTGGTAATGGGTATGGTCGTGAATAGAATAAACCGATAAGATCCGGGTTAGATTAATGGATTTTATCCATTAAACTATCGCATATAATAATAGACATGTAAGACGTAGTTAGTTTGGTTTTAGCTTTGTTCTCTAGTTAGACTTTCGTCCCCAAACCCTGAGATTGAGCTGGTTCGGTGCGCTACCATAAACAGATATACATACCAGAACCCTTATTTACGTTTTCGATGAGATAATTCTTATCTACGGGTAAGATTGGCGCGTGAGATGGAATCAAACCATGCTCACAAATATCTTTATTCGAAGCTTCGGGTTAAAGCCAACAATGGTGGTTTTATATTATATCGGTGGGTGTTATAATGGCGTCCCAACTAACGGGGCTGCGAATGTTAGAGAACGGGCATTTAAAGGGCATCCTAACGTAACGTAAAAGAGCTCACAAACGAGAGTGGATTTTTTTTTTTTAAAAAAAAAAAAAGGGAAAAAAAAGGGAAAAATAAAAGTGATAGTTTTGTTATAAATCGGAAAGAGTTTGAACACATATTGGAAAGATAGTAGATGGGCATATTTTGCGTGGTGAATGTACGGATAGAAAAGTTCTTGAGTGGTCAAAGGGGAAATAGCGTTGATGTATGTCTCGTGATATATATATAAAGTCATGGGTTAGAAAATAGAGGTTAAGAATTTATCTAACATTGAGATATTATAAAATGATATCGTTCAATAGGATAAGAAGAAGGGACAAAGGTCTATCAGGTGGGTCATGCGGGGACCACTGGAAGCCGGGGTGACGAACCTGGCACGTTTAACCTTAATAGTGATATATAAAAAAATGAAGCCAAAAAATAAACAGAATGGGGAAAAGCAGAAGGCGACGGAAGAGAAGGAAATAAATATATCGGAGAGGATTTTAGAAAGATTAGAAGGTCTTGAACTCCGATTTCAGGAGATAGAATGGAGACTAGGGATAGAAAGCAAGGAAAGGGCGGAGAAACCTGACGATAAAGAAGTAAAAGGAAGTTTAGATGAAGGGGAGAGGGATATAAAACAGGGACCAAGGTCTAGTGAGACGGAAAGACCGGAGCATATGGGAAAATGTAAGGATGTGGCGGTACACAACCACGTGAACCATTTTTTAAAGGTACGACCGTTTGAAGGCCAAATGGGGGAAGCTCCTGTGGAACATCTACGGAACCTACGAAGATACTTTGGCATGAATCCCATGCCAGAGGAAGGTAAATTGGTGGTAGCATGCAGCCATCTAAGTGGGAATGCCCAAGAGTGGTGGGACTCATTGTCCCAACAGCCCACAACCTTCGAAGAGTATCAGAGGAGGATACGAGAAACCTTCTGGTCGGAAGACCGCCAGGAACTCATGCAGTACCAAGTGATGCGAGAGAAATATGAGGAAGGAAAGGAAGAAAATTTTTCTCAATTTTTTCATCGCCAAGTGGCGAGACTAAGGACACTGGACGCGTGTCACCTGTCTGAAAGCCACATCATTCGAATTGTAAGGCACAATATGCCTATGAACGTGGAAAGAATGATGTTGGGGATGAGGAAGGCATCCATCGGAGAAATGGCAGAGCTGCTTAACGCTCTGGATATGAGTATATATGACCATAACACACCATTGGAGTGATGGAAGCAAGTTAAAGATATGCCAAATATTAAATTTGGGATAGAAGAAGGACACACCAGCAGGAATGCCATGCATAGAAAAGGTGGTGATGATAGTCACAGACCGAGATGGCCATACGAACCGGAAGCTCGACATCCGCCGGATAAGCCAAAGTTCGTCCAAGAAAAGGGACCGTGGGCACCGAAACAGAAAGGTGATCCCGGGGAAAGTAAAGGATAGAAAGAAAAGTCATTTAAGAAGCCGTTCAAATACACAGAAGGTATTTGAAGGCTATCGCACCAGGGAGTATGTAACAAACGGGTTCGAATATGCGCGTATATGATATATTACTAATTGCTAGTGTTAATGTGGAGCGACTATGTATAAAAAAAAAATATATATGTAAATGGTCACTCGAACCCTGTTACAAGGAGTGCGAAAGTTATGTGTGTAGGTATATGTAAATATAGTGTATGTGCGAGTGTACAATATACGTATGTAGTATCGGTGATGGTTACAATCAATTATATATGTAGAGCTGTATAAAGTGTAATTGATTATTCGTATATATTTTATCCGTTAAGTTTTTGAGTTTTAATAATATTGTCGGTAACACATGTTTTCTTTTGTTGAGTAATCTCTTGAACATATGAGGACTGAAATAGAAATGAATTAATTGCTGTAGGCAGTTTAGTTAATAACTGGCGCCGGGAAGTCTGAAAACTGGTCAGGTGGGTATTTTTGAAGAACAATGGAAGAACTGGTCAGTGGCGTACGGATACACAGAGAGAATTTTGAAAAGTTAAAAGTGAAAACAAAAGAACTTTGTGTTGTGCTCGAAAGGAGATATAAAAAAAAGAGAAAATAGAGACGCGGCTTGAACTCCCGATTAGGAGGACGTGTAAAATATTTCTTAAGAAGTTTTAATATTTTTTTTCTACCCAAAATGTCGGGGTAATTCTATAGTGCGGGTTTCGTTAATCGGCCCAGTGGACACTCGTCGTGAAACTCACCTGAAGCGGACTTACGAACTGTGTTAATAAAATAAAGAAATTTTGTTTCCTCAAAGAAATGGTGATGAAAGATCTTTGAAAATTTGGACCTTTTCGCAAAGCGAGTGAATCAACTACTCCACCTCTGGGATATGCTATTCGATATACCCTATTGGAACTATTTGCCATCCGTTATATCTACCAGACCAGTTTTCTTGGCAAGGTATAAATGCGGACTTGTCTTTGATCGCATGAACTAAGGTAAAGTGACATGGCACAAAATATGTGTTCAGTGAATGTATCTTAATAAAGAAACTAGTGTTACCTCAATATTAATTACTATATTAAGTCTCTTTTAAAATTAAATAAATGACAACATTAAATAAACAGCTCTGATATATATTTGCACTATTTTGATGCGTGTATGAATTATATATATATGTGTGGATCAGAATAAATGGGCTGTGCACTTGAATATTGATATTTATATGTGTGTATAAATGGGATTTATTGGTAATGGGTATGGTCGTGAATAGAATAAACCGATAAGATCCGGGTTAGATTAATGGATTTTATCCAATAAACTATCGCATATAATAATAGACATGTAAGACGTAGTTAGTTTGGTTTTAGCTTTGTTCTCTAGTTAGACTTTCGTCCCCAAACCCTGAGATTGAGCTGGTTTGGTGCGCTACCATAAACAGATAGACATACCAGAACCCTTATTTACGTTTTCGATGAGATAATTCTTATCTACGGGTAAGATTGGCGCGTGAGATGGAATCAAACCATGCTCACAAATATCTTTATTCGAAGCTTCGAGTTAAAGCCAACAATGGCGGTTTTATATTATATCGGTGGGTGTTATAATATGTAAATAATTACATTATGTTTTTTTCTGAATGTTAAATAGTTTATTATTGTATATCTTTGTTGCAGTTTTTAAAAGTATATCCGTTATATTTCTATTGATTTCATTCAAATCTGAATCATTTTTAAAATCTATTAATGTTTGAAAACAATTTGCAAGCATTAATTTAAATTCATTAGAATGTTCTTAAAGATTAAGAAAATCAACTATGAATATTGTTTTTCTTAATAATTTTTGTCTCTCTAGTTTGCATTAATGTTTATCTTAGTCTCACTATTCGATGATCACTTCCTGTGTTGAATGTATTAATAACATTACAATCTTGAAGTTTGTATTGTATGTTAGACAAAATATTCAATTATGCTGTACCTTCATTTGGATGCTTCCATGTCCATTTCCTTTAACGTATTTATCAAAAAAAGGAATTCATAATATTTTTTTCTTCCCTTAAAGAATGTTATCTTTAATTAGTTTTATATATTATTTTTATTTTAAATTTTATCTGGGTGACCCAAACCATTATACTGATAAACATCAGTTTCAAATTTAAATACAAAGAAAAATTATTTTACTATGGATTAAAATTAAACATAGCTATAGAACGAATAAACAAGAATTTTCTATCTCTGCTTTCACATCCAAATTCTTTGAACTCTTTTGTTTGTAAAAATAAAAGTACAAGACAGGATGGTCATTAATACATTAGTGTATTTTTATATTTGGTAAAACAATGTCCATCTGACTTTTTTTAATGCATTAACATAGAAAATCTTATGATTCAAAAATAAAATACAGACACATTGGAACATTTACAATTACTTTTTAATTATTTTATATATTTTTATTTTCTTTGTAACATGTTCCAACTTGTAAACAACTTTTTACAGGAAAAAACTGATATAAAATTATAAATGTAGTATATTTACATTTATTAAAATAAAATAAAATGAAACAAAAATATTGTACACATATATACTACAATATTATGCATCAAGTTGTTAGAATGGTCATTTTTATCTTTTTATCAATTGGCCCACAAGGTGCACAATGGTGTTCAAACTGACTGATCTCAGTTAATGGAAGTTTACCTGCAGATCATGAAGTAGCTCAGGAGCAGAGACTGACTTCTGGCTCCGGAAAGATTGGATGGAGAAACCTGGTCACAACACAATCATCTGGATGATGAGTAATAAACTCTGAGACTTCCTACTCCAGTTCACATTTCTAATGAGTGTATAAATTCAATGTAACTTTAACAAATTTCAGGAATAAATTATTTTTTCTTAATAAAAAAAAGAATGTAAGAAAGTAGGACTAAAGGTAAAAGTTAAAAAGATTAAAGTAATGCTAAGTAGGTTTTCTCAAAAGATGAAAACAGATTGATGAGTTTCAAGAAAGTAATAATTACGAATACTTTGGTCAGATTATTATCACAGATGAAACCAAAATGGATCATAGAATTAAAATTAGTCAGAGTGGTTTTGGTAAAAAAACAAACTTAATATTAAAAAGAAATATGTTTTTGTGTTTGAAAAGAAAGATTTTAATTAAATGTATTTTATCAGTACTCACTTATTGATTTGAGACTTGGGCCACAAAATTGAAAATCAGTTCAGAAACTTTAGATCAATCAAAGAAATATGGAGATATGCAGGTTAGGAGTAACAAGAAGTAATTGAAAACAAAATACATGGCTAAGAGAACAAACAGGTGTTACTGACATCATTGAAACAATTAAGAGACCTAAGTGGAGTTGAACTGGGCATAATTCTAAAAGACATGGTACTAGATAGACATTTGAAATCTTAAATCAGATTTCAGTAGAGAGTAAAGACCTAGAAAAAGACCACATGTAAGATAGATAGATGAAATAATGAAGTGTGCACTGATGATGTGAAGAGAAGAGGCTGGTGATCAGAGAAGATAGATTGAACTTGAAAGATTTTTATTCTGCATAAAATGATAATGGTTGAAAATGATGATAAATTCAATCAAATGATAATAATGAGGAACATATTCTCAATTCAATCTGACCTTAATGGATGTATCAGAATATTTAATAATTACGATTTAATTTAAACCATAAATCATGTTGAGTTCTTTCTAGCAAAATGTTCTGTTTTTATTGAGTATTATAATAAATCACATAAAGAATTAGCTGAGAGGCTAATAAAAGGTTACAAAGAACCTAAATTTTATTGTGTTACTAAAGAACCTATCAAAGAATGTTGCACACCCCACAGAGTTTTAAGAAAGAATTCTTTCCAACCAAAATAAATAGAGATGCTGACATCATCAAAATTGAAAGGGAAATGACTCTTAATATTTTTTTTAAATTCCATCTAATATGCTGTAAATAATACTTAAATTGAAATTAGAGCTGTCAAAAGAAGAAATACCTCATAAAATATTAAAGGATAACATGTCCGTTTCTATCATATTAAAAGACAGATATCCACTCTTTTTCAAATGTAACAGAGTGTGACACATATCAGTTAAATTTGACATTGGAATATGTGAAAAGTGTAAAAAATTAATGGATTGCATTACATAAATAGTATAAATAAAGGTAGGACCTTTGAGGTAGCATCTGAAATATATGAGAATCAAATTGATGAGGTTAATTTTAAAGTACAAAATATTGAGGAGACAATTGAAAGAGTTAACAATAGTTCAAAATCTTTAATCTTATATGGTTCAGATAGAACTGAGTTGGATGAGATGCTACATGAATGTGAAGATGGGGATATTAACAATAATGACATAACTCACAAAACTGAAAAAAGATCACAAAAAAAACAGTTCCCATTAATCTACTAGAAGGTCAAGAATGCAAACAAGATATTGGGAAAAAAATACTCATTTTAAAGAAAACTAGAAACAATATATAAAGAATTATAATCAAAAGCTTATGAATAAAAGGTTAAAAATAATAATACAAAATGTTATGAATTAATGATCCAAAGAAAATAAATAACATTTTAAAGCATATACAGAAACAACACATTATATAAGTAAACTCACAGATACAAAGATAAATACTAATATCTCAATTTATATAAAAGTTCTGTAGTTAGACACCAAAAAAATCTAATAAAAGGTCAGTCCAAGAAATTCCAATGTTATTCCATATTAACACAGAATTAGAAAGGAGTAAGATTCTAACTTTCCAGACAAATTATGTAAAGTCTTCACCACTTTTTCAAATGTATTGTTTTATTTGATCACACTTTACACCAAAACAAAGATATTGTTAATGTTTTACGTAATGTTCAAAATAAATTGTTTTAATATCCAGGAATGATAGTACTGGATGGTAATATTAATTGTAAATGTGAAGATCTTCCAAAAGAATTAAAGTATAAAATGAAAAAAAATATCCATCTTTTTATTACAGATTAAGGATCCAGCTAATGTATATTCTAGTTTAATAAATTGAGCTACTACTGAAACTCACCGCACTTGTTGGATGGGTATTTTAGCGAGTGTAGTCAGTTTCAGCAGTAGTTCAATTTATTTCAATTTTCAACTATCTGTGCTTCGCAAATTAAAATATTATTTACTTTTAATAGTAGATTCTCATCACTCATTGATATATATATATATATGTGTGTGTGTGTGTGTGTGTGTGTGTGTGTCTGGGCATAAATTAAATAATGCTAAAATAAATGCATCATTGGTGCGATTTACTAACCATTTAAGTCTACAACTAATAATTGATGACTATGTGAAAGATAATATTTACAAATATTACTTAAATATGAATTTTTCCTACAGTACAGGTTATTTCATACTTGCACTTCTATATGTAATATATAGGGAGTTTGAGCTCAGACTTTGTCTTAATATAAGTTGAGCTTTGATTGTATATATGTGAGGAGATGATATCTGGACCAACTGATGGGTGCTGGTTTAGCACATAATATGTATATTGGTGATTATTTATCTTTTCAACATGTGAGGGATCAAGTGTATCAGTTTCATGGATGGCTGAGGGTTGTATGAAAGTCTGTGTTCAAAGACCTTATATAATTACATATAGAAGTGCAGGTATGATATAGTATGTACTGTAGAAAAATTTCATATTTCAAAATATAGCACTTTAAGGTCTGTCCATCTCTTGTATATGTATGTAAATGGATATTGTCTTGCATATGATAGGTCAGAATGACTTGTGGTCAACATGAGTAGAATAAGAAGGTTGTCACTAAGCTGAGCTTTGATCATTCCATCATCAAATTTTCAATGAAATGGACAGCTGAAGAGTTGCAGGGTGGAGTGGTTTGAAGCCTGTCTATTAAAGTATAAAGATAGGCTATATTAATATAAGCTGAGCTTTGATTGTATATATGTGTGGAGATGATAAGGTGGACCAACAGATGAGTGCTGACTTCACACGAAATATGGATATTGGTGATTAATTTTCTTTTCAACCTGTGTGTGATCAAGTGTATCAGCAGTATGAGATAGAATGCATGGTTGAGGATCATGTGAAAGTCTGAGTTCAAACCTCCTATATATTAAATATTACTTAATAAAAAACATAATAGTTGATATTACATTAATAGTAGATAAATTATCTAACATATTAGTTATAATTAATTATTATACAAGAAGTTCAAATCTACACCCTTGTATAGCATGAAATAGTTAAAAAAAGGATCTCAATGAATTATGCAAAAAAAACAAAGACATTGTCAAAAAATAAAATGAAACAGGAGATTTTGTATATATAAATAATGCTCCCATTCTTATCAACTTTTAAGTCAAATTATAAATTAATTAATAATCTACAAGAGAAATATGATAAATTATATCATCAAATTCAGCAGGAATATCTAACAAAAAATAATAAAAAAGCTAATCCCTACCTTACAATTCCTATCAAAATCAATGATTAACTAAGATAAATTTATATAACTTATACATATAGTATATTCTAAAAGCTCAAAATAAGCTTGTATCCAGTTAAATTTTGACGGATATATTTTTAAGATGTTAAAAATAAAATTTACTGAGACTAAAAGTGAAATAAAAATATACAAAAGCATTATTATAGATAAGCATAAAGAATTTATAACTAAAGAAAAAATACAGGAAGAGATTGATGAATTAAAGATTAAAAATTTTTACAAATGGTGCTTTCTCTTTATTATTTATAAGTGTTTAGATTATGCCCTGACACCAGTAATGTAGAGGTTTTATAATCAGAGTTGTTAAGAAAAATGTGATAAACCACACATTAATAAAAGATTAACATTTGGTATAATAAAAAAGAGCTAAACAGATCCTAAATACAGAAGACATAAGACATAATTGAAGAAAGGAAAAAAAGAATTGAAGCTATTTTGAAAATTCAAGATGCTATTAAGTATGTCAGTAAATTAAAATTTATAGAATATTTTGTAATGAGCTCTAAAGCAATGGCTACCAGAACACAGATATTTAGCTCAAACAATAAATAACTACACCCAGGTCTTTTTTGTGTGGATTTTTTTAATGTGATTATGAAGTTATGCAATTCATGTTTGTTCTTACTATCTTTGTGTGTGGTTTCTTTTATGTAATAAAAAAGTTCATATTTCACTTAAAATTGGGATTTTCTCATTTATATACACACATTATATGTTACATACTTTAAATGCCTGTTGGAAAAAAGTTTGGCAATAAATTTAGATATTGTAGAAGATTTAGAAAAAGATAATGAAACAAAATGATTTGAAAAAGTCTTCAACTTTTTAATCAATTGGACAATCATTTTTTTATTAATGATATGAATTATGAATGAGCTCTTAAATTCCAATGAGAGCTAAATAGTTGTATGTCTGGATATTGCAAGCTTCATAAAAAATTAGTAAAATCAACATCTCAAAGCTTAATCACCGATTACATTGTTGACAGAAAGCAATTAACTTTTAGACTAAAAAATGTTTTATTGGCTGAGTGAATTAAAAGTTTTAAACTTTTGATTGATTCAATTACAGAATCAGCAGTAAAATATATTCATCTTTTAATATTAGTTTTATTTGTAAAAATCAAATGAATAATTTGTCAGATTATGAAAGTGAACGAAAGTTTTTTCAAAAACAAATTTCTATTTATAATTATAAAAATATTCTATAACAGAGAACCTATAAATAATGTTCATAACCTATTAGAAATTCTGCATATGTCATTCATTTCTTTCTCAATTTACATTTGTAAAAGTAAAATTTTTTTACTAATATCTTAACTATTTTTCTAAAATAATTATATTTTCAGTATATTTTATCAAAATAATTTATAATATGTAAAAAAATATGAAAAAGTACTCTAAAATATACATTTTCATTTTGAATATTAAAACAAAGAACAAGGAGCTGTTAAAATTGTTGTCAAGCACTTCCTTTCTTCAAAATGAGCAACAACAAATCATTGCTTTAAAGTACATTTTAGGTTTTAAAATGACCAATTTGCTATGATAATGCAAAAATTAACAGTTTTAGAGTGACTTGAAGCCATAAACAAAAATTTTCAGTTGATGCATCATATTATAAACAGCATGAGACTGAAGTTGGCACTAATTGTATTTCCTCTTGATGTGAATCTGATTTATTATCAGTTCACAAATGTACCTGCACATTGTCAAACAATGATAATGATTAAAATATGCATGAAAAATGTGAAATAAATTACACCTAAAAACATGTTGTTTTAAATAAAATTAAATAGTTAATAAAAAAAATGGAAAAAGTTTGTCTTGTATCAATTTTTTTCAAATATTTGAAATTTTTTATTGGTCATACTTTATTTCCTTATTTTTTTATGTGAATTTGAAAGTAATTTCACCTTGTTGCTTTGCTTTTATGTGAATTTTGAAAATTATGGAATGTATTTTACATTTTTTAATGTAAGTTAAGTCTATTTTTGTGCAATTTCTTTTATGTGGGTCTACTGTGTAAAAAGAGACACAGGTGTAGATTAAAACAATTTTTTATAATCTCAATTATAAACAATATGAGATATTTAAATTTTTTTACTCCACAAAAAGAATCACACAGGGATTATCCTTAGCTGCACTTCTTTTTATAGTATACTTAAATCAAGTGATAAAATATATTGAAAAACAAGTGTCAGATCTTTATTTTTCTCAATTATATGTAAAGATTGTTGCAATAACTTTTATTAATGTCTAATAATATTGTTTAAGAATGACAATATTCAAATTGTTATGAATATATTGAATAGTTTTAAAAATAACAGGATCCTCTATACAAACATTAAAATCTGCAGCTTGGCAAACTGGATACAAATTGAAAAATATCATCTGAATAATAGGCTAGTCCATGAGTATTTTTAGATATCCCATTTTATATGTCAAAACATGTATGAATCAATACTTAAACAAGTTAGTAATTGATAAAATCAATAAAAAAAAATAAATCTTTCTTATTAGTTAAGCTTTATGAAATTAATAAACAAGAATTTTTAATGTCATTGCTGTGGGAGTTCTAGGTTGTTATGCATCATGCATGAATGTTTCAATATGACACTAAATAAGTTAAATAAGCCAGCAAATAACTATATATATAAAAAAAATTGCACATTTATTACCAATTCCAATAATACAATTATCAATTTGTCAAGGAAACTTCAATCTTAGTAATCCAAATTATACATATTATATATAAAGAGCTGAAGATACATTAATATAATACAAGACAAATGTTTTATTCTATTATAATCAGATGTTAATTTAATAAAATTAAAAACAGTCGATTATTTTATGGTGAATTACTTATAGATTTGCAGAATGACTTAAACTTCAGTAGCTTCACCAACTTTAAATATAATGGTAAAAAAATTACTTATAAAGAGTGTAATTTACAGTAATTAAGATTATCAAGAATCTTCACAAAATATATGCTTTACAATCATACCATTGAAGGCTTATGTAAATGATCGGCTAATCGTTGTTTTTTTTTTCTAATATAAAATAAGTGACATTTATTCACTTGTCTGATGAATGTGGAACATTTAAATTTTTAAGATCCAAAATATTTCATGCTCCATACATACATTTAAAATAAGAAATAATATAAAAATATTTCATCCACTTAAAGAACTAGTTTTGCTACTGCTCTAAAAATAATATGGAGAATGAGGGTGAAATAATTGTTGATAATAATAAGATTGGAATAAATACTTTAAAAACTGCATATTTCCCAATAACGGAAAAAATTGGTCAAACACCGATCTGTCTCCATGTGAATTATGGAAATAATATACTTAAAAATTTAAATAAGTATTAAATAATTAAAGAAGAAATTTATCAAAAACAGGTTTATTCAACTATGTTTACAATAAAAAAAAAATTATAAAATAACTTATTAAATTTTGCAATACATTTATAAACCATTAAATTACTTAATGTCCAATATTAATAAGATTCCATGTGGAATTTACTATAAAGTGAGGAGCTAACTTCAAATCTCTTTCTTTGATATCTTTTAATTTTTGCAAAAAAATTAATGTTGGATCAGGTATAACTGATTTGAAGATTATGAAGCATCTGACAAACCATAGACAGAAAGTGATGAAAGTTGCACTTCGTATAATTGCAAAATCCCCATAGACAATACCTTCTATGAGTGTGTTGATAATTGGATGTTTTGGTGTATAAATTAGATTAATCAATATTCTACAGCACTGAAGAGAGGAACAATCATTGAAAATGTAAAATATGGTATCATCCTCCCTATGGCAAAGTGAGCAAACAGGATCCAAAGATGAAAAACCGCTATACATCACACGAAAGTGGCTTGTTAGAAGGGCATTGAGATTTAGCTTTAGAAGGAAGTCCAAATATTTTGGCTCTAGATTACATCTTTTATATTTCTTTATAATGGCAAAGTTTGTACAGGTGAGAATGTTAGGATCTGGGATAATTGTTGAAAAAAAAGAAGATAGGCATCCCAATAATGAAGTTTTGTTTATTTGAGTTAGAGGTGTGAAAATTTTTGCAATGTTAATTAAGACTTGTGTCAGCCAACCATCATTAATTGGAGGTGAAGTATTTGTAGGATAAATATATAGAAAAGGTAAGTCATCAGGAAAAATCCCATTGTCTTGTAATGAGGTTATTTGATTTCTGTAGACAAAGAACCTGAAGTGAATGAAGTGACATGCAATTAAGTCTTGTCAGTCTCTGCACTCTTCTTAAGCTAATAGCAACAGTTTTACCCTTCCACATTAATCTAGAGCAAAGAGAATTTATATTCTCGATAAATTATATTAAGCAATTTTGGGAACAGTAACATGTTGAGAAGGGCTGCTTTTGCAAATAATGATGTATAAACTTTTGAAAGTGAATCAATTATTTTTCTTGCAGAATTCATGATAGTGTCTTGTGTTAATTTTTTCATTGCTGTATGAGAGAGACTCATTGGTAAGCCCAAAAATTTTTGTGGCATAGCTGTGAAAAGAGATGGAATGGATTTTCCAGATGAAAGCCTCCATACAGCAGATTTTCTAAGGTTAAATGCAAGACCTGACTCTATGGTGAAATTGTCCATAATTTGAATTAGTTTCGGTATGAACTTTCTAGATGGTAAGAACACTGCCACATCACCCATGTAGGATATGTGCTGAATTGATTTATTGATACCAGAAATGTACAATCCAAGAAGATTCATCTCTAAAGATTTAAAGAATGGATTTATATATAGAATAAAGAATAGGGGACTAAGAGGAGAGCCCTGTGTAATTGACTTGGTAGGTGTGAATGAGTTTGAAATTTTGCCATTTAGTGAAATGGCAATATGTCTGTTTAACAGAAGGCTAGTAATGATGTTCATTATACCTGTGGGAATGTTCATCCCACTTAGAAGATGTATTAGGTGAGGAATTCTGACTGAGTCAAAAGCAGCTGAAATATCAAGTAGGACAACTATTGGCTTTGACTTTTTACTTTTTCTTGCTAGGCTGAGTTTGAAGACTTTACCGGTCTGAAAAATTCACGCTTGCAATCTGATAGAAACGTTTTGCATAAACACTTGAGAGTTGGTGTTTAGATCTAGTTTCTATACTCTATCCCTCACTGAGGAGAGCAAACCAGCTTGAAATCAGCTGATCTGGGGGTGAGCAAATGAAAGAGGTAGTTAATTCTGACTCTTTTTTCGTTTATGTAAACAAATTTTACACTTGTTTGGTGGTTTTGGTAAAGCGTCATCTTTTGAACATAAATAACAAGTGATAGCAGGTTACGTGAGTAACTTGTTTTTGTTTTTCATAAATGTACCTTTAAAGTTTTCTTGCAATGATATATATTGCAGAGACTTTGATTATATGGTGATACTGAACTGAGATCAGACCCATATAAATATCTGGCTTGCTAGGCTGAGTTTGAAGACTTTACCGGTCTGAAAAATTCACGCTTGCAATCTGATAGAAACGTTTTGCATAAACACTTGAAAGTCGGTGTTTAGATCTAGTTTCTATACTCTATCCCTCATTGAGGAGAGCAAACCAGCTTGAAATCAGCTGATCTGGGGGTGAGCAAATGAAAGAGGTAGTTAATTCTGACTCTTTTTTCGTTTATGTAAACAAATTTTACACTTGTTCAGTGGTTTTGGTAAAGCGCCATCTTTTGAACATATATATATATATATATTGTAACTGTTCGATTGCTGTCCCAACTACATAATATCACCAAAACATAAGTGCGCTAAGAATTGTAACTTCGATCACCGATCAATTCCCGCTGCACATTATCAGCTATTAAGAGCTGTAACCAAAAGCATATCATGCCATCTATATTATGCACCAAAGACCACAACCAAAATCTGGAGCAACTTACCACAGACCAAACTAATGATATAACATAAACTTTTTATGATTTAATTTGATCGCAGCCAGGGTGTACCGTGAAGACCTATCATAATAGTATGATAAAATACATTAAACAAATTATAAGTATGCAATGTTATTATCTTTCAAACTTTAATTTGCGACTTTCATTGTATGAGACCCGATGGCCGACCATGTACAAGATGGCATAATTTGTGGAACTACATAAGATTATGAAATTTTAAACCATCTATATGATTTTTAATACAAATGCTAGTCCAGGTAAAGCTTTGCAATAAATAAACATAAACACTTTGGTTCTTTTTTTATAGTTTACTATATCACTGAGACTCTTATTATACTGACAAATGACAATTTAAAAACGTTAAGTAAATATATTCAATCATGTCATTATCTGGTAAATCTGTTTACAGGTTTAATAATCAATTTGTATTGTATACTAGAATCAACTACGCAAAGCTAAAATGATGGAAAAGGTAAATGGGATTTTATTGTACCTTACACATCATAAACTACCAAAGACGAAAAGCATCCAAATGTTTTCTCAAAATATCACTAAACTCTTATATCATGTTGACGATAGTATGTACTTCAATGTATGCTCTATCCAAGGTTTATGATTTCTGATTTTACGAATGACAAATAGCAACGGCACAGTAAGTTTAATTATAAATCAACGTTTATTTACAAATTTATGAATAATAAGTAATTAATTCTAATGTTATAATTAAAGACATAAATAAACAATTAAAATAAATAAATTATAATTCCATCGACTTTCTTCAATAACATATCATAGGTACAGTTTTGAAAAACCTAATCATACCTTATATTTCAATTTGATATAATGAATGTATTGAGGAAATTATACTAAATTCAACATCAACTCATGAAACATCTAATGTCATTTCCAGATTCAATAAATCTATACCGTAAACTTATAATAATATAATAAATAATATTATATCTGTAGGATTTAGCTATAATGCAATCATTAAATAAAGTGAAAATTTAAACTTACATTCAGGTAAATAATAATCAACCAACAGTTAATTATTATGAGGTAACTTGAATAGAATGTCCTGCTACAATTTAATGATCTAACTTATAAATTATACTTACAAATGGAAGAAGATGATTTAGCAGAATAACTAAAATACTTTGCCCAACTTATATCTATGAAGTAAAACATATTCCTGTGGATGCATTCATCTACACATAGGAATTAAATAACACTAAACACTTTGTGGATTTATACACCATCATAAAGTAATAAGTATAATTACACAATTCCGCGGATTAACCACCAGCGCAGGAATGAGTGTAAAATACAAAAAATGGCAATTAAGTAATCTGCGGATTAACCACCGGCACAGATTAATGCCTTTTAACATTATAAAACAACATTACTATTTACTTCACATTAAAGTGCAAAATCATCCTCCTCAGTTATTCTGACCATTCAGAAAACACTAACATTTTAGCAAATGTGGGTTCTTGCATAATAAAATGTTACACTAATCAGGACAACTAATGTACTAACTTATCTTGCTTAAAATAAAACATATGTAATATAATATAAGTAATATTAGTATAGGAATAGAAATCTGGAAAGACTCACAAAATACCTCATGAAAAATTGATACATCTCATAAATTCATTTAGTACTTTTCAAGCCTTTTCGCAAGCGCTATTCTCTTGAATAAGTATTTTATTCAACCCCTATTAATTTAAACTTAATAAAATATAACTTATGAACTTCACATGCACGTTCATATAATGTTAAAATTAAAGTAATGCATTATTCATCAAATACATAAAATCTAACAGGTGTGTGTGTGATATAAATTAAATGTATAGCATTTTATAGTTCAATACATGAATTCTAGCAGGTGTGTGTGTCACAAATTAAATTGTATAGCATTTTATAACTACAAATATGATCCATGAAATCCATGTACGATGTGTCGAACAATAAATATACGAAGTAATAGCTACAATTATAGTTGAATTCCATACATGTAATTTTATCCATTTGTATTAGTTATTATAAGCACTATTAGATTAACGATTTTACGTGGCTCCATAAACATGAAACAATTCCAAAATATGACATGCAGAGTTTAAATGAAAATGTTTTTTCATAAGTTATTAATTTCTACATTTCTCTATTAAAACTGTTCCAAGTTTATCACATCCATGCTAATATTTATTTATCCACGCTTAAATCTAGGAATACTAATTATAGCAATTAATTTAATCATTCCAAACTGACGATAAAATTAGAAAATAGCTTTAATTAATTATTTGAAGACTGTTTTTATTATCCAAATGGTAAACAAATTAACTAGCAAATATATTACTGGCATTGCAAAGTTAAATATCGATCAATACTATATTTTTTATTAAAATTATAAACGGAAATATTAAACTATGTTAATAACTTTAACATTTTACTTTAATTTAAACTTCTTTTTTTTTAAAAAGCAAATTTTCATATTTATAAAACTTCTGTAATTAAAACACTTATTTAATTTTTCCAAATTGTAGAATAATAAATATTTTAAAACATACCAAAATCTTGCAATTTTTTCTGCTTTTAAACTGGAAAGCTCCAACATATTTCAAATGTAATATTGGAAAATTATTATTAGCGATTTGATCCACCTGGTTAGCCGACTTGAACAGACTTTTAAATTTAGCAATTCATCTTATTATTAAATACCACTATGTTATTTTTACGTTTATAGAAAACTTTGTGGTAATCCGTTTACTTGTTAACTATTTTAAAATAAGCTTATCATATTTACACCATTTGCCTTTTACCATTTTCTTTTCTTTTTTTTCCCTCTCAAGCAACACTATCAGATGATCTTTTTTTTTTAATTCGTGCTCCTTTCTTTTTTACATTGAAATACATACGTAATTACTGTATTTATTTTTAATAATTAAATTTAGTTGAACAAATGGGTTTTTTTTAATTCAATGGAAATAATTTTTAAGACCATTTTAAACAAATAAAAATAAAATATTATTTTTAATAATATTTTACCAAATTTAATGTGTTGTCAAAATTTTTAAAAAGTTAAACATTTTGATATGAATTAGTATATGGAAAGAAGCAATTTAAATTTATTAAAATAATATAGACAACAAGTAAGGCAAAATATTACCCATTCTCTCTAATAAATTATTTTGAATATAAGAGAGTAATCTGTTCAAAGTGCAAATCAAGCCAATCAAATCACCAAAAGAAGACAGAGAAATTTTTATACCAGTTACATCAATTATTATATTTTATACTAAAATATATGGTTACAATATATATATATATCATCATATATTTCTCTACCCAGCCTCTTTAATATTTCAACCTGAAGACTAATTTGCATCAGAAATAACAGCCACATTGCTATAATTTCTGATGAAATCAAGTCTTCTAGTTGAAATATTAAAGCAGCATATGCATCAAGTTTTAATAAAATCCAAAATTAAAGAGTAAAAAGTAATAACCTTATCTTTAAAGCTAATGTCAATAAAAGTAAACATACATATATTTATATTTAAGAATTTTTCAGTTTGATTACAAATATATTTATAAAAGGTAGATTAATGCATATATATATATTGAAATGGTCAGTTTTATCCATCTGCCCATTTCACTTATTTTACCCACACATCTATCCATATGCCAGGTTTAAACCCTCTCAGAGTACCCATTTAAATAATGGTAAACTACTATATATGTGGAATCATGTATATATATATATATATATGCGGCAGTAAGTCTGTAATTTAATAGTATATGTATAGATTACAGATATATAAACATTCTATAAATATTTCTAGTTTAAGAAATATTTTAGTTTAAATTATTGTTATGTTATTGGTATACATTACAGATATGTATTCAATTTATAAATATTTCTAGTTTAAGAAATATTTTAGTTTAAATTATTTAGCCAATTTTATTGTTGTATTATTGGAATCACATACATATATTTCCTGTTATTCTGCATGTATGGTTATAAAATTAGTTCTACTAATTATGAAAGTAACTTTGTCAAAATAACATTTGATTTTTGTAAACAATTTTCAAAGTAGGTCGTGCATTGGTCTTAAAATAGCGTGGACTTGACTTGGTAAATATAAAATGTTAATAACAAAATAAGCAGAGAAACAAAAACTCAATTAATTGTCATAATTAAAAATGTTTTGCTAAAATAAATAAATGGACTTTTCAGCTATGGACAAGCTCATAAAAATTAACAGGTGGCCAGAGTTTGAAAGTATAAATACTAAACGTTTTGTCACCAAGGATCGATCATATATATTGAAGCTGTGCATATATATATATAAAAATATATATGCTGGCTTCACCATTCACTGTGGTCTAACAAAGACTCTAAGTCCAACCACAGTGAATGTATGTTTCTTTTTCAAACTAAATTTATCGTTTTCTCAAATAGTTGCCTAAATTAAAAGATTTAATAAAATAAAATATAGAAAGTTAAAATTATAATTGCAATTATTTTTAAAATATATTTGGTAGAATTCGATGAATTTCTTAATTAAATAGAATCCATTAAGAAAAAAAATTTAATTAGTAAAACATTATTCTGAATTAGATAAAAATAGATAACAGGAAAAATTTGAAACAACGGGCATGATTTGCTACTAATTAGCAGATTAAAAACATAATGGAAAAAGGGTATAAATAAAGAACTTTTCTTTTGTTCTTGGTCTTATGCTTGCTGGTAACCTGTGCTGAAAGTCAGAGAGAAATCTTAAGAATTTTGTTGGCAGAAATTTTGCTGAAAGATTGGACAATATAGTGAACTATTGCTTGCTGTACTTACTTCAAGCTGCACTCTATTCTTTCAGCATATAAATAAAAGAATCCAGAAATGTGTTGCTCTGCAAAAATGCAGGGGTAACTTCTTTGCCTTTGCTCTCCTGAGCTGTTCCTGATGCAAGAGTCATAATCACATAAGCCAGCCAGAGAACAAAAGTATCTGCCCTGTATCCGTGAAAATCTGCCCTCAAAAACATGGAAAAACAAATTTGAAGAACCGAGAAGACCTGCGGGGAAACATCAAATGAACTCATTTTGACCCACCCATCTAGTTACCGGTAACGTTCCCATAAATTATTAAAATATCTTTGTAATTTGCAATTTCAATGTATATTTATGCTTTTCTATATATATGTTTTTTTAAATCTATGTATTCGAATCTTGTGAAATTATATTTCATTAATTGCTTTCTTTTCTTTTTTTATTATTTCGTAATGGGTGGGATTATTATATATATAATGGCAGTGATAGCTTTGATAAACTTAATTGAAAATTACTTCGTTTAACTTTCCACCATTATACTCCCATAATTAAGTTATTTATTTTATATAAATATTTATTTAGAAAGAAAAGGAAGCAAATCATAGAAAGTGCAAAACTCTATTTTAAAATCAAGATTTAAATTGCTAGATATTCTATTATGAAACTTTCCAAACTTTAACTTAGTTTTTTTTATATACATATAAAATAAAGATCCTTATCAAATGCCAGTATATTTTAGTCAATGAAGGGTTACAAATTTAAAGTTATATTTTAAAGAGCCTGAAATAAAACATTCGCATTTATATTTTAGTACTAAGAGAGAGTACATTTTGACAATATGTATTAAAAATTATTAAATGGCATTGACTCTGGGATGTGTTGGTTAAACTTCAACTAAATCAATAAAATATCCGCCCTCTTGTTTTAGTGATCTGAATTTTATAAAAGGGAAGTTACTATTTTTCTGTGGATTTTCAGTGATAGTTGAGCGTTCTTAATATATATATTTTGCAGAGGGTTTCTTTTTTAAATTTAAAGGTCGTTGACCGTATTTATATGGCATTGTGCCTTGGGTGATCTACTGGGCCGCTCAGCATATATTACAGTGCTTCTTTTGCCAAGTTTGTTTAGGTTAACATACCTACATTCAGACCTTCTGAAAAACAAATAAATTGTTCTGGATCTCATGTCGATTTCAGTCCTTTCAATGTACATAACTGGACATAAGCAACAAAAACTCAGATCCTGAATCTGGGTCACGCGTTTAGCGAACTGGTTCCATTTTTCTCTCTAACCTAGTTTAGAGATGGAGAGCTATCCGGTCTGGTGTTAATCTCTTGGTAACTGTTATGTCTTGAACCTCACAGCCCACTATATGCTATCACCTTTGTGCATGGTCTTGTATATTTATATTTATTAGGAAATCTTTCTCAAAAATCTCATAGAAATGTTTCAATTATGGCTGGAAATTCCTGCTGGGGTCACTTTATCATTCTTCTTAAATCATAAGTAGGGCTGTGATTTAAACCTGTCCAAAGTGTTTAGTTGAGTTTGACCACTTATTTAATTCTATGTTCCCCATCCATAGAGTTAATGAATCATGTCTCTCTCTCTTGATTTCTTTTACGTAACACTTCCATTGACTGGAATATTTTAAAGAAGAAATTATAACGTAAAATTTTGTCTGTTTTTATCGTTATGATCAATGGATCTTTCATATATGTCTATCCGGTTGCAGTGAAAATAGCCTGTGACACTATTAATAAAGCATTGTGTGAATTATTTTAATGTTAATAATAAAAATTTCTGTTATCTTTCATTCACTATAAATAAAACCACTTAGTATTGTTTTCTTTTTGTGACATGCGTATGTACCTCTGAACATTATATATGTAAAAATTCCTTTGTGTGGTCTCTTCTCTCCCTGACCACCAGGCATACATTGATTAAATTCTAGTGAGGTTTGGGGAGTAAGACACTTAGTAGCAATCTAGAGGAGTAGGTGAGGTTCGAACCCCCTCTATCTGCATCTCTAGGTTAGGTTAAAGCAGCTCTACTTTTCTTACCGTTACAATATAATGAGTCGTAAGCAGAACCTATGTGTGTTTTATCTTCAAAATGATCGAGTAGAATGGCAATAACTCACCCCTCTCCTTGACCAGGGATGGAGAAGAACTTTGGTCTGATAAAACCTAATGCCATACACCAGCAAAGCAGCACATAGAAAATCTCTATTAACTTTAAATCATCATAAAAAGTGTCAAATTATTATTCTCCCAAGTGCTCAGAACTAACTGCAATGAAAACAACTGAATGGTAATTTTTCTCTCAGAACTCTGTTTATAAACTGTGACTTTCAATTATTTCTTTTAAAAGCTAGCTATTTATTAAATCTGCCTTTCCAAACACCTTTTCTAAAAGTCTACAAAGAAATCTATAAAATTTTAATGTTTAAATCTTGTCTGAATGTAAAACTTATAATATTGAATTCTCTGTAAAAATGTAAAACTCTAATCTATTTTAAACTAAATGTATAATTTTCTGTGGTCTTTTATGCCTATTTATAATCTATTCTATTTATTCTATGATTTTATCATTTTAATATTGTATGTATTTAATATGCCAAATGACTCGAAACCGCAAGTATTTATAAATATAATTTTAGCTTATCGATCTGGGAAGATTTATCTTAAGTTCAAATCTTCACTATAATATATATTAAGTAATTGAATTATTATTTTTCTTTCTCACTTGCTGTTTCGAGATCATATTATTATTCTACTGATTAATTTTTGGGTATTAATATTCTAATAATCAATCATTATTTAGTTAAGATTGTAGTTTTCTTAATTCCAGTTATGAATTATAACTATTTATATATGTAACTTGTATATCATAGGAATTAGCCACAGAGATATTCTCAAAGCATATTTTAATGTTTTACTCGTAATTATCCCTCAAATATGTTGTCCTCCTTAGATTTGTATATGTTGAGATGCAGGTGATAATATTAAACTAGGTTATTAATTAATTTAGTCCCTAAATAGTATATTTGAAATACTAAATTTGAGAACTGGATTGTATAGATATGCAAATAGATGCTATCTAATTTTAAGGCATGATAATATAATTTTACATATTTGTGTTATATATGTATAAGTGGTGGTTGGGTCCTTACAAAATATGCAATGTACAATTATCTGTTTGCTGCATGATTTTTGATGAGTTGCTGGTGAAGGTCACTCTCATCCACTTTTGTTCATGTAAAGCACACACTTTTAGAACTAGGGCACAAGGACCTAGATGATTCATAATTAATGCTTATCCGACTCCCTGAACTACTAATATTCCTATTCGTAGCAAGTTGAGCAGTCATAGGGCAAACAGAGTCTTTGAGACTGAAGCCCGTGAATAATGACCCATTCACACCTTTGAGCTTTATTAATATTTTAATATGTGCCATACAGTATATAGGTAAACCTATTATAAACCAGTTTTCTCTCCTTTTATATTAAATTCTTATCTGGGATTAGTGTATATCCTAATCTAGGTTAACATGCTAACCTGTGTATCTCTGAGCCTAATTACACACTCAATTTAACTTTTTATAGATAGACACCATAGGAGCACTATTATAGTTTTATATAACTTTGGCTATAAAGTTCAGTATGATCAAGCAGACTACGTGAGAGCTAGAAATTTGGCATATTAATATAGGCATAAACTCCAATACCGCACTACACTTTATTAAACACTTATAATGAGATAGGTGACATTAATCTCAATTAGTTATATAATGACTGCGAGTGTAATATCTCATGTTCCCAGCACATAATTTTGTATATTTTGATTTATTATTTGTTATTGTTTATTAAATTAATAATATTTAAAATTATAACTCATGTTCATATTTTTATTGTACGTGAATTCATTTTATCCAGCTCCAGATTTAAATGCACATACATCATTATATCTATAGGTAGAATATTCTATTAAATTTCATAATCAATCATTGATATTTTAATTAACCACTTAGTCATGTGTGTATATCGGAACAAATCAGTGTTAAATTAGTTAATTTACGAGTCTTTTGTTTTACGCTGAGTGACTGCCAAACCAAGGTTAAATTAAATGTCTGTGTACATTGAGAAATGTCATCCATAGGGTATTAGATCATTAAGCAGAGGTGAAAGGATTGAATGTTGGTCAGATTCTGGATCCCAGTATCTGGATTCGATCGGCTTTAGTGTATTTTACTTGTGTTCTAGATTTTGTTATGTGGAGGGACAATTCATCCTTAGAGTATTAGATCATTGAGTAAAGGTAAAAGGATTGAGTGTTGGTCAGATTCTGGATCTCAGAATCTGGATTCGATTGGCTTTAGTGCATTTTGCTTGTGTTCTAGATTTTGTTAGGTGGAGGGACAATTCTTACCGTTACATAGGTTTTTTTTTCCTGGCTTCTGATAGCCCAGATGTGGGACTTTGTTACTTATTTACATGACCCTGAACAAACCATGAATGAATTTCAGTACACTTGGGTGAAAAAAGGAAAATGCATATGTATAATTTTATTCCTGGATTCGGTACGCACAAATGAGGAGGTCTTTGATTAGTTTTCTGGCCCTGAACTGAAAGCATGTTGGCTATAAATATATATGTGATTTTTTTTCTCAAATTCTGATCACCCATACATAGAACCTCATTAATTATTGCCCACTGCCTCGAACCAAATATATGTGGGCAGAAAGTAAAGAGAAGTGTGTGTATAATTTTTTTCTCTGGATTCTGGACACCCATCCATAAGTCTTTGTTAACTGTTACAACCCTAAATTGAATACAGGAGGGTGGAGATTTTTTTTTTCAAGTTCCGGCTCCAAAGAAGAGTAAATTTTTTTTTTGCTTCCTCAAAATATATATATTAGTTTTTTTTCAGCTTCGTTAATTATTTCCATAACACTTAATTGAATGTGTGTGAGTGGAAAAGATATATATGTATTAGTTTTTTTTTTGCTCGATTCATTAATTATTTTCCACTGCATTGAATTGAATATATGTGGAAGTAAGAAATATATATATGTACAATTTTTTTTTTCAGATTATAGCTGCCCAGATGTTAGGTTTCGATAATTATTTTGCAAGACCTTGAATTGAATGCATGTGGGCAGAGAGAAAAGATAGGAAGGGGATATATATATATATATATAAGTATGCTAATTTTTTTTTGTTGCTCAAAATATGTGTGAAATTTTTTCTCCTGAGTTTTGAAGTGACAATATTGGTTTTCTAATGTAAACATGCACATACCTAAATGATAATTTCAGTTTAGAGAAAAAATAATATTACTTACATATATTGCTGCAAAGTTATAACATCGAAAAACTACTGTATAGTAAATTGAAAGATTTCACACTGTATGTTTATAATTTGAACTCAGTTAATTAAGTGTGATGATATTTAAGATTCATGCTTTTAGATATAAGTACTTTGGACTGGCTTGGATATATAGAAAGACAAGTAAAGAAGAGAGTGGAACCACTCTTTTCTTGTTAAATTCTCTGTCCCAGTGCTTAAAATCTCATTGGCTGTTGGTAGTCATAAGTGCTTAAGAAATTTGCACTCTCTCAATTTAATTTAGAGAAAAAAATAAAAGAGAAAAGTTTTTTTTTTGTTGTTATAGGATATATAAAGTTTTTTATTATTATATATATGTGATATAATTTTTTTTAACACTGAATATGCTTGTATGTGTGTACTGAATTATTTATATAGATTGACTTCATAATGCATGTAGAATTTTTTGTCCAGGTTTGAATACTTTATTGGGGAATAGTAATCTATTTCATACACTGAGTTGGTCCATATCTTCACACTCTGTGTCAGTAATTATATATATATATATATGAAAATTTTCCAGTTTTTTTTAAAATATGCCATAACTTTTGTTATCTAGATATATGTATGTTTATAAAATATTGATGCAGGATAAAACATGTAACAATAAAAATGTTTTTTTTTTGTTTGGTTACAAACTTTGTCAAATCATCAATCCTGTTAGTCATAGGTTGAAATTATAAAATAATATGGGGATATAAAATATTTTTTCCCAGATATATATGTAAAATATTTTTCTGGTTGGCATATGCTGGAGAGTTTCAAATGATGGTTTTTGTTTCCTTTTGCTGGTGCAGAGTAGATATATATGCATAGGGTGATTGCAGTGAAATACTTTATTGTTATTAGTGTGATCTGAAAAACAATTGAAATTTTTTTTAATATATGATGTATATATGTGTAATTTTACTTCCTCACTGGTGACTGGCACCCAAGCAGACTATGTCTCTTCTAATAAATGTTGTCATCGGGGGTGAGAAAAGTATCATAATAGTAAGGGAAATCCAATGTTTTTTTGTAATGTTTTAAAGAGTTGGATATGAACAATGAACTATATTAGTGTATGGGTACTCAAATAAAATTAAAACTGGCATAGCAATAATGATAATAATAATAAAAGCAATAATGAATTTTTATAATTTTTTATTGGTAGAAATGATTGCAGTTAATTTAAGAAAAAACAGGTACACCTGGCTCTCTTTTTACGCGGACTTATTTAACATGATTTTGAAGTTACGCGATTCATGTTTCACCGGAAGTTTATTTCCGATAATGCGCTATTACTTTAAATAATAAATTTTGCACACTTACGTTATATTGAAAGTAATAGCACATTATTGGAATTCGACTTTCATCTTAGTAATTTCAATATTTTCAGTGCTTTATAATAGTAAGATTTTATGCAATAATGAAATTAAAATCATGATTTCCACATTTTATGTATACACATTGTGCCTGTTAATTTAGCATTTTAAATCACATTCTGTTTTTGCTTTTTAGAGAAGAACGTAATCAATTATTATTTTCTTATTAATGACACTAATCATTAATGTGCTCTTAAATTCCAATGAGAGCTAAATGGTTGTATGTCTGGATATTGCGAGCTTCGTAAACAATTAATAAAATCATCATCTCAAAGATTAATTACTAATTATGTTGTCACCAGAAAATCATAATAATTCAAACGTGTATAAAAAATGTAAATTACTGTACTGTAAATTATGCATAAAATATATTATTTTGAATAAAATTAAATATTATAGTTAAAAAAAGTATGTCTTGTATCAATTTTTTTCAAATTTGAAATTTTTTATTAGTCATATTTTATTTCCTTATTTTTTTGCACGAATTTTAAAGTAATTTTACATTGGTGCTTTGCTTTTATGCAAATTTTGAAAAATCACAGACCACATTCCCCCTTTTTCAATGTAAGTTGCATCTATTTTTATGCAATTTCATTTGCATGTGTTTTCTGAGGAACCTATTTATCATGTAAAATGAGACCCAGGTACTTTTTTGTAGGAATTAATTTTATTTTATTGAATTTTTTTATATAGAAATTTCTAGTATTATAATTTATGAACCATATATGGTAGGCAGGAAAATTTAAGAACCATATTGGGCATAGCTATTGTAATTTAACTAAATTGTTTTAGAGTTTAAATATGACACCATATATCATAATAGAGATAGGGCAAGTTAGAAGTAAGATAGAATGGGCTGAGGGTATTAGAGAATGGGACCATAGGTAAAGCCATTTCTGGAAAGGAAGAGTGGTGATAAGCCATATTTATATAATATTGTAAAACTTTACTAATCATAATATAAAAGTAAGGATTCATAGATACAAAATAGCAAAGGAAAAAATTAATAGTGATACTGAGGAAGAATTAGGAGGGAGAAGAGGTGGAAAGGATAAACAAAAGTCTAGAGGAACAGGGAATAAGTGCTGATACCTCTGAAGAGTCTGGGGAAATGCTGTGTGAGGAAAGTATGGTTGGGGATAGTAGTGTAGAAGAGGGACCGGTGCTGGAACATCATCCCAGTGGAGAGCATGATGCAGAGGGGGAAGAGAAAAGGAAGTAAGGACTGAGTGAGAACCAAAGGAGGGCTATGTGGAAAGCCCTGTATATTTAAAAAACCCTCTGTGGTACAACCTGTGATGAGTGCAGACTTTGTTGCCCTATTCTTTTTGCTTTGAGAAAATAACCAAAACATGATGGCAATGAGCCAAAGTCTGGAGGTGAAGATCCAAAAAAGTTCAGAAGAGAGCTGGCAGGATATAGTAAAACTCCAGGAAAATCTGGAGACCAAAAATAAAGAAATAGAAAAAAGTTTAGAGGAGTTGAGAATAGATTGTAGGCAAAATGTCCAAACTATAAAGGCAGAGGTTACCGAGCTTTTAGAATCTCATAAGTAAGAGACTGGTTGAGCTGTCCAAAAATTGAAGAGTGAATGCAAGGTAACTAGAAAGATGGTAGAGATCCAGAGATTTCTTGGGGGTAATGGTAGAAGGAATTAAGGGCAAATTAGATGTGAAATTAACCACTGCCAATAAGGAACTGAAGGTGCAGGGAAAGACCATCAAGGAATCAAAGAGTACAAGGGGGGATATTCTGGATAGGCTGCATGAACTCAGGGAAAACCTCACTCATGTTCAAACCCCTATAATACTGAAACCAGCTTGCAAAGGGGACCATATTAACCTTCCAATGGGGCAGATGCAAACATCCTTGGGGACCTTGGTTAGTCCAAATGATAGGAATGACCTGAGCAGGGAGATAGAAATGAGCAGGCCTAAAGAGCGAGGGGCTATAGAAGCTATATTACACAAGGTTGGGGAGACTGGGAATGTAAATGGGTCTCTGGGTTCTCAAAATACAGCTACAGAGAGTGTCATGTCTTATGATACAAAATACCGGGTACCAGAAATTATTGTAGGAATGACAGATGATAGAGAAGTGGGGTCCAGTCACCAGGGTATAGAGAGAACAATAGGGGATATACCAGTGGATATACCCCATATATCTGAGAGGAACCCCCCATTGCAAATTGCCAAGTTTATTCAAGTGAGGATGTTTAAGGCTGAAGTGGGGGAAAAGTCCAAAAGTGCATCTGGAGAGCTTGTGGGAGCTCTTTCATTTACAATGGGTGTGGGCATCTGACCAGATAGCATTGACTGTGCATTATCTGCAGGGCTATGCTAAGTCTTGGTGGGACTCTTTGACAGAAAAACTGTCTACATTCAAGAGTTACCAAGCCTCCCTGACTAAAAGCTTCTGGAGTACCGAAAGGCAGAATGGTATTTATTATGCAGTCTTGTGGGAAAAATCCCCAAGGAGATGCATGCCCAATTCTTTATAAGGCAAGTGTCAAGGCTGCATTCCTTGTCTGCCTTTAAATTCACCGATGCCCAAATAATTTGGCTATACAGCAAAACATGCCCCTACCAGTTCAACAGATGATGACTGCATGTCAGGCTAAAGCCATCAAGGATATGGTTGAATTATTGACAACAATTGATTATACCTGCTTTGCCAAAGAGCCTCTCAAAAATGTTCACAAAATTGAGCCATCAAGGTGCCATACAGTGGAAGTGGATCAACAATGGTCAAGGAAGAATTTGTGCAAAACAAGGGTGAAAAAACCCTATGAAGGAGGGTGGTCATTAAACTGGAGGCAACCCTGTTAGATAGTTCCCCCTACTGGAGTCCCATTGGCACTGAAGGAAACACTAACCATGTTACTACATGATATTGGAGACTGAAGAGGCTGGTGTTGAGGTTTACCTAGATCCCTGTCCAGTGGTTCAGGTTATGGTGGAAGCTGTACCAGTAACCACTATAGTTGATACAGGTAGTCAGGCATCCATGGCCTCAAAAGATAAGTTAAGCAACTGGCAGAAAGCTTTCCCACAGTAATGAAATTACCAGCCAGACATAAATGAATGTTCCTGGCTAATGGCCAAAAGACCATGTCCGAGAACTATCAGGTGCAGTTGGATGTCAAGTGGGGTCAGACAACACTTGGCCACTCCTTTTTGATCATGACCAGATTAATCCATGATGTGTTAGGGAGTGATTTTCTGAGCAGGCTTGTTTGCATTATTGATTACATCAAAGGTACCTTGATGATGTGCCAAGAGAGGGTGAAGTTAGGTGGAACACCAGCTATAGATAGCCATGACCAAGGGCAATTTCACAAAGATGATCCAACCACAGTAAGAGAAGATGAAAAAAGGGGATAAACACCTTGTCACAGCCACTACGAAAAGGGAAATTGGAGGTAAAAAGTTTTCTTATGCTATCCCCAAGAAAGGCCAAACAGAAAACCCAATATCACAACATAGGATAAGACCAAGGGGAAAATTAAAGAGATACTCTATCATGTGTGGTGAGCATTATTTTGATGACTATACACTAATTTATGCACTGAATATGATGAATATAGGAAGAGTAGGAAGATTCCTTTGGAAGGGAGTGCATTTGCCAGTTAGGGATAATCCCTCCCTGTTTGATGGGTTGGATGAGGGTGAATATGATTGGATGTCAGAACACAATGACTTCCTATGATTTTTTTATTTCATATCACTAGAGCCAGATAGCAATCAACCCCCTGATCCTACCTAAAAATATATAAGGTATACATGGATCAAACCTCTACCTTTCCCCTTGTATATCAAACTAATTCATCCTGGTTGTTTACTAACAACATATCCATATTTATATTTGTTTTTTTTTTATCACTTTAGAAATATAGTTTTTTTTTATATATTTGTATTATAAAATTAGTTAAGGTAGAAGTGTTTTTACCTATTTTTTATAGATGTTTTCACTATGGTGGGGAGCATGAGAGTAATAGCTAAGCAAGACGTGGGATACATTGAGCTATGTTATGACAGGAGTCAAATTTTAAAATTTAGTCATTTGGATAAAAACCAAGATCTGATCATTGATCATTACTAATTCAGATTAAGTAAAGGCATTTTTTATTTGTTTTCTTAAGTAAGTTTGGGGATATAAAACAGTCAGTTTCATCCATCTGCCTGTTTCACTTATTTTACTCATACATCTATCCATATGCCAGGTTTAAACTCTCTCAGAGTACCTATTTAAATAACATTAAACTACTAAATATGCAGAATCATGTATAAATATATGTGTGGTAAGTCTGTAATTTAATAGTATATGTATAGATTATAGATATGTACCATTTTATAAAAATTTCTAGTTTAAAAAATATTTTAGTTTAAATTATTGTTATGTTATTGGTATATATTACAGATATATATTCAATTTATAAATATTTCTAGTTTAAGAAATATTTTAGTTTAAATTATTTAGCCAATTTTATTGTTGTATTATTGGAATTGCATACGTATATTTTCTGATATTCTACATGTATGGTTATAAAATTAGTTCTACTAATTATGAAAGTAACTTTGTCAAAATAACATTTGATTTTTGTAAACAATTTTCAAAGTAGGTCGTGCATTGGTCTTAAAATAGCATGGACTTGATTTGGTAAATATAAAATGTTAATAACAAAATATGCAGGAAAACAAAAACTCAATTAATTGTCATAATTAAAAATGTTTTGCTAAAATAAATTAAATGGACTTTTAAGCTATGGACAAGCTCATAAAAATTAAAAGGTGGCCAGAGATTGAAAGTATAAATACTAAACATTTTGTCACCAAGGATCGATCATATAAATAATGAGTTGTAAGCAGAACCTATGCGGGTTTTATCTTCAAAATGGTCGAGTAGAATGGCAATAACTCACCCGTCTCCTTGACCATGGATGGAGAAGAACTTTGGTCTGATAAAACCTAATGCCATACACCAGCAAAGCAGCACATAGAAAATCTCTATTAACTTTAAATCATCATAAAAAGTGTCAAATTATTATTCTCCCAAGTGCTCAGAACTAACTGCAATGAAAACAACTGAATGGTAATTTTTCTCTCAGAGCTCTGTTTATAAACTGTGACTTTCAATTATTTCTTTTAAAAGCTAGCTATTTATTAAATCTGCCTTTCCAAACACCTTTTCTAAAAGTCTACAAAGAAAGCTATAAAATGTTAATGTTTAAATCTTGTCTGAATGTAAAACTTATAATATTGAATTCTCTGTAAAAATGTAAAACTCTAATCTATTTTAAATTAAATGTATAATTTTCTGTGGTCTTTTATGCCTATTTATAATCTATTCTATTTATTCTATGAATTTATAATTTTAATATTGTATGTATTTAATATGCCAAATGACTCAAAACCACAAGTATTTATAAATATAATTTTAGTTTATCAATCTGGGAAGATTTATCTTAATTTCAAATATTTGCTATAATAAATATTCAATAATTGAATTATTATTTTTCTTTCTCATTCACTGTTTCGAGATCATATCATTATTTTACTGATTAATTTTTGGGTATTAATATTCTAATAATCAGTCATTATCTAGTTAAGATTGTAGTTTGCTTAATTCTAGTTATGAATTATAACTATTTATATATGTAACTTGTATATCATAGGAACTAGCCACAGAGATATTCTCAAAGCATATTTTAATGTTTTACACATAATTATACCTCAAATATGCTTTGTCCTTCTTAGTTTTTATATATGTTGAGATGCGGGTGATAATATTAAACCAGGTTACTAAATTAATTAAACCAGGCTACTAATTAATTTAGTCCCTTTTAGTATATTTGAAATACTAAATTTGAGAACTGGATTGTATAGATATGCAATATCTATACATTGTATAGATAGGCATGATAATATAATTTTACTTATTTGCATTATATATGTATAAGTTGCAGATGTGTCCTTACAAAGTACACAATGTACAATTATCTGCTTGTTGCATGATTATTGATGACTTGCTGGTGGAGGTCACTCTCATCCACTTTAGTTCAGGTAAAGCACACACTTTTAGAACTAGGGCACAAGGACCTAGATGATTCATAATTAATGCTTATCCGACTCCCTGAACTACTAATATTCCTATTCATAGCAAGTTGAGCAGTTTTAGGGCAAACAGAGTCTTTGAGACTGAAGCCCGTGAATAATGACCCATTCACACTTTTGAGCTTTATTAATATTTTAATATATGCCATCGAGTAAATGGGTAAACCTATTATAAACCAGTTTTCTCTTCTTTTATATTAAATGCTTATCTGGTATTAGTGTATATCCTAATCTAGGTTAACATGCTAACCTGTGTATCTCTGAGCATAATTACATGCTCAATTTAACTCTGTATAGATAGACGCTATAGGAGCACTATTATAGTTAGTTATATAACTTTGGCAATAAAGTTCTTTATGATATATCAGACAACATGAGAGTTAGACATTTTGTCATATTAGTATAGGAATAAACTCCATTACAACACTACACTTTATTAAACACATAATGAAATAGGTAACATTAATCTCATTAGTTATATAATGCCTCCGATGTTAATATCTTATGTTCCCATCACGTATTTTTGTATATTTTGATTTATTATTTGTTATTGTTTTATTAAATTAATAATATTTAAAATTATAAATTGTTTTCATATTTTTATTGTCTGTGAGTTCATTTTCTCCAGCTCTAGATTTAAATGCACATACATGATCATGTCTATAGGTAGATTATTTTTTTAAATTTCATAATCAATCATAGATATTTTAATTAACCACTTAGTCTTACATGTGTATATCTTACCAAATCAGTGTTAATTAGTTAATTTATGAGTCTTTTGTTTTATGCTGTGTGACTTCTGGACCGAGGTTAAATTGAATGTCTGGGTAGGGTAAGTTGAAAAATATCATCCATAGGGTATTAGATCATTGAGCAGAGGTGACAGATTCATTCGGCTTTAGTGTATTTTGCTCAAGTTCTAGATTTTGTTATGTGGAGGGACAATTCTTACCATTACAATATATATATATTGTAGTGATGAGCTACAAACTGCCACACCATCCAGTTATTTAAGACACTCTACCAATTGGAGCCTTGTAATATATTAGCTTAACCAATAAGTTGCTAAGCAAATTGACATATTAACATTTTTTTTTCTTTCCAACATATACATGTGTATAAACATCTTTTTATTTTTAAGGAGGTAATAAAAGCCATTAAATTACTAGGGAGAAACAGATAGGTATATTAACACTGGAATAAAAGGGTATTATATGTTAATAATTGGGGATGACTATAAAAATAAAATAGAAACTTACACATAAACTTAAAAAAAAATAAAAACAATGACTGAATTAAAACCTAAACCTAAACACATGGCACCATTTGTGGAGATGAGATTTGTAGAAATGAAATTTAAAATATTTATAAATTATTATTTTTAGTTATAATCCCATTTATTTATATTACGTCATTTAAACAATAGGAAATGTCAAGGTTAAAATGTTTAAAATAACTTCACATGACCGAAACGCAGGATTAATTGTTATAATTGTCTTCTGTTTTTTTTTTTAAGAGAGAACATTATTATTTTTTCTGTTTAAAAAAATAGTTTTCGAATACAAAATGGATCTGAATATTCGAATTCAAATATATAAATATTTTTTTTAAAATATTAATCAAAGTGATCAAAAGCTGAAATTTTAAAGCAATCATTTGAAGGGAAAGAAATGATTTGAAAGTAAGAAGTTTTAAATTATTTGCTGATTAGATAAATTTTAGCTAAATTTAAGCGTTGCAGTAATATTCAATAAATAATTGTTTTGATAAATAATAATATCGTCATTGAAATCTTGAATAGCAAATGAATCAATAAATATATATTATTTTTATATCATGATTGCTTGCTGAAAAGTTTTTACCATGGGGTAATAATACGTCATCGATAAAGCCATGAAAGTTTAAAGATTTTACCTGCCCATTTAGGAAAAACTTAAAAACCATCTTTGCTTTAAATAAAATGCCTAAACAAATCCAAGACAGGATAATTGGAGAACATTATTATTTTTTGACTCAGACAAGAAACTTCTATTCTTCGTGGGAGCAAAACTTCATCTCCATTCCTAGGAATTTATTTAATAAATGAACAATTTCCAGAAGACTTATCGAACTTTAATTAACATAATGGGATAAGAATTGTAATTTTTGTTTTATTATTTTGTCTATTGTAAATTTTATGTATTATTTTCGTTTCTACAAATGGAAGCTAATGTGTATAATTTTGGAGTTACTCTGTATGAGAGTAATAAGGGGAAAAAAATTAGATTTATATACATATATTTTCATCATCTCTAATTGTATAAAAAAAAAAATAGTTTTGACCGCCCCATCTGACTGACTTTTGACAAAATTAGGAGGTAAGAAATTTTAATATTATCTTATAGTAAGCAAAACACAATGATATATTTTTTTACTATTATTAATTAAGCTTACTTTTGTATTGCTTTTATAAATCAATGATTTATAACCATTGAGGTATCTAGAAAACAGAGGTCTTTTTATTGTTGTTATGTTTGTATACACATTTTAAATTAGTCAGCTAAATTCGCAATCACATATACATATTATAATTTTCCATATTCGTTGTTGTAAATAATTAGTCAAGTACATGAACTTCTACCATTGGGTTTATGGCAAGGGTTTTATTTTATTAATATCATTATAGTTATCGATATGGTAGAATTTCATCCTGACAAAATAAATTATATATATCAGATTTAAGTGTTATTCATATTGCATATTTTTTTTTATTTGTCAATCAATAAATGTTTATATAATTTGTTATTTTAATCTGGTCTCTAACTCATCATTATTTCAATATCCATCACCAGCTTTATAGTTCTTCATTATGCACATACCCATTATAAACATTATAATCTTATTTAGTTTTACACCTATTAATATTATTACTATGATAGAGGAAATACACATACATATTTAAGTCATTTATTATAGCTTTTAATACATATATACTTATACTGCACATACATATTTTTTTTTTATATATCTTATGCTTAATTGATTTTTGGTAATTAATTATCACTTATATAGAAGTGCAATAACTACTATTAGTGTGATCTCCTTCCCTGATAAGAGAGCTCAGGCAATTACTCCCTGAGTTTGAATACTGTGGTATAACGCGGCTAGAAAGGGGTGAGAATTGGATGAACTGACCCAAATTGTATCTAGGTTAATAAAAATAGGTAGAGCTAGTCTATTGGAAGTAGGTACAATCATAGGTTATGTATTTCATCGCGTAATCACTTGCATCCTATCTGAAGACCCAAAGTCCGACCATAGTAAGATGCGTTCCCCCTATCTCTTATGTAATCCTCCAGCCCGTTACATCTGGCACCCAAAGTTTCGGCATGAATATCAAGTCTCCAAGGAGATCTAGCTATTGAACTCATAAAAAAATAATAATTTTTTTTTTAGTTTGAATTTTTTTTTTTTATCTTAAGTCGTTTTTGCATATATATAACCTCTATAAACTTACACATCTAACATATAATTAATTCAAATAATTACAGCTTTGAAAAGTGTATTTAATATTTCTTTTTATTATAAATAATTTTATCAAATAAAAACTATTATCTAGAATGGGAAGTGAAATTTGAGGGATATAAATAATGAAATGAGCCGAGACCAACCATTAAATAAATAATCATTGATTAAACATAGTTAAAATAGATGAGTCTGGGAAAATAAAAGATAAGGTTTTTGTTTTTTTTTTAAAAAATGGGAAATAAAAGTTACATACATAAGGGAAATCTAAACTAAATGCAAATGGCAAAATGATGGCGTATAAAACCCTATGGTATATATATATATTCACTTGTATTAATAAAACCAAATAATATATTGTAAATTTATAAAAAAAATTTTAATGTTAACTAGAAGTAAGAAATATTTATTAAACATGGATCTTAAGCATTTACCAGAATCAGATAGTAATAGTGATAGTGAAATAGAAATGAGTACCACTGTTGTTGTAAAAGAAGCTTTGTGTAGCCAAGCATCTGGGGGGTCTCTAAATGAAACTGAACACTTGTCACAGGTGCAAGAAGAGAACCAGTTGGTTTGTCAAATTCAAGAGACTCCTATTAATGAAATCAAACAACCACTTCAAGCTGAGATAGCACCGACTTTAGGTGAACAGACAGCTATTGTGCAAATGCTCCAAATGATGAAAGACCAAATGATCATGGAAATCAATAATAAAATGAGTAGTTTAAGGGAATAAATGGCTAAAATAAACAGCAATAGTAGTAGTTTAGAAGCAAAGATAGATAGCAATAGCAGTAGTTTACGAGAAGAAATGACAACCAATTTCAGTAATTTAAACATTAATATGGATATAAAAATGAAGGAATTTGAAAGTAAACTATCTGCAAATATGGAACAATTATCTCTTGGTTTAAATAGTGTACAAGAAGATAATAAAGAATTGAAACAGGCTATGTTTGAAATGAGGAAAGAGATAGATGAGAAGGATGTAAAGTGTCAACAGAGATTGGAAGAATTCAAGCACACTATCACCAGCCAACTAGATACTAAATATGAAGAAGTACAACAAAATCATGTACATTTTAAGGAAGAAGTATCTGCTGAACAGGATAGACATCAAAACAAAATTCAGGAAGAATTTAATATCATTAACACCAAAATTGAGCAATTGCACTCCCGATTAAATAATGAAGTGAAAGGGAATAACAAATCTTTTGAAGTCATGAGTCAAAATGTAAAGCATTTGGAAGAAAAGATATCTTCTGGTGAAATGGAGACTCTTCCAAATGATGTAAAATTAGGATCAGTAATTGAAGGCATAAAAGGAATTCAGGACCAAGTGGACCATATAGACAAAGCCACTAATCAAAGATTTGAAGCAATTGAGACTCATTTATACCAAAAGGCATATAGAATGGGAATGCAGTCTACTGAAATTGATAGATCAGCACAAACCAAGTATGAGAATGAAGATAAGTTGGGAAATGATTTAGAAGTAGTTATCAAAGACAGTAGCAAGGATGACGACCTCTATTTGGGACCTACTTGGTCACGTCAAATACCACTGGAGATAGAAGCTTCTCCTTATAATTTTAACTTAGAGGGAATAGTACCGAATAACTGCCAGTTAAATCAAAATACACAAGTACCTAATCAGCCAATTAGCTCGATGGACATGACTAATATGAATAACCGCACAGCTCAAATTAGTGCAATTAATCAGTTTGTGAAGTTGAAAAACTTTAAAGGTTTAGTTAATGAGGCCCCTATGGAACACCTTAGAAGCCTTAATTTATACTTCTCGGTTAATCACAATTTGTCTGAGGCAGAGAAACTTATTATTGCTTATAGCCATTTACAAGGCGACGCACTAATGTGGTGGGAATCATTGTTCCAAACTCCACCCACATTTGATGGCTATCAAAACCTTTTGGTCAAAAATTTCTGGAACAGAGATAAACAAGAAGCGCTTTTTTATCAGCTGTTTCAAGAAAAATATCGGCAAACACCAGGAGAAACATTTACCAAATTTTTCCGCCGCCAAGTAACAAAACTTAGAACATTAAATACTTACCACCTGAGTGAAGGTGACATGATAAGAATTATCAAAAGAAATTTGCCCTTAAAAATTGAGCAAGCACTATTATGCACCAATGCTAGAAACATTGAGCAAGTAGCTGAATTGTTAAATAGCATTGACTTAAATACAGTTAATGTTTCAAATAGGACACCTGAAAAACGAAAAGAAGAAATGGCCATCAATACCATTTATTACAAAAAAAAATAATAATAATGACCCGTATCATTGGAAGGAAAAAAATCAATGAAATCCTCTCCTTACATATGGACTCCTGATAGAACCCAAGTTAATAGTGGGAAAAACAAAACAAACCCCCATAATAGCCCAGGGAATAATCCAAAGCCAGGGTGCAGTAACCATGTACCTACTATCTTGCCAAAACCAAACTAGAATGGTACTTGAGGCCATGTTCCTCACCTCAAGAAACCGAAAATGCAATGAGGAACACTAGTCAAACCATAATAGGAGAAATCACTAATCTAATGTGCTCGTGGGATGACAAAGCAACCAATTTTGCTTTGCAAAGCTGCCCCATGATAGAGATTTTGTTTGAGGGTTTGCTAGTAAAAGCCTTATTAGACTCAGGTAGCCAAATTTCAGTTATATCAGACAATTTCTATCATAAGGTTCTGATTAAAAATCCAAACATTAAGACCCTACCACTGAAATCAGTACAAGTCACCATGGCAAACAATAGAAAAGCTAAACTAGCACAAAAACAAATCTGGGTTCAATTGAACATTGGCCAAACAGTTCTCTATCATGTGTTTTTAATACTGAATGGCTTAATACATGATGTCATCTTAGGGGCAGATTTCCTGCATAAAAACCATTGTTTTATTGATTTCTCTGATAAGACAGTTAGGGTAAGTGATGAGATCTTGGAGATGACATTGCTTCCAAGATATGACCTACCTGAAGTTGACTGCATAATATCTACCATTCCAGAAGCACTCATGGAACAAAAAATTGCACAATCCAACTTGATTGGAAGCGATAGTACGATGGAATTGCGATCAGTTATAAATCAGTTTAGCCCAATTTTCTCAGAAATACCAGGGATAATAGAGGGTTTCCAGCAACGAATAAGACTCATTCATGACCAACCATTCCAATCCAGATCGTATCCTATTCCATATCAGTATCGTGAAGAGATAACTAAGCAAATCAATAAGATGCTAGATTGGGGAATTATTTCCAAATGTTCTTCACCTTATTGTAATCCAATTGTAACTGTGAAGAAGAAAGATGGGTCGATGAGATTTTGTTTGGATGCTCGTCAACTAAACAAAATTACAGTTCCTGATAGGAACATTCCACCACCCATCCACGAATTATTCGTGAAATTTGGAAATAAGAAGGTATTCTCTACCTTTGATTTAACCTCCAGTTATTGGCAAATCGAACTCCATCCTGATGATCGCCAATATACTGCCTTCCGATATGAGGGTTTCACCTATCAGTTTAATAGGATGCCCTTTGGATTGATCAATAGTGGTTCTGGCCTAATAAGGTGCCTGGACAAAACCCTATCACCTGAGGTTAAACAGATCACAATCATTTATGTGGATGATATAATAATCGCATCTACTACAGTTGAGGAACACCTTCAACACCTAACTCTATTCTTTAAAGAGTGTTTAAAAAAAGGGATAAAGGTCAACTTCAAGAAGAGTACTTTAGTTTGTAATGAGGTAGTCTTTTTGGGTCACATCATTGGTTGCAATGGGATAAGACCACATCCAGACAAGATCAGTGCCATACAGAACTTTCCAAAGCCCACTAATAAAAAAAAAATTAGATCATTCTTGGGATTATGTAATTTCTATAATCGTTTTTATCAAAAGTTCTCTGACCACATGGAACCATTACTAAAACTCATTAGAAAGGATGAAAGGTGGAACTGGACTAGTGAACAAGATGAGGCATTTGCAAAGATTAAAGCAGGGTTCTTAGAGCAAATCATCTTAGCCTTCCCTGATTTTAACAAACCATTTATTGTTCAAACGGACAGCAGTGGTTTTGGATTAGGGGTAACATTATCCCAGATCCAGGAGGATGGTCAACCTGGTGTCCTCTATTTCATCAGCCGCCTCTTGAAAGGTCCAGAATTAAATTATACAGTCACCGAGAAGGAAGCACTAGCAATAGTGTGGGCCTTCCAAAAGTTTCGACAAATGCTTCTTGGATCAGAGGTGATAGTGGTCACTGATCACAAAAGCCTCGAATTCCTGAATCACAGCTACTTGACTAACAGTCGTTTAATCCGGTGGAGCTTGTTATTGCAGGAATTCAATTACACCGTCCAGTATTGTAAAGGATCCGAGAATGTTGTAGCAGATGTGCTCAGTCGAAACCCATGTAGGTCAGAACAATATAATCTGTCAGTAGATAATGCCTACATTACTAACATCGATCTAATTAGTGATAAAAATGTAGAGAACGATTTAGAAAACTTACAAGACATACAGTCAAAAGATACTGACCTAAACCCCATAATTAAAGCTTTAAAGGGGGAGAAAGTTCTGCATGTGCCGAAAGATCTCACGTCATATAAGATAGAAAAGCAGGTCTTATTATATAATATAAATTCACATACGGATGAGTGGAGGGTAGTAATACCTAAATCTATACGAATCCCACTCATAAGACATATACATAATTTATATGGACATTTTGGTGCTCATAAAACTGAGCATACTATTAAAAATTGGTTTTACTGGCCAAAAATGTATCGTGATGTCCTCAGCGTACTTCGGGACTGTCTGAATTGTTTAAAAGCTAAGCCAGTAAACCAAAAATACAGCGGTTCATTAAGATCAATCATACCAGAAAGACCGAACGAGATCCTAGCGATAGACTATTATGGGCCATTACCCCCATTCAACAAGCAAAAATACTTGTTAGTCACCTATGATCTCTTTTCTAAGTATGTGTCTGCTTACCCAATACCCCAAGCTAATACCAGACATACGATCAAGGTATTAGACACCCTCCAATTTCTATTGATAGGGAAGCCTGGGACCATCTTAACAGATCATGGCACCCCTTTTCTATCGAAGGAATGGAAAAAATGGGTGGAAAAATCACAGATCAAACATGTGCTTACATCCATTAGGAACCCACAGTCGAACCCTTGCGAACGTGTAATGCGGGAGCTCGGACATTTGTTCAGGACCTATTTGGGAAATGAGCATAAGGAGTGGGTAAAGCAAACAAAGTGTGTAGTCAATTATATTAACTGGAGCATAAATGAATCAACAGGATTCGCACCCATTAGACTACATTTACACCAACTCACACCTATTTTATTCACGGCATATCAACCCCCAGTATATCCCACAGAAATAAATGTGGAACAGGAAAGATTACAAGCATATGAAAGGCTCAAGAAAATGGCTAACTTAAGAAATAAAAATGGAAAGGTTTATCATAATTTTAAAGTAGGGGATAAAGTCTTGATAAAAACTCCACATGTAAGTAAACCGCAAGATAATATGTACCATAAGTTTTTTAATCAATATGAAGGACCATTTACAATAGTAAAACAATCTGGTCATAATGCATATTGGATTGATATTGGAGGAGAGGTACGTGGAACATATAATGCCCGTATCTTAAAACCATATCTTGGAATCTCCATGTGAACATACAGTTGCTTTATAGAATGCACAACCCAGCTGGAGTAATAGTTAGAAGTGATAGTTAAAGCATAGTAAAAGATAAAATCAATATCAGGGAAAATATCTATATTTATATCTAGGTGATTTTAAATATATATATATATATATAACTAGGGATATTATAATTATGTATTTTTTTTTTGTTGATGAGGATATACCCAGGTTAATGCTTTAAAAGCATTGGGTTGTCTTGACATTAACCGAGATAGAAGAGTCAATCCATACAGTGTAATGGATGCTCTAATATTTGGTTAGACCTTAAAAAAAATCCAGTGAGACTCAAAAAAGGAGCAGGATGAAGGCTAACAAATAAATTTATGTGCCGTCTAAATAGAGACACATTACCGGTTAATTGTTTGGTCCACATAACCGTCAATAGAGAGAAAAGAAAAAAAAACCCTAAGTTCAAATCACACTTTAAATGATATATGATTTATCCGTACAAAGAAAGTGTTAAATAATTTTGAAAGACTAGCTGATAAATTTAAGCAACATTGGAGTACATTTTTTTTAAAAAAAAAACCCTTCATTGAAACCTAACTCAATCCAGCATTAAACGAACACATACTTATATGTTAGTGATAAAATTCTATCCATAAGTTAGAATTTTAACCCTGTAGAAGAAGGGGTTTGTAGTGATGAGCTACAAACTGCCACACCATCCAGTTATTTAAGACACTCTACCAATTGGAGCCTTGTAATATATTAGCTTAACCAATAAGTTGCTAAGCAAATTGACATATTAACATTTTTTTTCTTTCCAACATATACATGTGTATAAACATCTTTTTATTTTTAAGGAGGTAATAAAAGCCATTAAATTACTAGGGAGAAACAGATAGGTATATTAACACTGGAATAAAAGGGTATTATATGTTAATAATTGGGGATGACTATAAAAATAAAATAGAAACTTACACATAAACTTAAAAAAAAAAAAAACAATGACTGAATTAAAACCTAAACCTAAACACATGGCACCATTTGTGGAGATGAGATTTGTAGAAATGAAATTTAAAATATTTATAAATTATTATTTTTAGTTATAATCCCATTTATTTATATTACGTCATTTAAACAATAGGAAATGTCAAGGTTAAAATGTTTAAAATAACTTCACGCGACCGAAACGCAGGATTAATTGTTATAATTGTCTTCTGTTTTTTTTTTAAGAGAGAACATTATTATTTTTTTCTGTTTAAAAAAATAGTTTTCGAATACAAAATGGATCTGAATATTCGAATTCAAATATATAAATATTTTTTTTAAAATATTAATCAAAGTGATCAAAAGCTGAAATTTTAAAGCAATCATTTGAAGGGAAAGAAATGATTTGAAAGTAAGAAGTTTTAAATTATTTGCTGATTAGATAAATTTTAGCTAAATTTAAGCGTTGCAGTAATATTCAATAAATAATTGTTTTGATAAATAATAATATCGTCATTGAAATCTTGAGCAGCAAATGAATCAATAAATATATATTATTTTTATATCATGATTGCTTGCTGAAAAGTTTTTACCATGGGGTAATAATACGTCATCGATAAAGCCATGAAAGTTTAAAGATTTTACCTGCCCATTTAGGAGAAACTTAAAAACCATCTTTGCTTTAAATAAAATGCCTAAACAAATCCAAGACAGGATAATTGGAGAACATTATTATTTTTTGACTCAGACAAGAAACTTCTATTCTTCGTGGGAGCAAAACTTCATCTCCATTCCTAGGAATTTATTTAATAAATGAACAATTTCCAGAAGACTTATCGAACTTTAATTAACATAATGGGATAAGAATTGTAATTTTTGTTTTATTATTTTGTCTATTGTAAATTTTATGTATTATTTTCGTTTCTACAAATGGAAGCTAATGTGTATAATTTTGGAGTTACTCTGTATGAGAGTAATAAGGGGGAAAAATTAGATTTATATACATATATTTTCATCATCTCTAATTGTATAAAAAAAAATAATAGTTTTGACCGCCCCATCTGACTGACTTTTGACAAAATTAGGAGGTAAGAAATTTTAATATTATCTTATAGTAAGCAAAACACAATGATATATTTTTTTTTACTATTATTAATTAAGCTTACTTTTGTATTGCTTTTATAAATCAATGATTTATAACCATTGAGGTATCTAGAAAACAGAGGTCTTTTTATTGTTGTTATGTTTGTATACACATTTTAAATTAGTCAGCTAAATTCGCAATCACATATACATATTATAATTTTCCATATTCGTTGTTGTAAATAATTAGTCAAGTACATGAACTTCTACCATTGGGTTTATGGCAAGGGTTTTATTTTATTAATATCATTATAGTTATCGATATGGTAGAATTTCATCCTGACAAAATAAATTATATATATCAGATTTAAGTGTTATTCATATTGCATATTTTTTTTTATTTGTCAATCAATAAATGTTTATATAATTTGTTATTTTAATCTGGTCTCTAACTCATCATTATTTCAATATCCATCACCAGCTTTATAGTTCTTCATTATGCACATACCCATTATAAACATTATAATCTTATTTAGTTTTACACCTATTAATATTATTACTATGATAGAGGAAATACACATACATATTTAAGTCATTTATTATAGCTTTTAATACATATATACTTATACTGCACATACATATTTTTTTATATATCTTATGCTTAATTGATTTTTGGTAATTAATTATCACTTATATAGAAGTGCAATAACTACTATTAGTGTGATCTCCTTCCCTGATAAGAGAGCTCAGGCAATTACTCCCTGAGTTTGAATACTGTGGTATAACGCGGCTAGAAAGGGGTGAGAATTGGATGAACTGACCCAAATTGTATCTAGGTTAATAAAAATAGGTAGAGCTAGTCTATTGGAAGTAGGTACAATCATAGGTTATGTATTTCATCGCGTAATCACTTGCATCCTATCTGAAGACCCAAAGTCCGACCATAGTAAGATGCGTTCCCCCTATCTCTTATGTAATCCCCCAGCCCGTTACAATATATATATATTGGAAACACATAAACAAATGGATGCATATATGAAAAGATAGGTTAGTGTAAAGATAATATAATACAAAAAAGATTTAATCGATAAATAATAGATAAGTAGATTTATGGATATTGGATAAATAAATGGATAAGCAAACAGTATAATTTAGTTAATATATACAGTAGTCAGATGTAGAATTTATTTTTAATCATAATATTAGAATGTGCTAAATAAATTAAACTTACGATTACATGATATTAAACCTTTTTGGCTCATGAAGATGAACTTATGTACAACCAGTGGATCCTTATGTTTCACAAAAAAGGGATTTCGGTTAGGAATTGGATAACTTTGTCTGCGAGAATGTGGTAAAGTTGGAATTGTATTACATCGGCTTTCACTATAATCATTAACAAGTTTCAGAGCCAGACGTCTCCAAGCTTCATCCTTATTTACCAGGCTGCAAATACAGTCAACTGTATAAACATTTTCCTTACTAGATTTTCTTTCACTCTACAATGCAGAAACACAAATAACATTTTAAAGCATTTCTAGGTATATCATAGTTTCCTTGTTTTTAATATAATATTTATAGAAATTTCTATAAAATAAAAAGACTTGTCACATTAGTCAAATATATATATATATATATATATATATATATATAAATAAAAAGACTTGTCACATTAGTCAAATATATATATATATATATATATATATATATATATTGTAACAGGATGGTGTGTAGCAGGATGGGGGGAATCTGGACTGAACCTGGGGTGATGGGAAAAATATTATCACTCCCAGATTAATATAAAATCAAAAATAAATAATTTACAAATATTAAATATAAGTACAAAATATTTAAGAATATTTAAGAGGAGCAGGAGATCAAGAGATCTCTATGAAATTAACACAATTCAGAAAGATCATTTAGAGATCAGCCAGATAATTCAGAAGAGCAACTAAAATAACTATTCACAATCATTATCAAGTAAAATAATTCAAATACCATTAATCATCATTAATGATGAAAATAAACAAATTAGTAAGATAAATCATTACAATAAATCAACAGTCAACCTTGTGACTGGAATGAAAATTTGTCTTTTTAGACCAGGCTATCTATTGAGCTCTTTCCAGATTGGGTAATTATTTTACACATAACTTGGATGCACCAGCTTAGTGCCCATCCATCAGAATACATAAGAATCAAACAATAATGCTGGCACATTAACATATGCTGATCATCAATGCTCAGGCCACTTACACTGGCCAACTATAAACTTAAATTTTTAATAAGAGTAAAGTAAAACAAAAAATAATAGTGCATGGGCTTTAAAGAGTATCCTCTTTTGCATGAACCAGGATAATGATTGATCATCTCTGGATGCCCCAAAGCACTAAGTACACATCCCCATTTATCCGTGTCTGAATCTAGCTCAGAGAACACAAGCTCTATTACTGTACGTAAACAAGAGATGATGGAATACAATTTTAACAATTAAATACAAGTTTATTAATAACAATAAAAATGAATTTAAATTAAGGTCTATATAGCTATACATTACAATTAAGTCTTGTACATTAAAAAATTATCACATTGGTGATTTACATAATTGCTAATTAAAATTTGAATTGTTACATGGATTTACATATATGCATGCACAGATGTGCAATTTCTATTACACCATTAATCTATTTCAATTGACATTCAACAAAATATGACTAAAATTTACATATGTGTTATAACTGACAATATATGCACATACACATGTGCGTGCGTGAAATAACCTATTTGACCTGCTACAAAATAATTATCAAAATCTTAAATTATATAAAATACATAAATGATTAAAATTTCAGTTAAATGAAGTACATTTTACATACTAGGTTTACTGAAACATGTATATATATAATTTGCACAGACATGTGAAACATTAATTTAACTACATAACATTTGTATTTATCAGTATAAAATTATTAAAGATTATTCTCACAATTTAATTCTCTTTGCTGAATAGTCTTTTTTCCTTGAAACAAGTACTATCAAATTTTTGACAAATGATCATTGATTGGTTTAAAATGCCTCTCTCTCTTTTTTTAATAAATGAAAGATAAAATTGTTTTATAGAATTAAGAAAATATAAATTTGAAAATGTCTTTCTGCTTGATTAGTTAATGCTGATGAAGTAGGCAAGGTGAGAGAGAAAAGTGAATATGTAAAGTGCAGCTCTTCATGCCATGATGAGTAGATAGTCAAGCATGGACTAAGTACACAATTCCCATGATGTTGCGAGAAAATACATCATTTTTAAGCACTGCCCCTTCTAAGTACCTAGACAGATCATCCACAAGAAATAGTATCCAGAAAAAAATATCAGGCCTTGAGCCAGCCCTCTCATCTCTTGTGAATCTTAGGGGATTTAGAAGAGGTCTATTCATGAGATCAAGGCCTATTCATGAGGCCTATATATACACTGCTGGATTACACTGGGAGCTCAATATCTAGGTCTAGACAGTGCCAAGCATATGCTTCAAAGCACCATAAACACACCACATCCAGACAGACCTGCTCAACTATATACCCACCAAAGCATAAAAAGTATAAATTCACATATCACCTTTAAAATGTCATTTTACTAAAGAAATTATTAAAATTTTGTTAATATATATAACTCTACTTACCACAGCTATATATATGTTTATCTGGGCTTCTCTATATATACAGCTATATATATGTTTATCTGGGCTTCTCTGCCTTTAGATAGTCAGCATATATATACAATTATTTATATAGCAAGCTGATTTTTTGTCCATTAGAAAAATATAATCCATGTTTGTTGTCGTCATCAGGTAAAAGTATGCAATCCATGTAAACTCTTGATCTGTAGTTGGTCACTTTCTATCTAGGATTTTTTCAGGCAAGCATCTGACTTGGTTTGATAGATTTCAGGCTATGAATTTCCGCATAAAAAGTGGATCATTTTGTCTATGTGAATTCAAACTCCTGCTAAGGAAAAATGTCTATTAACTTGCCTTCAGCCATATCAGTTAATTTATGGTAGCTATTCTGCAAATTCTATGGTCAGCTAAAACCTATTGCTGCACTTCATCAAGTTGCAACAAAATATTGCAAACAACTTTTCAGCTGACCTTATTACAAAAAAACTATTAACCAGACTGACTGATTTTGCAATGTTCTAAGAGATTCTCTAATCTCATTCTGTCCCTTAAATGATATATATATATATATATATATATATATATATATATATATATATATATATATATATATATATATATATATATATATAACCTATATATATATATATATATATAAAGATAACCTTGATTACCTCTTGGAACTAAGTGACACTTCAGTTAGGTACAATTTTCTCTCCGTTAGAGAAAAAAAAATTATAAAAGTAACACTAATTATAATTTAAACATATATGCTCTTTTTATTACCAACTAATAATTAATAACTAAGTTTGACAAACATTGTTTTTAAATTCCATTATTAACTAAATATACTAAGCTTTATAAAATTTAAATTTTCTTGGGATAAGGTATCAAATTTCTTGCATTGTAGGTACCTCTCAACTTCAATTCTTTATCCCTACTTTTCATTGCATTAAAGCAATACTCCTTACCAAAAATTTCCCTAAAATCAGCATACTATCCCATTTAAATTCAGCTTTTACATTTTTCACTTCTTTTCTCCTAACTAACCTTTCTTTAAAAGACTTTATTTCACCGTTCTTTAGTCTAACTTTGGCTTTTATCTTCTCCAGTATTTTATTTCTTGATCTCTTAAAATCAATATCACTGATCAACTTTCTGTTTTCTTTCTTGTTTTTGATTTTAACTTTTTCCAAATATCTTTTTGGGTTTATCTCTTTTTTATGAATATTCAAATTAAATATATCTCTGAACTTGTCCTTAAATTTTACATTAATTTTACCCACTTCTTTATTTACTAATTCCACATGTTCTTTAATTCTTTTTAAATAAACAACGGTCAACATTTCTTCTGCTCTCTTAAGTTTAACACTAGCTTTTTCTAAATATCTCTTAGGATCAATCATTCCCTTAAGAACATTTTCATGAAATCTCTCTCTTAATTTATCTTTCAATTTTACATTAATTTTACTTACTTCCTTATTACTCAATACCATATGTTCTTTAATTATTTCTACATCTATCCTAACTTCTTCTACAAACTGTGTAACTTCTTTGTATTCTATCTTAATATCGATTAATTTCTCAGGTACTTTATCCATTTGCACATCTACACTAATGTTTTCTACAAACTGTGTAACTTCTTTGTTTTCTACCTCCATATTAACTACTTCAATATTTTGATTAACTATTCCATCAGTTTCTTGTTGATCTTCATCTTCTCCATAAACTAATCTATTTTCTTTAGTAGCCTGTTCAATTATCAAATGAGGATTTACACTAACAACATTTATCACTGTTTTGCTTTCCTTCTGAACATCTATCAACTTAATATCTGGTTTTTCTTCATATACTTTAATAACTTCTGCCTACTTCCCTATCTTCTCTACTTTTCAGAAGATCTTCTCTATACTGATCAATTTTTAAAATTAATTTTTCACTAGCTTCTTTCTGATGATATAGTTTTAAATTTAATTCTTCTCTCTGCTGATCTAGTTTTAAATACAATTTTTCACTTGCTTTCTGAGATTCTTCTTTATCTTCTTCTCTAATTCTCATAAAATCTTCTTTCTGCTGATTTAATTTTAAATTTAATTCCTCTTTCAGGTGATCTAGTTTTAAATTTAATTTCTCACTAAAACCATGAAAGATTCTCTTGAAATTTGTCATCATATTTTGTATCAGATTACTATCAACTCCAATAATTCCTGAACTAATAACACTTGTATTTATATTTTCATTTAGTAACTCAACCTCTAAATTAAGGGCTAGAGGCTCTGGTGTGGGATAATCTGGGAACTCCCCTAAACTATCAAAGATCTCAATAGTTCCTATGTGGCTATGCATAATATTTTATTTCCTTAGGACTTTAATGATACTCTTTTTGAATTGCAATACTAATAATAATAATAAGGTATCCATTTCCTGATATCTCCTAACAATCAAGATAATTAAAACCACAGCAACAATGCTACAATAAAAAATATTTTATACTTATGACTCCCATCATTATATGTTTTGTTCACTTTTATATGAGTCTTGGTTCACCATTGTTCAACAAATATTAATAAATATAAATAATGATTTGTTAATACACTTGATTAAAAAACAACAACTATCAAATAAGAGATAACTCAGATACCCTAATAATATAGTATCGGTAAATGCAGTACAGAGTCAATTATTTACTTGTATGATGATAATTTCTAAACTGCACTTATCAATGATAATATATTAATATCTTCAAAAATTGTCTATCAATTTAGACATGTTAATTCTAACTAGATTTAACTAGTCTAAGTAACTAGCTTTTTTAATTTGATTTTATCTAGTAAATTGAAAAATTTGCAAAAAATCAGAATTAATAGCAAAATGAATCCAAAACAAGTCAGCTAAATCCAACCAATACCTTTCAACTTTGAACACAGGCCTAAGCAATTCAACTGAGACCTATACAGTTGGGCATTAACAAAATAATGACTCCAAACGAAGTCAATAAAATCTACAAAAATCTATCAACATCTAATACAGGTTTTCACAACATAAATAGAGGCCTACATGCTTAATCGAGGCCCCATGTTGGGCACCAATTGTAACCTACTAGAATGAGATAAGGGTATGAGAAAGAGAAAAGAGAGATAGAAAAAGAGGAAGTGCTAATAATGAAATGAGAAAGAGAATAGAGGGAGAAAATTATGAAATGGAGGTAAAAATGATGATGATGAAAAGTACATAGAAAGGAAGAAAGGGAAGATGATAAGGGAGGTATAGAGAGAGATGTAAATTGTATCTTAATGAAAGGAGAGAGGGGTGTGAAAAAGGGAAAGAGGAAGAGAAAATGCTAATAATAAAATGGAGATAATGATAATGGTAAGAATAAATGATGGAAAAGAAAAGAATTGAGGAAGAAGAGAAATGGAAAAAGTAATAGAAATGATATATGTAATGGAGAGAGAAAAGAAATGAGATGATTGAAAGATATGAAAGAGAGATATAAGAAGAAGATGGAATAAAAAAGAGAGAAATGAAATGAGATAATAGAAGAAACTCTTAATGAATGTTTTAAATGGCTGAGATGATAGAAAAATATGAAAAATGACATGAAAATAAATGGAATAAAATTGAAATGAAATGAATTATAATATAAATGAGAGACTCTAAACGACTCAGCTCAGTGGGGTTACAATAAATTTAAAGAAAAGAGATGATGATCTAGAGATGTATAATCAAATAAAGATCAAATCCAAAACTGATGAACTATAACTACTACAGTATATTAATATTTAATAAATCATACAAAAGATTATCTAAATCACTAATTAATGCTTACCATATGAGAACTACTAATAGATTATACACTCTCTGAATAAGACCTATGATGCTTTGCTTTAAAATATTATCTTACAGAATTATATTTACTAAAACAACAAGATAACCTCAGGAATTTTAAAACCAACACTCTTGTGTAAAACTAAAGTTTAAGTTAAGTTGCCTGATAAAGAATTACTGTGATTAATAAATAAATAAGTGACATCTTAGCTGACCATAAAATAATTATAATATGTTCAATCTTAAAATAATAAACAAAACAAATATTAATTCACAAAATTTAATGAATCAATTTAAATTTAACTAATAATGGCGTATTATTTAAGATATTACTTGAGCAGAGTAAAGAGCAAGGGTACTTTTAATGCATTTCCATACTCCCAGGCAACCACTAAAGATCTCAAATGCAAATAAATTAGAATTCTTTAAATATATCAGATTTAAGATGATGATAGATGCTGTGCAGTAAACATAAAATAAGGTGCAACTCCTAAAATAATATTAATTAAAATATTTTTCTGAAGTACTAATATTGTTAATCTGATATTGTATAATCTTTAATCTAAAAGATATACCGATAATTTAAAAAAAAATAAACTTTTAACTAAGTATTTAATTAAGTATCTCCTATAATGCAATTATCTGTATTTATGATTCATTATGAGAATCATTTACTTTAACATAGTTTTTTTTTAATTTTCAAAACAATATTAACTATATTTAATTAACTTAGAATATACTTGTAAATTTCTGAATTTAAGATTCAATAACTTTTACATTTTAAGATTTTGTGAACTTGGAACCCAAGATAATAATATATTCTCATATAAAAGTAAAACAAACAAAACAAAACTTTTGAAATAATAATAATTTGATTTATTAATAATGAGAAGAAATGTTTACAAATATAGTAGAATACAAACAGTACCAATACCACACTAAAATTTAATATAAGTTTTTGGACTCTTAACAGTTTTATTTAACTTACATTCATACACTTAATAATCAACAAAGGTTATTCAATATTACTTTCTTTTAATAATTAGATTTTTATCAAAAATGCTTTAAACTTTAATTATCATATGTACTTAATAAGCATACTACTATTCTTCTTTATTAGACTAATTTATACCATTATTGTGTCATCTAATAATCAGGAGAACACACAGAACTAGGTTTATATTGAAAACCCTAAGCTTAATTTTATACTCCTAAACCTAACGAATGCTAAGTTGGAATAAGCATATTCAGCAATACTTTTGAAAAATATTCACTAGTTTCACAGATATAATTTATATCATAGCTAGATATATGCTTAAATTAGATTAAGTTAATATTAAAATTAGACTAAATTAAGTATATGGGGCAATCATTCATCAGAAATCAGTTATACTTTTTTTTAAATAACTTTAGTCCACATAAAATTTTTCTCTCAAGGTTTTAAAAATAATGATGTAATAGACTTACAAATCCAGCGGCGAAATTCTAGATGAAAATATTAAATTAGTATGTGTGAATTGCCACTTATACAATATGCATATTTAACATACTTTAAAATAAATATAACTTATTGTTGGTTAGCTTGTGCATGATAAAACTATCATAGCAACACAATTCAAACACTGATATACCTATGAGCCTTAAATTAGCTACAACAACCTGAAGAAATACATTTCCTCAAATAAGCATATCTTGTCATCACAAATCTAAAACAAATGCAACATCACCTACTGTGGTTGAATTAGCATTAAATCATCATGAATAATAGGCAAAAAATATAAAAATACTAGGCTCGTCAGAGCTGAAAAGAATGTGGTGGTTTCCAAAATACCTAACTATGAGGCAAAACTAAGATGTCTGGAATTCATCTTCAGTACATCTGGAAACAGGAACACACACCAGAAAAGCACAATCCTCTCTCATGGGATTTTCAATGCTTATAAATGTGATTATCATCACTGAAAAATACAATATAATAACCCTCTTTTGGGGACAAGCACTATCAAATCATGGAAATACAATACAATAAGGATGGAAGATTTTATCTACTCCATAAGCATATTCAAAAATTATAACTAAGCCTAACTCTTGAGGCTAACAAATACTAACTAATAGCAAGATATATACTTCACCTGAAGTAATTAAGTTATTCCTAAAAAGATTAAAAATACAAAACGTATAGCCAATGTTCAAACCAACAAAGCAAACTATGTGTCAACTGACTACTGTAGAAAATACTTTGAAATTAAATGCATATAAAATTCTAGGCAAGGCACAATGCACACATAACAAAATATTAAATGATAAAATATAGTAACTAGTGGACTTTTTAAAATTGTAAATTAAATGCAAGAATATTTACTTCTCGATGAATATAAAATATTTATAGTTATTATTAATATAACATTCATAAAACAAATGAATGGATATTCTCAGATAAACTTCTTTAGTAAATTTAAAATAAAAATTGAGTAAAACATCCCATTTATAAGAAAATAAGACTGTAATATTTAAATCTCTATAATAAAATTATTATATAGAAACTAGCTAGTGTAATGCTTAATAAATAAACTAAATCTACTTAAGAATCACAAAAAAAAATATTTGCTCATTCAAATAAACCTATTTCATTTTAAAATTACAACCCTAGTTTACCTGTATATTTATGCAAATGTGTTACAAAAAAAAAATTAATAGCATAAATATTTTACGTTTTTTTTTTTTTAACCAATAAAGCAGACCATAAAAAAATAATAATACATTAATTCAAGTTCATATTTCAGCTCCATAATTATTTTTCATTTCATAATGTGTAAACAATTTATCCAGGTTAAGATATCTATCCGAATTCAAAGCATCAATTAATACATTTATACATATGGCAATGATTTTTAAATGAAAATGTGCCATAGTTCATTAATATTTTTTTTTAAAAACAATTTTAAAAAAAATGTAAATAATAAGATTAAGCTGGCATGAAACAAAATAAATTCTTCAGCTGAACATACTTTAATTTATTTATAGAAACCCGCGTTCAAAATTGCATATAATAATAATAATATATTTCTGTCTGAATTTCTTTATCCCCTTTTATGAAAATGCTTCTTTTGAAATATAGTTTTTTTAAAATACTTTTCCTAATAATATTTCAAGACATATTTTGTTTTTAAAATTAATTTCCTTTGATTACTTTTAAATATGAGAGTATAAATTTTTTCACTGTTCAAGACATTTTTCTGTTTATATGCTATAATTAATGCCACAAAGTTATTTTTAAATACTGGCAAGTATGACCATTTATAATGTACCCAATAACTAAAATTCATTATTAATCCTTACAAATTGCTTTAAAGTTTTATTTCCAAATATGTGTCCTTTCTTACTGTGTAAATAAAAATTATCCTTTAAAATGTATCTATTATCTGTTTGGATTTAGCTAAACAAATCATTTTCATATATGTCAAGATATAAATAATTTTTTTTTTATAAAAAAAAATCATTTTTTATAGTTTCTCTGTAATCGAACATAGCAGTTACTTTATAATGTTCTTTTTAAACTTAAAAAAAAATCTTATATATATATATACTTTTAATCTAACAGGAAAAATAATTAGTATTTTACTTTCAAAATAGTTTAATGTAACCGAACGCTTATCTATGGAAATGATTAATAGTTTGTTCCTTAACCTTACTTCCAAGTAAAGAAAATTAAACAAGTTAATGTCATATAATATGTGAGATGCTTCATTTAGTCTAGACATTTTTTTTACTATAATTTCTATGCCTTGACTGGAATTCAAATTCTCAGAAAAATGGATTACCTTTCTTTTAGCCCTCCATCATTACAGGATGATTTTAAATATTTTAAACATACTTGTATATTTTTTATAGAAATATCAAGTTTTTTTAACAAAATTACTTTTATTAACAAAATTTTAAGATCCAACACCAGTTGAATCAAAACAACATCAGCCCCTGGATGGTCCCTCGATCTCCATTTTATCTCACAATTTTTCATCCACCTACAATTCATTTAAAAACCAATAAAAAATATTTTTTATTAAATTTTAATATTCTGACAAACCAGCTGTGGAATCAATCTACTGACATAATCAATATAATTTTCTCATACCACGTGACCTTCAGCTGCAAAGTCAAAATTTTAGTATTACAAATATTATGCAACAATTGTTTGTTTTTTTATATTTTATACAACACAATAGTAAGAAATATAAAATTTAAAGTTATACCCTTTATTAAACCCTTAAATATTACATTAAAAATAATTTTATCCATACATTTGCTTTATTTACTTATTTTAAAAAATATGGGAGCTAAATTATTTTTTTATTCTTATGTTTCCATGTCTATGCATGCATATATTCTCACATACATATGGTCTTACATTAATTGTTTAAAATTATTTTTAGAATTACAACAATAAAATGTTAATGATTATTTAATTTAACTAACTTTTATAACTGGAATGCTAAATTACAAAACTAATAACAAATATTCATTTTTTTAAATAAAACTTACATTTCTTTTTTTTTTTAATTTATTACTTACTTATTCTAACTCAATAATAATATCTTATTATTATCCTTTAAACATTAGAATATATTATACAGTAGTTATTTGAGAATATCTTTAATACTATTTATCAATTCACCATTATTTTTTTAACATTTGCCTATGTTAAATTATTACCTAACATCCCTTATCAAACCAACTAACATTATTAAAAATATTTAGATTATCTTATTTTAATGATTAACTAGTTTAATTTCCATTTTTATCATCATTATTTTTTTAATCCAAAATTTTAAACAAAAAGGTTAAACTAAGACAACCTTGATTACCTCTTGGAACTAAGTGACACTTCAGTTAGGTATATATATATATATATATATATATATATATATATATTGTACCAGTCCATACTCCCTGTGGAATTCTTTTCCTAATCTTGCACTGAGCATGAAGTGACCAAGATTCAACAGGTAAAGATATGGATATCAATCTAGCCGATTGTCTGTACTCATGTATATTGGTACTTCCAGCTAAATTGATAGAAAAAGTGGATTGACAGGACTCTTCCAGTTAAAAACACTTTTTAGTTGATATCTTATTTGAATGCCCAAATATTTAGAACAATGGCAAGTACACACCTTTGAAAAATCTATTTACAAAATAGACTTTTGCACACCACTTCTAGAAAAGATTCAAAAAATGAATTTTTCACCCTCCTAGAGGGATGTGCAATACCATATGTTCAGCCGAGCATAAGAATAAGATTTAACACCCCGGTAGAGTGATATCCCTTTGTGGCTAGCTCAGTCACTCTACAATCTAGGGTCTTCAAATGGGTAAGTTAAATGATTATTACCAGTATGTGGTTGATAAGGAAAGAATACATTTTGATCAATATAAATAATAACATGAAAATGAAACAAGTTTAATATTATGATTAAATATTTATTTACTCCCAAATACCCACCACCATTTCATACTAATGATGATATAATAACAAAATACTAAATAATTAATTATCCCAAACCATATATATTCGAGGTGTTGAAATAGATAAAATATAATTTTAAATAAGAAAAATAATAAATCCCTAAAGCTATTTACAATGTTTTATAAAGAATGGAAGTGGTCTGAGCTCCTTTCACCCAATAGAAATAAATTTTACTTTATGTGATTTGATATACAGATATGAGATTTTCGGTCATACAGGCATGCGCTTTTACTCAGTGCTTTAAAACCTTTTTATTGATAGCAATAATAATAATAAAAACTATGCATACGTATATTTGCATTATGAGATATTTCAATAATTTCATATTTTTCAACAAGTCAACAAGGTTGCATTGGCTCAGATACTACATTGTACTCATCATAAGGTACTGTATCTATTTCCCTCTTGCTATAGATAAATTCCTGTACATGTATATATGTGCAGCACAATTATACACTTACTATTACATTAAATATAAAGTTATTAGAGTACTTGCTTACAGGGAATCTATAATAGATCAATCCCTTCTTACACGCATCATAAGGAACAGCAGTGACAAAAAAAATAACTTAAAAAGGATATAGGTTAAATACATTTTTAGATATTCAGCATGAGATATCATATTTACCGAATATTATAAGCCTATGTATGCATATACTTACATGTATATCCATATATGATGAATTCCAGGAGTAACAACAAGAGGAAAATGAATAGCAACAAAAAAAAAAGAATCTCATTGCAATCTTTGTTGAAAATACTAGAATTTAAAATAGAAAATTGACTCAAAGGATTTAAGTAAAAGCTTTTATCATTTATGCCCATAATAACTGCAAATTCATATACATATGTGAGAGACTCTCTGTCTTTTTTAAATGATTAATAATAATAACAAAAAATAATCTATCTAATCAGAAATATCAAAGTTAATTATTTCAATATTAATCAATATCTTAAAATAAACTTATATCTGCATCTTCATTCTTCTCCTCTGGGCTCTTGAGTGGGCTTCAAGTTAACTGGCTGTGTGGTGAAGATTTCATCCATTTAGCAAAGTGGCATTTGTCATCATCATGGGCAGCTGGAATTGGCATGGTCACATCTTGGTGGCTTGGGAGAGAGAAAGGGCGGTGCAACAGCTAGTTGTCTACCCCATGGTCATTTTTCTGAAATCTCTAGTATATTGCCTCATATCTTCTTTTTTTATATATATCTAATAATATTTAGGATTATTAATAAATTTTCATAAGCTGTCTCCAATAGTTACTCAAATCCACAAAGACAAGAGTTCTTAAAAGAACTGTATAATGGATTTGTTCTTAAGAATGTCACTAATAGTCCTATTCATAAATGAATCTCTAAGTAGCTGGTTGCTTGGAGAATTCTGGAGCCACAAAAAAGAATGACTTGCCCAGAATGGCTGCCAAAGAAAGAATGAATCCCACAGCACTATCAATCCCACTAATAAGAACCAATTCAGATATCCCTCTGAGAAAAATGAATCAGCCAATGCTTTTAATTTAGCTTATCACTTAGATTGCAAACATTCCTTTATATTTTTCCGATTAAATTCTACATTTTAAGTTTGACAACCATCTTGAATAACCCAAACCACTTGCTTACAAAATCAATTCAAAAGAATTTTTTTAAAAGAGATAACAGTTTAATTATAGCATTATCAAACCTTTTGCTTTTGATCAGATTTTTGCGAAAGCAATTAACATTATTTGCTTATGGAATAAAATTACCATCTTTAGAAAAGTAATTAAAAAAAAATATACAAGTATGTTGGAAAATTAAAAAAACCAAATACATACAATGACATATCATAAAAAATATACAAAAAGGAAAACAAAAAAAAAAACACATGAGTTTATTATGCAATATTTTGTATGTCAATTTTATATTACTTTAAATTGGTGTGTGTGGGTATTTTAATGCTCACACCAACTTCCATTATTTAATATAGCACATTTATATATTTGTTGCGCTTAATATGTACAAATCTATATATGTATCTGCTGTAATATTCTTTACAGCAGATTTTGTGCAAGGCCATTTGATAATGCCTGGCACAATATATATATATATATATTGTAATGGGATATATATATATATGTGTTACATTCAAATTTTAATTGTAATTTTTTTTATCTAATACAGAATTAAAAACAAACTGTCAAAATGCACAAATAACGAATTATTAATTTATTAATATGTTAGATTGATTTAAATATTAAAATAAGCTTTAAAAAATAAATAAATTATAGAATCGAAGCAAAGATTCTAATCTTTAAATAAAATATATAATAAAAACCTTTTTAATAATAGCGAAGATTTTTTTAATTATAAAAAAATTACAAACAGATCCTTGAGGCAAAATCACAATTAAAGAAATGATTACAAAATAGATAAGAGTTCCCACCCAGAGATAGAGACACAGACCTCAGTGGAAAACCCAAAAGCTCACCTTGGACACAAAGAATAAACCAATAAAATATAAATAATGAAATATGTTTGATGAATCTGTGCATTCCAGAGATAAGGTGCCTGGGGAGTATAAAATGAAAAACCAAAACGATAATTAGTTAGTTGGGGAGTTGGAGAATTAGAAAATTAAAATTTTAATTCAATTGTATTTGCTGAAAGTAGAAATAAAAATTTAAAAAGCTATTATCGCCATCACCCAAGATGTAATCAGCTTCATCATTGGTACGGCCGGCTGAAGGCAGCTTTCATCTCCATGGATCCTGTCTTCAGAAACCAGCATAAATGCTTCATACATCATCATAAGTCTTCATAGATCTTCATCGCAAAGGAATGAGCATGGATAAAGGAAAGTATAATTTATAAAAGATAAAATGAAATATAAACTGTTAAATTTAAAATCTTAGAACTTTGTCTATCTTTAAAATGAATAATAGACTTTCTCTTTCTGAGCCAGCCTTAACTTTTATCTTTCTATAAACTTTGCGATTTTAAACTCTTAGCTAAAGTTTTCAATGTAATCTTTTTAAAAAAAAAAATGTATTGTATTTTATTTTTGTTTATTCATGTTTAATTAATATCTGTTTGTAATAGGGTAGGGGTTTGCTATTGCAAACTTAAATTTAAAAATAGAAACACATCGTTATTTGTGCATTATTAAATTTAAAAAGAAAAGCAGGTTATACAAATTTGCAGTAAAAAAATAAGTTAAAATATAAATGTCATCTTAAAAATGATTTTAAAACCTTAATTAAACAAAAGATTTTTGTTTTGAATTAAATTAATAAAATGATTTAAATGTTAGCTGAGTGTAGATAGCTGCTAGATTAGTTTAAATATGTTACTTTTAAAGAGGGTTTTGATTTTGGACTATTTGTTTCATAGTTGTGTCAATGCTGGTGGAGAGATATATGGATGTTTATATCAGTGTAATGTGAAGTGTGTTAGCACCTAGGGCTACGAGTCCAACTGAATGCATGACCACAAAGAGAGGTAGTCATATTGTTGAAATGGACGCAGAGGTATTTCCTGCACCATTGACCCATTCCAGTTCTATGGATTGAGAAGATAAGTCGGCAAGATAAGACCGCTCTCTCATCCATACGCAGCATTTTTTTTCTTATTATTACATACATGATTCCTTCACTAGATAGAAGCACATTCCTATACTGGCTGAAGCTCATATTTTCTCCAATAATATCACATTGTTCAGATGCACATTCCTGTCACTTGATTCTATGCTAACATGTTCATATTGCATTGGTTGCTGATATATATCTGGAAGTGAGCATTGGTGTGTCTGCAGACTTTTAGCCCAGAATCAATTGTTTGAAAGTCTATTAGGTGCATGGTCTGGGTAACTCATCTATACCCAACATTTCTAAAATTTAAAATTAAAAGTTAAAAACAAATAAAATAATAATGAAACAGAATAAAACAAATTTATTCCTGTGTTATAAAAATTATTTTTTTAAAGTTTGTGTATAGTTAATTATATACGTAAATAAAATCTTTTTTGTGTGTTATTAATACTGACAGTGATTGCCTTTATTATTATTAAAAATATATTTTACTAAATATATAAGTTTCTGTGTCTACTTGAGCTAGTGACTAGGGCTGACGGCCGTGATCTTAACAGCACGTATCTGTCGACTTTATAAATTTTCTAGGTTCAAAGTAGCCTAGTGATACTCTGTCAGTGGATGTGGTAAGACTGGATATTTCATCATCATCCCTGACCATTATAATATATATATATGAAAAACAAAAACAAGTTAAAACTTGCTAACACTTATATTTATGACAATAGATGGCATTCTATCAAAAACACCGTCAAGTGTATGTTTGTTTACATAAATGTCAGAGCAAGCATTCACTATCTCTAACTTTAGTTCCACCTTCAGATCTTGATTTCAAGCTATTTGCTATCGTCAGTGAAGGACAGGAATAAGAAACTGATGAGAGCAAATCAGCTTGAAATCAGCTGATCTGAGGGTGGAGCAAAATGAAAGAGACAGTGAATATTGACTCTGACATTTATGTAAAGAGAATATGCTTGATTTGGTTGTCTTGGTAAAGCTCCATCTATTGATCATTAATACAAGTGATAGCAGGTTTTACATATATAAAACTTGTTTTTCTTTTTCATAAATGTACCTTTAAAGTTTTATTGCAATGATATAGATTGCAGAAGCTTTGACTATGTGGAGAAACTGAACTGATATCAGACCCATATAGCTATATTGCTTGATAGGCTGAGTTTGAAGACATTAACATGTCTAAAAGTTTCATGCTTGCAAACTGATAGAAACATTTTGCATAAACGCTTGGAATTAGTGTTTAGGTCTAGTTTCTAACTCCTATTCCTTCACTGATGAGAGCAAATCAGCTTGAAATCAGCTGATCTGAGGGTGGAGCAAAATGAAAGAGACAATGAATATTGACTCTAATGTTTATGTCAACAGAATACGCTTGATTTGGAGGTCTTGGTAAGCTCCATCTATTGATCATTACAACAAGCGATAGCAGGTTTTACATATATAAAACTTGTTTTATTTCTTTTTCATATATATATATATAGTAAAGGAAAAGTAGAAATAAACATAGAATAAATTTTTGTAGATATTTTTCTACCATTTCCTAAAATAAAATAATAATAAGTAAAGGGTTAAATAATAACTCTGATTTAAAATAAAAATTGCCTTATAAATTAAACTTTTAAAAGGTCTGAATAATTATAAATATTGTATTATTATTATTATTATTATTATTATTATTATTATTATTATTATTATTATTATTATTATTATTATTATTATTATTATTATTATTATTATTATTATTATTATTATTATTATTATTATTATTATTATTATTTAATTATGAAATGTAAAAACACAATATTGTTTTCAGAATTTTTTAATTAATTAAAACATGTATATATTTTCAAAGGGATTTGAGAGCTAAAAATAAAAACTCTGTTTTCAATGAAGGTGTTATTATCACCTTAGATGATTCTATAAAAGGGCTGATAACAAAATTAGCTCTAGTCTGGAGAGTGATTTTTGAAGAGAATAGTCTGTATAATAATTTTGTAAGAAAGGTCAGCTGAAAGGTTGGTTACAATATTTTGCTGCAACATGATAAAATGCAGCAGTTGGTTTTAGCTGACGATAGAATTTGCAGAATAGCTACCAAAAACTGATGTAGCTGAAGGCAATAGTAGACTGTTTTCCTTGGCAGGAGTTTGATTTACATGGAAAATTGACCCACTTTTTATGCTGAAATTCACAGCCTGAAATTTATCAAACCAAGATAGCTGCTTGCCTGGAATAATCCTAGATAGAAAGTGACCAACTACAGATCAAGAGTTTACATGGATTGCATACTTTTACCTGATGATGACAACAAACATGAATTATATTTTTTCTAATGGACCAAAAACAGCTTGCTAAATAAATAATTATATAGATGGTGACTACCTAAAGGCAGAGAAGTCCTGATAAACTTACATACAGCTGTGGTGAGTAGAGTTATATATAATAATGAAATTTTGAATAATTTCTCTAGTGACATTTTAAAAGTGATGCTGAATTTGTACTTTTTATGTTTATACTGGATGTATAGTTGAGCAGGGCTGTCTGGATGTGGTGTGTTCATGGTGCTCTGAAGTATATGCTTGGCAGATATTGAGCTCCCAGGATACTACAGTGGTGTATATGTATGCCTCATGAATAGATATTTTTTTTGAATAGACCTCATCTAAAGCCCCTAATACTCACAAGAGATGAGCATGGCTGGCTCAGTGCCTGATATTTTTTTTGGATAGTATTTCTTGTGGATGGTCTGTCTAGGTACTTAGAAGGGGAAGTGCTTAAAAATTGGGTATTTTCTTGTGACATCATGGGGCATTGTGTACTTAGTCCATGCTTGGCTATCCATTTATCATGGCATGAAGAGCTACAACTCACATATTCACTTTTCCTCTCTCACCTTGCCTACTTCATCAGCATTAACTAATCAAGCAGAAAGACATTTTAAATCAATCAACAATCATATGTTAAAAATCATCTATTAAAAATTTGATAGTACTATTTTAGGGCAAAAAGACTAATCAGCAAAGAGAATTAAATTGTGAGAACAATCTGTAATAATTTTATTGTGATAAATACATATGTTATGTAGATAAATTAATGTTTCGCACATCTGTGCAAATTATATATATACATGTTTCAGTAAACCTAGTATATAAAATATATTTCATTTAACTAAAACTTTAATCATTTATTGTATTTTATATAATTTAAGATTTTGATAATTATTTTGTAGCAAGGCAAATAGGTTATTTCATGCAGACACATGTATATGTGCATATATTGTCAATTATAACACATATGTAAATTTTAGTCATTTTTGTTGTTATTGAATGTCAATTGAAATAGATTAATTGTATAATAGAAATTGTGCATCTGTGTGCACATATATGTAAATCCATGTAACAATTCAAATTTTGAATAGCAATTATGTAATTCGCCAATGTGATAATTTTTGTTTAATGTACAAGACTTAATTGTAATATATAGCCATATTATTTTGTAGCATGTCAAATAGGTTATTTCATGCACACACATGTATATGTGCATATATGTAAATTTTAGTCATTTTTTGTTGTTATTGAATGTCAATTGAAATAGATTAATTGTATAATAGAAATCGTGCATCTGTGTGCGCATATGTAAATCCATGTAACAATTCAAATTTTGAATAGCAATTATGTAAATCACCAATGTGATAATTTTTTTTAATGTACAAAAATTAATTGTAATGTATAGCCATATAAACCTTAATTTAAATTCATTTTTATTGTTATTAATAAACTTGTATTTAATTGTTAAAATTGTATTCCATCATGTCTTGTTCACAGATGGTAATAGAACTTGTGTTCTCTGAGCTAGATTCGGACATGAATAAACAGGGATGTGTACTTAGTGCTTTGGGGCATCCAGATATGATCAATCATCATCCTGGTTGGTGCAAAAGAGAATACTCTTTAAAGCCCATGCATTATTATTTTTTTATTTTACTTTAGTCTTATTAAAAATGTAAGTTTATAGTTGGCCAGTACAATGGCCTGAGCATTGATGATGATCAGCATATTTTAATGTCCCAGTATTATTGTTTGATTCTTATGTATTCTGATGGATGTGCACTAATCTGATGCATCCAAGTTATGTTTACAATAATTGCCCAAGCTGGCAAAGGCTCAATAGTTAGCCTGGTCTACAGAAGACCCATTTCTGAATCAGTCATGAGGTTGACTGTTGATTTATTGTACTGATTTATTTTATTCTCATCAATGATGATGATGGATGGTTATTGCTCTCAAGTATTTACTGATATTTACTTTTACTTTATAATGCTGGTTGAATTTATATTATGCTTTTAGTTGCTCTTCTGAGTTAGTTGGCTGATCTCTATCAATGTGCTCAGAGATCTCTTGATCTCATGCTTCCCTTAAATATATACTTTATATACTTTGATAAATATTGGATATTTATATTTATATTTTGAAATGGGATTGATGATGATATTCCATGAACCCAGATTCATTTTCATTTCCTAGCATTTTTTTCCTATCCCCCATCCCGTTACAATATATATATATATATTGTAATGCGAGTGGCATATCAAGTAGAAAGAGGGGGGGTCTGAAAATCTTCCCCAAAATACAAAAATATTTCAATTAAAATTAATTTAAAATAATGAAATAAAATATTAAAGTAATTAAAGTATTAAAAAATATATATGCAATATTATATATTGAAGAGAGCATGAGATAATGAAATCTCTGAAAGATCAGCACAGTTATCAGTTAACTCCTTAAAGCAATGATAAGTATCATTAACCATACATCTACTGGCATTATCAATAAATAAAAGTAAGTATAATTAATACTCAAAAGAAATAACCATTCATCATCATGAATGATCAAAAATAAAATAAATCAACAGTCCATCTTATGATTGGATTTGAAATGGGTCTAATGTAGACCAGGCTAACTAATGAGCCTTCGCTAGCTTGGACATTTATTTAAACATAATTTGGATGCATAAACTAAGTGCTAATCCATTTGAATATACAACCGGAAAACAATAATGCTGGGACATTAAAACATGCTGGTCATCATCAATGTTCTGGCCATGTAGTACCATTAATGTACTGGCCAACTATAAAATTAAATTCTAATAAAGACTAAATTGAATAAAATATAGTGCATGGGCTTTAAAGAATATAATCTTAGCTTTATTCCACACAATTGCTTTATATATATATATATATGTGTGTGTGTATATATATATATATATAATAAACAAAACAAGTTATATATTTCGTAACTTGCTATAGCTTGCATTTTATGTTACTAGATGGAGCTTTACCAATAGCCCACTATCAAGCTTAGTTCACATAAATACTGAGAAAGACAGAATTAAATATCTCTTTCAAAATTGTCTCCAGCCTTTAATATTTAATACTTAATATTTAATTTTGTCTCTCTCAGTATTTATGTGAACTAAGCTTGATAGTGGGCTATTGGTAAAGCTCCATCTAGTAACATAAAATGCAAGCTATAGCAAGTAATGAAATATATAACTTGTTTTGTTTATCATAAATACACCCTTGAAGGTTTTTGCAATGATATAGATTGCAGAGGCTTTTACTATATCGTGAAACTGAACTGAATTCAGGCCCATACAGCTATCTAGTTTGTTTGGCTGGATTTGAAGATATTTGCGTATGGGAAAAATTTGTGCTTTCAAACTGATAGATATAAGTTTCACAAATACTGTTTAGTAGAGCTGGAATTTAGATCTAGTTTCTAGTTTTCCTGCCCTTTACTGACGTGGGTCAATTAGCCCAAAACCATGGTTTAAAGGTTGGAGACAATTTTGAAAACAATATTTAATTCTGTCTCTCTCAGTATTTGTGTGAACTAAGCTTGATAGTGGGCTATTGGTAAAGCTCCATCTAATATATATATATATATATATGTGTGTGTGTGTGTGTGATTGTTTACTTACTTGCTGTTCTGTAGCATTTGACAATAAGAAGTACACATATTTGAACAATGCTTCAATTCATACTCTCTCAAATTCTTGACCACGAATATCTTGAACAAAATAACACTGTATAATAAATCTTAAGTGTGCATCTACATTGCTTGGATATTTATCATCAGTTACATTTCTCATAAGCATCCATTCTTGAAATAATCATGGATTAATAATACATTTTATTTTAACACTGAAATCATTATTTCCCACAAGTTTTAACGAAAATATACTATTTATATAAACAAGAGTATTAGAGTTTCCAAAATATTTAATATTTTAACGGTAATGCTGTAATAATGTTTTCAGCAATCTCTGAACGTAATATTAGAGCAAATACACTAATAATTAAAAGGAGATAGATATCATTATGTAATCCAAATTTTATCACCATTAATATTTTATTAAAACACTGAAAATTTTCAAGATTATAAGATAAAATAAATTAGCATTTACAGCAAATCTCATATTATACTCTTTCAAAAAGTATTATAGTCATCTAGTTGTTCTTTAAGTTTGCTTTAAGTTGGTGTTATTATTGAGTATATTTGTAATAGAATTAATTGAAAATTGATATTGTCTGACATGGTTGGAAGTATAAGATTTATAGTGGCTAACAAAGGAAATAACCTATTTTATTGGAGAATTTAGTATTAACACTTATGAGGTTGCTTTTATTCTCTTGCAGGTCGCCCTGAGTTTTGTATATATATTAATTTAAATTCTTGAGATTCAAGCAAACAATACAATTACTGCTAAACTAAAGTTCTCCAACTAGTCTTGTCACAAACATCTCATATGTCTTTATTATTATTTAGTATTTATTGTATTTTATAATATCATATTTAATTCATAAATAGTAGTACCTATAAGCAATCAGTGATAACAATTTAAGATTTATTGACATTTATTGTTAATAATTTATTAGAGTAAATATTATTTATATTATTTTTAATTCAAACCTGAACTTTGAGCTCTATTAAACATCAATATATATCCTTAATAAATATATATGCATAGGCTTTTTAAATTGACTCTAACCCTTTTGTGCATACATGTGTAATATCTTACGTTTATTTTTAAAATTGTAAATTTATTTTCCTTCTTTAAAATAAATAACTAATGTCAATATCAGTTTAAATCATCTTGGTTAAAAGCATTTTCTATATACATTCAAAAAAATTCCACATATAACTGCTGTGTTTGCATGGGATTTGCAGAATATTGAAATATCTAGATATATTTCGAATATAGTGTAACTAGACAAACATACAATTACTGTACATTGAATAATACGATTAAGTAATTGTATTGCTTTTTGACACATTTATCTCAATACTTTAGATTATAGAAGAGTTTGGATATGAAAACGAAGTATTTCTTGGCTCAAAGGACTGTAAAAAATATATATTACTAAATAATGTGATTTTCATTTTGCAATGCCAGTTTTTAATTGCTTGCTTGTCTGGTTGCATTTAAACTGAAGTAGTCTACATAAGTTCATGTAAATTTATTATATTTTAAATATATACACACAAATGGGTTTGCTAATAATAACAAATGGGAATATATTAACTTCAATGCCTAAATGCCTAGACAAAAGTGCTATTATATAGCTGAATAGAGACAATTGGTTTAGTTTTAGGATAATCAATTAGTAATTGATGGATAAATATCAAAAGAAGTTATTTTTATTTACATTATATTTTTTTAAATTTTCATTATTTATATCATATTGAAATCCACTAAAATACATACACATCCTAGTATTATAGATCCATTAAATCCAATAGGCCAAGAACCATATAGATATTCGAATTTTTTTTCTTTATTCACATACATGTGTTAGATCTTGTATTAGAGTTACATAATGAAAAAAATATTGAGTTGTTCATTCAAAATGAAGAATCAGAAGTTTAATACCTTTAAATCCCCTGATAAAAAAGTATATTTATGAGCATAATGCATGATGAAAATGGATGGTCTAAGTATTTTGAGCTGGTAGATGGCAGCAATATGATGGAGTAGAAAGGAGAAATAATCTAACAAAAAACTTGAATATATATATAAAATTTCCAGAACCTTCCATGAAGTACAAATATAATAGCTTCAGTACAATAACAAGTACTTTTCTCAAATTTCTGTTTTCTAGAATCATAAAATTGAGTGCGGTGAGATTTCAAATTTTTATTTTTTTTCCTAATCTTATTTCCTTCTCATACTCAAATTCTATTGATTGAGAAGTTTTAAAAAATATTTTATCCTCCAATAGCTTTTCCCAAATATTGTTAATTTTCTTCGAATCACACATCTTATGTTATGTGTGCTTCTGGGCCTTTTTAAAAATCTACACAGCCTTTCTTAGCAGTCTCTGGTCATATTGTTCAATTTATGCCAGAATGTGTTTTATTAAATTTCAAGTCATGGTTTATTAATTTAATGTGTGAATAAATGGCTGCTAAATTATTTTTTTCTCTAACTGCCAAAGACCAATGTATGAAATTGAACAAACTCCGCATGGACTTTCATATATACCGTGATACTGCAAAGTAATTTTATCTTAAGGATATGAAAATACTTCATTAATTTTCTTAAATGTAAAGCAATCTGTGTGGATTCTATTTTTCTTTAAAACATTATCAATTTTATCAATTGGTTCCTTTATTTATTGTAGATCAGTCTTAATTTCTGAAGTATCAAAAATTGTTTTTATTATACAAAAAGCCATATTAATAATCCTGTGATCAAAGCCATTATGAAGAAACATTTTTTTAAGTGGAAGAATTATCTTGGTGAAAATAGCTGTCATCAGAAAGTCTCTTAGTTCTATGTAACAATGTCTTTGCCACTGAAAATAATTGTGCTTAATGGTGATGATAATAAAAATGTATATATTGCCTCGTGTTTGCATTTTATTATACCATGAAATAAAGAACCGACCTTCCTTTTTTTAATTAAGAGTGGAAGTTGGTTATTATTTTCTATTTCTATAGTAAATTTGATGTCGTGAAAAGAGTTTAAGAAATCCATCAAGAGCATGCTTGCCACGTTGTCAAATAGCAAAGTTATCATTAATATAACCTGCTGATATCTAAATTTTCTTTTGTAAGGATTCCATAAAAATAGAAGCCAATGACATATATAAAGGGAGTAACTGCTAAAATTAGTAATGTTTTTTTAAAAAAAATATCCACACAATTTATATTACATTTAAAAAAATTAATGAAGTATTTCCAAGCTCTAAAGATAAAATTCCTTTGCTGTGTCATGATGTACATGAATGAGGAGTTCGTTCACTTTCATACATTGGACAGACGAATCCTAAAATAAATATAAAAAATAACATATTTTGGCAGTTGAAGAAAAATCCATTTCATCAACCATTTATTCATACATTAAATTAACTAACCATGACATCAATTTTAATAAAACACACTTTCTGGCAAAAATTGACTAATATGACCAGAGACTGCTAAGGTAAGCTATAGAGATTTTTAAAAGCTCTAAGAGCATAAATGAGAAGTGTGAATAGAAGAAAATTAACAATATTTGGAATAAGCTATTGGAGGATAAGATATTTTGTAAAACTTTTCAACTAATGAAATTTAAGTATGAGAAGAAAATAAAAGAAAAAATAATGATGTTAAATCTTACCACACACATTCATTTCATTTGAGAAAGAAGTTGTACTAAAATGTCAGCTATTTAGCTATTATATTTTTACTACATGGAGAAATGTCCTGAAAATAATACTACGAATTCATTTATCTCTGAAAATTATATATATATATATATAAAACCCAATAACCCAACAACATATTGCCTGTTTAATGTGTACTTAAAGAGAATATTAAATAAATTGTATATACTTTATAATATAAGTTTGATTGGATATTTGTATATTTTAAAAACTTAGTAGTTCCACTTTATACGTATTTATTTATAATTATTTATTAAATATAAATCATAAGCAACACAATGATCCCTGTACTTATTTTGTTTTTTATTTATTTATTTAATATACTGTGTGTATGTTTGCTAATTTGTTTTTAAATTACAATTACTGCATTTGATTAATCTTACTTGTCGATTATCAGAAGGTCCATTGCCACTTTTATCTCCTGCACCAATACCAGTTTTGGATTTTTGAGCAGATTTGTTTGTAGAATTAGACATATTAACTCTTGATGTGTTTAACAGCAATTCGTTGAGTTTTATTATTAATAAAATTGTGATAAATTATTTTCAGAATTAAGAATAAATTATTAGATTTTTTTTGCTAAATTAATTTTAAATATCTGTTTAATATAATAATTTACTTTTTAAAATAAAAATAAATAATTATATATTAATTACATATTCTTAAACTGGATTAATTGTTTCATCTAATCTTGAAATAATTTAACAGATTATTACATCATAGTAAGATTACTTTGAAAATTTTCAAAACAATTAACTGTATTATCTCTAAGCAAAAGTTAATAATTCCATTGGTTTAAATAAGTTCCACTTATAATAGTTAGTGTTTTTAGAAATATGAATCAAGTGTTTGAAACGCAGTGTATATGTAAGTTAGTTGAGAAAGATGAACTATGGCGCCGCGTAGCATTTAAACTGTGTAATGATTACCAAGACTCTAATTGCGCGATTACCAATATACCAACAATTTTAAGTCAACGACGTCATTTTGCTTCCCATAATAAATCATCTTTATTTCCTAAAAGTAATATTAAAATTAATTATAATTGCAATTATCGCGATAATAATAGAGTAACTGAGTTAACTAAATACGTAAGAAGAAGATATATTCCAAACAAAAGTAAGTTTATATATATTGTGTATCAAGATTATTCTTACTTAAATTTATCATACTTAATTTAATGATAGAAGTGTAGTTATTGAACGAAAGTTGAAGATTATATGATCGTTTATCAATCAAATAACTTAAAGAAATCTTATTTCAATCTTTTAAAAGCAATTGTTAATTTTAAATAGGTATGTCTCTTGCGTCCATTATAGCACATGATCTTAACAACAAAATTTTGATCATCTCCATTTTAGCTTGCAAAGCTGCATCTATCATCCTATAGATTACCGTTAGTACATATCTTCCCACTTTTTGTGTCTTATTAAAAATTGTCAGCTGTCAATAGTTTGTAAATATAACACAAGAATTATTTTCATAAGTAATAAACAAAGGCATTAGATTTAACTTAATTATATTTATAGTAAGCATATAATGTCAATTTCTTAGCAAGTCGTCTTGTTTTTTTTGTTTGGTTATCAATTTTTTCCATTCTGCTATAAATTTCTTTTTCTTTTTTTTTTTTTTACTCATTTTATTTGTTATACATACATATATATTCACTGAAGTATCTTTCTACTTTACCATTATTTTCCAACTTATTAATAATAGGTACAAATATATCTTTATGTACATGCAGTATGCAGGTAAGATAATCGTAAAAGTTTCTAAGGTCAGTTAGTGAAAAAAGTGCAAGCTAGACATAGATATCTTAAGCGTTTAAACGACTGCATCATATCACTTGCATGTAACACTACTTAGATATTTTCAGCATAGAGCTCACTTATCTATTTTTCATCTCTAGCAATAGGTGCACTCCATGCTTGAACGCAAGGCCAGCAAATTCCCATCTCCTTGCATTTAACGACAATTACTTAACCAATGCATTTCAAATAGTTGTTATTATATTTTTTTTTTTTATAAAAATTCATATTTCTTTTTTATTCCGAACCTATAATGGATAAACCTAAAAGGAAAGGAATATATTATTTTAATAACAATTAGAAAGAAGAAAAAATTCATTGATTTTAAAGCTAAGTGTATCTGCTTATTATATATTAATAATAATGTTGCAACTTCCAAAAAAAGTGATATTGAAAGATATTTCAAAACTATCCCTACAGAAATTTTATTACGACTACTCAATGAACTTTGAAATAAGAAAAAAGTTTTCATTTTCTTTAAAATCTTCTATAACTAAGCAAGTAGAATCGACCATATTCGTTTAAAATATTATGTAACCAATTGAAAAATAAACAATTACTGATGGGGAATTTTAGAAAAAAGCCGATATAGTCTCTGTTATAAATATGATACAGTTATCACAAGATTCTCGTAAAAGACCTGAATAATTGTTATTCATGTGGAGAAAGAATTAGTAAATGATATGGATTTTTTTTCCTGCTTTAACGGATAGATCGGATAACGTAGAAGAGATGTAATTAGCAATTTGCATGTTTAATGATTTTTCCATTTAAAAAAAAAATCTTAAAATTCTGCGGCACACCAGAGAGAAGATATATTTTCTGTTTTTAAAAGATTTTTAGCAGATTAAAAAAAAATACCAGTGCTAAGATTACCTTCAATTATTATAGATGGCGCACCAACAATGACTTGAAAGAAGAATGAAATTATTGCTTTGCGTATAGATCTTTTTATTGCTATAAATATATCGTATCAGGACAAATTTTAACAAAAACTACTGATTCCGTATGATCAAGAACAATGAAGTATTAATTATTTAAATTACCTTCAGAAAATGAAAGCATCCTATTCACAGAACTTCTTTTACACGTTCATGTTATGTGTCTTAGCAGAGGTAAAATACTTGAACTATTTCTCCATTTTCCCCAAATAAAAAATCGCCTTAAGAGGCGAATTATGCAAATAATTAAAAACCAGAGATTGGAAATCTCGGTTTTTTGACAAATATAACGACAAATTTTAATATATTATTAGAAGATTGGAACATATTCATTGCAAAATATTTGAAAATAATAAAATAACTAAATGCATAGATATAATAGTTTTTTTTTAAAAAAACCTAGGCCATGATTAACAATACATTACCTAAATCTGAATATGTACATTGCATTGTAGCAAAAAAAAATATTTTTCCTCATAATTATTTACTAATTCACTTTCCAAGTGAAAGACAATTACTTCAATTCTTTTATTTGAAGTTCTTGCGGATTATTGTAACTATTTATATAACTCAGACTATTTCAGTTTTATTTTTAAATTCTGGAAAATTGAATCAGCTATTTCTACCATGGGTTTTTCATTAATTCTTCATCAATATACGTTTTTTTCTTAGCTAATAAATGTGATATTTTAAACCAAACGGTCGTACCTACTTCTAGATTGTGAAGAGGTTTAATAAAAAGCAATAACATAAAATATACATAAACATAAAAGCAAAATGATCATTAATCATTTCCAGTTGTATAAAAAGCTATATTTGTAGATAAATATTTAAATGTTAATTTTATTATTATTATTGGTTTATTCCATCTATTACCTTCAATGTTTTGTTGGTTTTTTTCTGTGATAAATCTCTTTACTAGAGCATTTAATCTATCAGATAAATCTTATTTAAGAATGGCAAATTACTTTTATAATATCTGGACAATTAATGGCTGTACTATAACAATCATGAATAGAGACTTGACCAACCTTAATGCAAAAAGTAAAACATAAAAAGGATAAAGCATTAGCTATTGGTAAAGTGTATGTCTCTTACTTAAAGGAAATTACAGACTATCAGACTTATTACAAAATGAAACAGCAAAATTCGCTCTTTTTCTTTCATTACTAATCAAAAAATTAGCAATACTTGCTTGCGTTTTTTAATATAATCAGTTTATGAAATTCAGTTTAGATTTTCTGAGATTTCTCATATGAGTATAACTATTTGGTATCAATGTTAAGAAAAATGAATATGATGATGAAATAAAGCAGCACTTATCTTCAAACTACAAATCATGTTTATAACATCTAGCTAAATGTGACAATTACCAATACAGAATATGAGAAACAATCAGAATCTTAAGAGGCAACATTATATCAATAAATTGGAATACATCTAAATTACTTCCCATTGGTGGGGGGTCTTAAATCTCATTTATTAAAACAATTGTTATGTATATATCAGATTTCTTACCTTCTATACTCCCAGTCCAGTTCAGGTAAATATCTTCAGGTTTTTCCACTTTTTTCATTAGATATATAATCTTATTGGTTATATTTTGATAGTTTTTCAAAAATCTGGTAGTTTCCACAGTTTTAATATTTTTAAAATGATATTTTACCCCAAAATTGGTAGTATACTATTAATACCCCTATTGTGTTAATTAAACAGAAAAATATAACAATTATACTTTTTACATTTATTTAACCGATCACAATAATGAATACTAAATACTGAGTTAATTACTCATTAAGATTTACTATAATTTCTAAGTATTGAGACACTAAAACAAAGTTACTAAGATGCTTGTAAGTAATAGAAATCTATAGTGATGGTATTAAAATATGATTGAGTTTAGAAAACTATTGCTTAATTATTTAGATCTGCATTTATATATTCATGCATTATAATAAAATATACTAGTATATGCTTTTTTTTTTCAGATATGGAATCTCATCTAGAATTTTAAAAAGTAATAATGTGGTGGCTTTGTCTAAGTTATTTTATTACAGGTATAATAATAATAATAATAATAATAATAATAATAATAATAATAATAATAATAATAATAATAATAATAATCCCAGTGCATAACGCTACACTAATAATAATAATAATAATAATAATAATAATAATAATAATAATAATAATAATAATAATAATAATAATAATAATAATAATAATAATAATAATAATAATAATAATAATAATAATAATAATAATAATAATAATAATAATAATAATCCCAGTGCATAACGCTACACTGAAATAAATATACAAATATTAAGCAGTAAATCACCCCACATGGTTAAGAAATTCAGTACTGCCCTTTGTGAACTAAAAGTATTTCAAAATAGCCAGCTCAAAACTAACTGTAATATATTTATATATTACTTCACAGAGGGCGATACTGGATTTCTTAACCAAGCGGGATGATTTACTGATATATATATATAATAGTTATAATAAACAAGAAATCTGGAATAAATACTACAATATTCAAAATTAATAATATACAATAATAAATATTAGACAGCCTACGATATGTCATCCTGGTTAGCACATTAGAATTACAATTTAAAAATTTTTAAAAAATATGTTAAAGTCATATAACATGTAAATGACCAACTTTTTTTAATTTATACATATTAACTCAATTATATTGTTTGATCAATAAATTGTCTCCCATATTTATAAACTATGTCACTTTAATTTTTTGGTTGTTTTCTCATGCCTGGTGTTCGCCACGGGATGGCGTTGATGCTAATCAAAAACATATACTTATAACGATTCTGGGGCCGGACCTAAATGATCGATTTGATCTAAAAAGATCTGATTTTTTAGATTTGTAATAAAATATTCTACTAACTAATATTATAATATGATGTTACTTTTTTCATTTTTGTAAATGTTTATTAATCTTATCTTGTTTTTGAGTTTGTGTGCGTGTGTCTTTAAAGTTACGGTGTTTTTCTAACTTTTTTTTTTTTGGACTTTATGTGTGTCTTTTTAAAGTTGCGATTTTTTTTTTTTGCAAGAGTAAATCAATACTTTTATTCAAAAGCAAGACGTAATAAGTAAATGTTTATTAATCTTAGATTGTTTTTGAGTTTGTGTGTGTGTCTTTAAAGTTACGGGGCTTTTTTTCATTTTTGGGGGACTTTATGTGTGTCTTTTTTTAAAGTTACAGTATTTTTGGTCAAGAGTAAATCAATCATTTTATTAAAAAGCAAGACGTAATTCTAAATCTATCAAAAGTAACATCATTTATATACTACAATTTAGAATTTATACCCGACTACTATTAGTAAGGATAGTCATTGAAAGATTCAATTGAAAAATGATACCCGACTAATTTCCATTTTCTTTTTTTGGGGGGACAGTAATGAATCAGAAAGTAGGTTGTTTTTGTTAACTCTGTCTATATAAAAAGGGTAGCGTTATTGAAATACTAAATTTAAAAAAGATAGCTGACTAATTTGCGTTTCTTTTGACAGTAATTAATCAGAAAGTGGTTTTCTTTTCTTTTTTTTTGGTAAATCTTGTATATATATATTAAAAAAATACCGTAATTCAAATACTCCATTGAAAAAAAAAAAAAACCCATTGAATTTGCTTTCTTTTTTTTTTTTTTGTAAGACAGTAATTAATCAGGAACTGGGTTGTTTTTGTTAGTGTGTAGATATAAAAACTAATCTTATTTTGAAATAATAAATGTAACAAAAAAAAAAAAATACCCGACTAATTTTCTTTTTTGGACAAGTAATTCCTAATAATTAGACACTGGGTTGTTTTTGTTTGTGCATATATATATAGCAAAAGTAACTAGTCAAAGACGAATTCTCACGGTACTTTTCACGTGATCCTTGAATTTTTTTTCTGTTACCACCCTTAAAAGCAATTTTTGAGGGTTACCCATTCGTAATGGAATCTTCGGGACATTATTACTAAACTTACAACAGTAAAGTAAGTTACAGCACATTAAAAAAAATAGACATCTTATCAAATTTTAAAAAACTACGACTGCTTCAAATACACACACTCTCACACAAAACTACAGAGAAAATAGATATTCTACTATTACGAGAAAATGATGAACAAAAATCAACTACTACGGCAGCCGATCAAGGCATTTCTTTTTCTTTGCTTTTAGCATAGAAAAAAAAAAGCCATAACCGGCAGCCGTCTCGGGAACTCTTTCTGTGTTTTATCATAGAAAGAAGTCTCATTTGTGTTGGCTTCTGTTGCCACCACCGCCTCCATCCAATATAACGTGAGGACTCTTTTCTGCATTTATAATGTAGAAAATTTCCTCTTTTGTTGGGTGAAGGTCAGTGAAATGGTATACTTCTAGGAATTGACCTAGAAATCACTTTATACAGGAAAAATATAAACACCGACAAAGTAAAATCTTTCATTACAAATAAGTGTTTATTCTGTACTACAGATTTAAATCTATCTACAAAATGTAAACAATTTATTATATCAAGTTTTTTTGTTTAATAAGTCTCTTTTTTAATGCACACTTCAACTCACTAATGTAACTGTACCCATGTCAGCTTATTACTTTATATATGATATTGAATTTGTTGATTTTATCGACACTTTTTCATTAATTATTAATCTACCACTAATTGGTCCAACACGTGAAGAAACCAATAATGTAATCATACCACACATGCTCTTATATTTTTATAGTAATGAACTCCATGTTTTCTCTTGGATATTTTTATTCCTCCATCTCTTTGTAAATTTATATAAATATGTAAAATATCTTTCCTATTCCATATTCAGTAATTCATTACCATATATTTTAATATCTCTTTGAAATTTAAACAGCATATTCTTTCTAAAGAAAAAAAAATGTTCTAAGTCTAATCAATTTATGCATAAGAGAGCATTAAATTATTCCTATTAGAAGCTTTTTGCTTTGAAAATGTTTCTATTTTAAGTGTAAATCAATTTGAAGAAAAGACAAATTAAAGAGGCATATTTTATAAATATGATAAACATATTATTAAACAATATAATTGTGTAATATACATAAATTACGGAAAGCTGGAAATATTAATATTATGTGACTTGGCAGACATCTATAAGCTAGTTACAACTATTATTTATTATTATATATTGATATTGTGAAAACTTATAGCGTTTATTCCATAGTTTTTGCTTATATGTATGTGTGTATGTAATATCAAGTTATAAAATCTAAATAATATGTAATAAATTAAATTAACAAATTTCTTATTAAAGAGCTATCTACAGATTAACATAGTGTTTTCTAGAGTCAAAATAATTATCTTGAAGATGACATTTAAATCACTTTTTTTTCTTTAATCCATAATCTTATATGGATAGTAGAGCAGACACTCATATTTATTAAACAGAATATTAAACCAATGCATATGTCCACACAATCTTAATGAAGATGATCACATAACCTTTTTACAATCTGCTTGCAATTGAAATTTATAAGAAGTCAGTTTTTTTTAATAACATTGTAGACAAACCATCAAATATAAAATATAAAGCACTAAATAATATTTAATATTGATTTGATATTTGTCGTAATAAATATCATTGTCTGCTATCCATATAAATTTTTGAAATCAAAAGAAAAGTGATTTTTTTTTTTTTTACATTGATACTAGAGGATGTTGCATTATATATAGTTTGCACTTTAAGAGAAAGTTAACTTCTCTAATATATATATAAAATTAAGAGCATGCTAATGAGCTCTAAACAAGTTTTTTTTTATTTATGATAAATGCTACTACAAGAGAAGGCGTTCAAATCATTTTTATCTTGGATTGTCTCCATCCCCAGACCAGTTTCGACCTATGGGTCTCTTCAGTGAGGAGTTGGGACATTATATATATATATATGTGTGTGTGTTATGATGAACAAATTTAGCTTGCACTTTAAGATGTTTATTGCTCCAATATATTTTATATGCATTTCCCTATATATATAAATTGAGGCTAAAACAATAAGACGTGTGTTCTTTCAAAGTTTTATCTTGAGTTATGGATTAATAGCATTTACATGCTCAATAAATCAGTATCATGATGTTATATATAGTTGTTATATAATATTAACCATTGGGAAGAGATTATATTTTATATGTGTGTGTGTTAAGATGAACAAATTTTTTGTAGACAAGTGATTTCAGTAGAAGCTGAAAATATATGTAGAAGATATCATGCACTGTATTGCAAAAGATATAAAGTAGGAGACTGGCTAAATGAGAAGTGTAACGAAACAAAGAAAATACAACTAATGATAGATTTGATATAACTTACAATACAATACAAAAATTTGATGGAATAAGCATAGAAAAATCAATTTTCCAAAATAAAATAAAGATATAAATCAGGAAAGAAAAAATAAGAATCTATCAGTGGTTTTGCAGTAAAAACATATTATATTAAAAGATGAATTCATTTAGGACTATTAAAGCTGAAGTAATAGAAAAATTATTATAAGAGATAAAAAGTAAAAAAATAAATATTTTACCCTTAGACACAATGAAAAAATAATGAGTGTAAAATATGTTATTTTAATAATAACAATAGGTTACTGTTTGATTAAACATATTGTGGCCACCAGGTGATGCTGCAGAACCATCAAGATGCCTGCAAGTGATAAATTTATATGAAAAAATGGCTCAAATCATTCGATGGACAAAAAAAAGGCTGAAATCATGGTTGGAAAAATACTAAAAATAAAAAATCACTGAAATTATCGATGAAAGAAAAACAAAATAAAAAAAGCTGATATCATCGCTAAAAAATTTTTTTTTTTAAAATCACTGAAATCATAGATGGACAAGAAAAACATTGCCTGAGGCAATATATATTCAACAAATCCACTGAAAGTACAAATTATAAAAAAAAGAAGAAAATGCTATAAAATTCAAATTAAAAAAAAAAACAGAAACCAGTGAAAATACACCAACACAGACCCCCCTATAAAATCAAGAATTATTTGCTTAAATCAAAAAATGAAAATGCCTGAGGCAATATATATATCCAACAAATCCATCAAAAGTACAAATTATATAAAAAAAAAAAACAAGAAAATGCTTTATAGCAGTTAAAAATACAGAAATTGGAAGGTGGGAAATCCAAAAACAGAATTTTATCAAATTAGTTAGGTTTCAACATTTGCAAATATGCATCTATGATTACATTCAAAAGCAATTAATTGTTATCTGCTTTGAAATTATGGCATATCAGTTAAATTCATCAATATTTAAAAAATAAAAAGCAATACACAAAAAATAATTACCAACATAAAATCTATCTCCCCCCCCCCAAAATAGCTGAAATTGACCAATTAAGTAAGTAGATGCCATAGTTTTCAAAAATATACTAAATACTTAAAAAATAAAACACTTTCAACATATTTGCAAATCATTTAAATTCAGCAATATTTAAAAAATAAAAAGCAATACACAAAAAATAATTACCACTGTCTTTCCAGGCATTAGGCACTTCGATGTTTGCAGTTTTTTTGGTTCAAGAAATTGTTTTTCATGTGAAAAGTCTGTACTGAAAAGTCTATTACATCACATTTTATTTTGAAAGTACAAAATGTGATGTGCAATAGAAAAAGATTATTTGCAGCATAAAAATCAATTAGCTATCAAAAAATAAAATGAATTATAAATTCATTAGCTTTTACAACTTTTCTTTAAAATTAAAAAATTTAGTTTTCTATTGTTAAACTTGTTAACTTATCTCAACAAAGGTAATTCCCAAGTGAATGAAAAATGGCACTGTTAAAAAAGTATTTACTTTCTTTCTAAACCAAATTTATTTTTAAAATTACCATTTAACATACTTGCAAAAGTAAATAGTTGCCTAAACATTTCACTATATATGTAAGTTATATGAGATTCTTAGGAAAATACTGAATTAAATCTATACATATATACCAATTAAAGATTTAAAAGGAGAAATATAATTGCACCATAATGTATTACATCACAGTTTGGTCTTTCAAAATGAAATGATGTAATAGACATTTCACATGAAAAATATAAATTCCCAAGTCAGACAAATTTAATCAAAATGTAACTGAACTAGCCTTTTGAAATTCCTGCTTAGTTTTATTATAACGCACTAATTATTTTGTACTGCTAGAGATACAAGTTGTTGTGATTATTTTTATATATTCTGACAGGGTTAATGTGGATTATTTTCTTACACAGATGAATCCAACATTAAACATGCACAAACTTTCAGGCAACAATTCAAAATCCCAAGCTGAAATATAAGTAGCAGTTGAAATTGAAGTAGCATCTTTTTCATAATCTTTTTTTATTCAAAATGATAAAAATTTGAGATCTCCCAAAAACAGTACATGAAGCAATGGAGTTCCTCCAAAGTAACAGTATTCTGCCTTCTTAAGAAGTTTGTGTCAATGGCCATCAAATGAAACTTTATGTGAGACCAAGAGTACAATGGAGGTGCAACATTTCTGTGTGTCAATGTTCCATAACACTTCAGAAAGGAACTTGGTTTGAAGGCTGCAAATTGTCATTTGTCACAGCTATCCAAGTCATTTATTATTGTAATAAAAACCAATGGACCATGCAATTAAAAAAATGATATGAATTTGGACAAGAAGACTGTCATTGCATGGAAGCAATATTTGAGAGAAGCTTGTAAAGAAAGTCTGCTATCTTGCCTATCCTGCAAAATTGGAGGCCCAGGAAAAATTGCAGAGGTTGATGAAATTTTAGTCACTAAACACGAAAGCCAACAAAAGAATTCTTTCACAACAGTAATTATTTGGTAGTTTATGTAAAGAAACAAAAGAGTGTTTCATTGTTGCTATTCCAGGTTGAACAACATCTGTTCTTCTAGTTTTTATTAAACAACATGTAGCACCAGGATCCTCTATATATTCTGATTACTGAAAGGCCTACAAAAGTGATGAATTGAATGCTGCAGGTTACCAACATTTCAAAGTAAATCATTCTTACAATTTTGTTGAACCTTCTACTGGGGGCCATAATCAAAATGTAGAAAGTGTTTGGGAACTATTAAAATAGTGCAATAAACAAGAGAGGGGAATCACTCGACATTACCTGGATTCATACTTAGGCAAATTCATGTGGCAATGACTGTATCATGGAGAAGATCTATTAGATGTGATATTGCAAGCCATTAATATACTATCAGTGTAAATTTTACAATTTCTAAATTATAATCTGCTAATTTCTGCCATCTTTGCTGTATTTTTTTAAATCAAATACACCATTTTTTAATCTTCTGTTACTATTTAAGTGTGTTACAATCTGTTTAAATAAGCTTCAAAATTTGAATTTTTTTTTAAATAATTTATTTTGCATCTAAAGCCTACAAATTTGAACCTTCTTTTTGTCTATTTTTTGCAGAACTATAATTGTTTGCTAATTGTAATCTGCTCTTAATTTCTACTGTCTTTGCTGTATTTTTTTTAAACCAAATAACCATTGATACTTAATCTTTTGTTACTATTTGTGTTGAAATCAGTTCTCTAAAAATGTGAACTCTAAATCAAAATAATAACATTCTTTTTAATGGATTTTTATGCCGAAAACATGCAAGTGCCTACGAAGTTAAATTTTATAATTAAAAAAAAAGTTGTAAAAGCTAATGCATTTTTAATTCATTTTATTTTTTGATAGCTAATGGATTTTTATGCAGCAAATAATCTTTTACTATTGCACATCACACTTTGTACTTTCAAAACTAAATGTGATGTGATAGAGTTTTTGTACTGACTTTTCACATGAAAAACAATTTCTTAAAATGAAAAAACTGCAAACATTGAAATGCTTAATGCCTGGAAAGACATTGGTAATTATTTTTTATGTATTGCTTTTTATTTTTTAAATATTGATGAATTTAAATATGCCATAATTTCAAAACAGAGAACAATTAATTGCTTTTGAATGTGATCGTAGATGCATATTTGCAAATGTTGAAAGCTAAATAATTTGAGGAAATTCTGTTTTTGGATTTCCCACCTTCTGATTTCTGTTTTTTTTTAATGCTATAAAGCATTTTCTTGTTTTTTTTTATAATTTGTACTTTTGATGGATTTGTTGGATATATTGCCTCAGGCATTTTCATTTTTCAATTTAAGCAATGAATTCTTGATTCTAGGGAGGGTCTGTGTTTGGCTTATTTTCACCGATTTCTGTTTTTTTTTTTAATTTGAATTTTATAGCATTTTCTTGGTCTTTTTTTTATAATTTGTACTTGTGATCGATTTGTTGAATATATATTGCCTAAGGCATTTTTTTGCCCGTAGTCATCGTCAGCAATTTTTTTTTATTATTTTTTTCCATCAATGATATAAGCCTTTTTTTTGTTTTTTTTTTTTTGTCCATCGATGATTTCAGCGAATTTTTATTTTTTCCATCGATGATTTCAGTCTTTTTTTTGTTTTCTTTTGTCCATCGATGATTTGAGCCATTTTTTCATTAAAATTTACCGCTTGCCAGCTTCTTATTGCTTCTTCAGTGTCATCTGGTGGCCACAATAAATGTAACCAAGCACTACCAACAATAAATATAATTATGGAAACAGTAGGTAAAAGATTATTGATTAAAAAAAGAAATTCAGTATTTTTTGTTCTGAAGTTTATATAAAGTTCAAGCATGAAAAATGACAAATCTGTCAGAGCTCTGAGCTCATCATTCTAATGATGCAATAAACAAACAGGACATGGATAAAATTATTTGTTGCAATAAATGGGAAGATTTACTCAAGAAGTGTAGAACACAAAAGTTGTAAGTTATTTGGAAAGATATGTGCCACCAATCATATAAAAGATGAGTGTAATGACTAATAATTTTTAATAATTATAGCCTAATAGAGTCATAAGAAAAATTACATGTTAAAATTATCTTCCTTGCTTTGAATTAGAAGGATTGACTTTTCAGCCTTCCAGTTGATTTATATAATATGTAAATAATAGCTGTCAGTAAAAAGAGCTATTGACATGTACTATTTGTTCAAAAACTGTTATTTTATGTGACATAGGCAGACATAACTAATTATATTATTTAGATATACAATGTTTTGAGATTAATTCATTGCAACTTTCTATATATAATTAAAGTGCTCTTTAACTATAGCATATGGCAATGCTTTTTAAAGGCAACCTTTTGACAGTGAAAACTTAAAATGTTTCGTTTTCTACCTGACTTTTTTTTAACAAGATAGAAAATCGGGAATGAAGCATTTATTTGTTTAATTTTTTTTTTCATTAAGAGACACGAGGTAAAGAGATATCCTTTTTTTTTTCATGCGTCAAAGCATCAGCTAGGAAATGAACCCGCAAACCCAGGACAACTGCTGACTACTCGATGATCAACACTTGATATCCTCTTTTGTTTTAAAAATATATGGTCGAATGTTACAGGTAAAGGTTATTTTAATTATATATAGTCAGTTGCAGTAAATTAATCTCAAAACATTATAAAATATATTTTGCAAAACCTTACACACATATATATATATATATTAACCCAAACTTATCTTAATCATTAATCTTCAATCTGTTCCAAAGCAATTTGAAGTTTCATGGTTTAAATAATCTTGAGTTGTTACGAAAATCAAGATTAATATTTGTCTGCAGACTGACACGATATGATTTGATTGTTTAGTTTATTATAGTATATTATAAACAAAAGTAGTTATTTATTCTGTCTTTCCAGAGTCATCTAATAAAGCTTGAGTAATCAGTAATGATTATTAGAAAATAGTAATTTTAATATCTATCTGCAGACAGTTTTTAATATTTGCTTTTTAATGAAAAATTGAGTTTCATATTTGGCATTACTACAGTTATACATATGATAACTACCTTTAATATTTTTATTCTTAAGCTCAAAACCTAAAAAAATACTTTCAATGTTTTAAATCCAGTACCCTACTGTAAATGGTAATATAAATCTTTATCTGAATCAAAAATTATATATTCTAGTCAAGCGTTGTAGTCGAGAGGTCATCGCAGCTGTCTTGCAAGCAATGTAGTTGGTTGCAGATGGTTGTGGGTTCGCCCCCCCCAGCCGATGCTATGACATATGGAAAAAAATAAGGTTATGTAGTAACCTTATTTTTTAACTGCATACCTATATTTTCCTCGATAAATATATTAGAATCACCATAATGTTATTAGATTTTTTAAACTGGAATAAAGTGAAGAATCTTTTTTTTTAATCTTGCAGTACTTACTCCAATCATGAGAAGTCAGTATTTACTTTAGAGTAGTACATTTTTAATCTTCATTTCTTACAATTTTTTGTCTTCTACTCTTAACAAAAGCACATGCAATTCAAGTCTATATACAATTAAGCATAAGACAACCACAATTAATGTCTTGTTTTTACTAAAAGCTTGTAATACTGTTTAAATATTACGTATATTTAAACCAAAAAGGTACAGTTTAAGTTATATAAGTCTACATTTTCTGTTGATATATACATATGTATATATATTGTATCTAACTGAAGTGTCATTTAGTTCCAAGAGGTAATCAAGGTTATCTTAGCTTAACCTTTTGTTTAAAATTTTGGATAAAAAATAATAATGATGATAAAAATGGAAATTAAACTAGTTAATTATTAAAATAGGATAATCTAAATATTTTTAATAATATTAGTTGGTTTGATAAATGATATTAGGTAATAATTTAACATACGCAAATGTTAAAAAAAAAGAAAATAATGGTGAAGTGATAAATAGTAAATATATTCGAAAATAACTACTGTATAATCCATTCTAATGTCTAAAGAATAATAATAAGATATTATAAATAAGTTGAAATAATTAAATAATAAATTTACTAAAATGATATGTAAGTTTTTATTAAAAAAATAAGAATATTAGTTATTAGTTTTGTAGTTTAACATTCTAGTTATAAAAGTTAGTTAGATTAAATAATCATTAACATTTTATTGTTGTAATTTTAAAAATAATTTTAAACAATTAATGTAACGCCAGACATATGTGAGAATATGTGCATGCAGAGACATGAAAACATAAGAATAAAAAATAATTTAACTCCCATATTGTTTAAAATAAGTAAATAAAGCAAATGTGTGGATAAAATTATTTTAAATGAAATATTTAAGGGTTTAATAAAGAGTATAACTTTAAATTTTATATTTATTACTATTGTATTGTATAAAATATCATTTTAAAAAAAATTTGTTGCATAATATTTGGTAATATTAAAATTTGACTTTGCAGCTGAAGGTCACATGGTATGGGAAAATTATATTGATTACATCAGTAGATTGATTCCACAGCTGGTTTATCAGAATATTAAAATTTAATAAAAAATAATTTTTATTGGTTTTTAAATGAATTGTAGGTGGATGAAAGATTGTGAGATAAAATGGATATCGAGGGATCATTCAGAGGCTGATCTTATTTTGATTCAACTGAGGTGGATCTTAAAAATTTTATTAATAAAAGTAATTTTTTTGAAGAACTTGATATTTCTAAAAAAATACAAGTCTGTCTAAAATATTTAAAATCGTCTTGTAATGTAAGAGGGCTAAAAGAAAAGGTAATCTGTCTTTCTGACAATTTGAATTTCAGTCGAGGCATAGGAATCATAGTTAAAAATGTCTAGAATGAATAAAGCATTTCACATATTATATGACATTAACTTGTTTAATCTTCTTTACTTGGAAATAAGGTTAAGGAACAAGCTATTAATCATTTTCATAGATAAGTGTTCAGTTGTATTAAACTATTTTGAAAATAACATGCGAATTATTTTTCCTGTTAGATTAAAAGTATATGTAAAAAAAAAAGAGAGAATTTTTTTTTAAAGTTTAAAAAAGAACATTATAAAGAAGCTGCTACATTCGATTACAGTGAAACTATAAAGAATGATTTTTTTTTTTAAAAAAAAAAGAAAAATTATTACTTATATCTTGACATATATAAAATGATTTGTTTAGCTAAATGCAAACAGATAATATATACATTTTAAAGGATAATTCTTAGTTACACTGTAAGAAAGGACACATATTTGGAAATAAAACTTTAAAGCAATCTATAATGATTAATAATGAATTAATAGTTATTGAGTACATTATAAATGGTCATACTTGCCAGTATTTAAAAATAACTTTATGGCATTAATTATAGCATATAAATGGAGAAATATCTTGAACATTAAAAAAATTTCTACTCTCATATTTAAAAGTAAGCAAAGGAAATTAATTTTAAAAATAAATATGTCTTGGAATATTATTAGGAAACTATTAAAAAACTATATTTTGAAAGAAGCGTTTTCCTAAAAGAGGATAAAGAACTTCAGATAAAGAAATATATATTATTATTATTATATGCAATTTTGAACTTGGGATCCTATAAATAAATTAAAGTGTGTTCAGCTGAAGAATTATTTTGTTTCCTGCTGTCTTAATCTTATTATTTATTTATTTTTTTAAAAAATTGTTTAAAAAAAATATTATTAATGAACTATTGAACATTTTCATTTGGAAATGATTGCCATGTGTATAAATGTATTAATTAAAGCTTCGAATTCAAATCGATATCTTAATAAATTGTCTACATGTTATGAAATGGAAAATCGTCACGGAGTGGAAATATTAATTTAAATTAATGTATTATTTTTTTTATGGTCTGCTTTATTGGTTTTAAAAAAAAAGAAAACCATAAAAATATTTATGCTATTAATTTTTTTTGTAACACTTTTGCATAATTATACAGGTAAACTAGGGTTATAATTTTAAAATGGAATAGGTTTATTTAATGAGCAAACTTTATTTGCCATTCTTAAGTAGATTTAGTTTATTTATTAAGCATTACACTAGCTAGTTTTTATTTAATAATTTTATTATAGAGATTTAAATATCACAGTCTTATTTTCATATAAATGGGATGTTTTACTCAATTTTTATTTTAAATTTACTAAAGAAGTTTATCAGAGAATATCCATTCATTTGTTTTATGAATGTTATATTAATAATAATTACAAATATTTTATATTCATCGAGAAGTAAATATTCTTGCATTTAATTTACAATTTTAAAAGTCCACTAGTTATTATATTTTAGCATTTAATATTTTGTTATGTGTGCATTGTGCCTTGCCTGGAATTTTATATGCATTTAATTTCAAAGTATTTTCTACAATAGTCAGTTGACACATAGTTTACTTTGTTGGTTCGAACATTGGATATACGTTTTGTATTTTATAAATTTCTTGGAAATAACTTAGTTAGTTTAAGTGAAGTATATATCTTGCTATTAGTTAGTATTTGTTAGCATCAAGAGTTAGGCTTAGTTATAACTTTTGAAAATGCTTATGGAGTAGATAAAATCCTCCATCCTTATTGTATTGTATTTCCATGATTTGATAGTGCTTTTTCCCAAAAAGAGGATATTGTATTTTTCAGTGATGATGATCACATATATAAGCATTGGAAATCCCATGAGAGGATTGTGCTTTTCTGGTGTGTTCCTGTTCCCAGATGTACTGAAGATGAATTCCAGACATCTTAATTTTGCCTCGTAGTTAGGTATTTTGGAAACCACCACATTCTTTTCCAGCTCTGAGGAACCTAGTATTTTTATATTTTTGCCTATCATTCATGATGACTTAATGCTAATTCCACCACAGTAGATGATATTGCATTTGTTTTATATTTGTGATGACAAGATATGCTTGTTTGAGGAAATGTATTTATTCAGGTAGTTGTAGCTAATTTAAGGCTCATAGGTATATCAATGTTTGAATTGTGTTGCTATGATAGTTTTATCATAAACAAGCTAACCAACAATAAGTTATATTTATTTTAAAGTATGATAAATATGCATATGGTATAAGTGGCAATTCACACATAATAATTTAATATTTTCATCCAGAATTTTGCCACTGGATTTGTATGTCTGTTACATTATTATCTTTAAAACATTGAGGGAATACGTTTATGTGGACTAAAGTTATTTAAAAAAATATAACTAATCTCTGATGAATGATTGCCCCATACACTTAATTTAGTTTAGTTTTAATATTAGCTTGATCTGATTTAAACATATATCTAGCTATGATATTTAGTTATATCTGTGAAACTAGTGATGATATTTTTCAAAAGTATTGCTGAATATGCTTATTCCAACTTAGCGTTTGTTATGTTTAGGAGTATAAAATTAAGCTTAGGGTTTTCAATATAAACCTAGTTCTGGGTGTCATTCTGATTATTAGATGACACAATAAGGTTATCAATAAGTCTAATAAAAAAGAATAGTAGTGTGCTTATTAAATGATAATTAAAGTTTAAAATATTTTTTTTGAGAAAAATATAATTATTAAAAAAAAATAACAGTGAATAACCTTTGTAGGTTATTAAGTGTATTAGTGTAAGTTAAATAAAACTGTTAAGAGTTCAAATAATTATATTAAATCTTAGTGTGGTACTGGCACTGTTTGTATTCTACTACATTTGTAAACATGTCTTCTCATTATTAATAAATCAAATTATTATTATTTCAAAAGTGTTGTTTTGTTTGTTTTGCTTTTATATGAGAATTTATTATTGTCTTGGGTTCTAAGTTCACAAAATCTTAAAATTTTAAAAGTTATTGAATCTTCAATTCAAAAATTTACAAGTATATTCTAAGTTAATTAAATATAGTTAATATTGTCTTGAAAATTTTTAAAAAAAAGCTATGTTAAAGTAAATGATTCTCATATTGAATCATAAATACAGATAATTGCATTATAGCAGATACCTAATTAAATACTTAGTTAAAAGTTTATTTATTTTTTTAAAATTATCAGTATATCTTTCAGACTAAAGATTATGCAATATCAGATTAACAATATTAGTACTTCAGAAGAATATTTTAATTAATATTATTTTAAAAGCTGCACATTGTCTTATATTTACTGCACATCATCTATCATCATCTTAAATCTGATATATTTAAAGAATTCTAATTCATTTGGATTTGAGGTCTTTAGTGGTTGTCTGTGAGTATGGAAAGTCATTAAAAGCACCCTTGCTGTTTTCTCTGCTCAAGTAATATCTTAGATAATAGGCCATTATTAGTTAAATTTAAATTGATTCATTAAATTTTGTGAATTAATATTTGTTTTGTTTATTATTTTAAGATTGAACATATTATAATTATTTTATGGTCAGCTAAGATATCACTTATTTATTCATTAATCACAATAATTCTTTATTAGACAACTTAACTTAAACTTTAATTTTACACAAGAGTATTAGTTTTAAAATCCCTGAGGTTATTTACTCTTATTGTTTTAGTAAATATAATTCTGTAAGATAATATTTTAAAGCAAAGCATCATAGGTCTTATTCAGAGAGTGTATAATGTATTAGAAGGACTAATATGGTAAGCATTGATTAGTGATTTTAGATAATCTTTTGTATGGTTTATTAACATGTCAATATGCTGTAGTAGTTATAGTTCATCAGTAGTAGATTTGACCTTTATTTGATTATACATCTCTGGATCATCATCTTTTCCTTTAAATTTATTGTAACCCCACTGATCCGAGTCATTACGAGTCTCTCATTTATATTTTATTTCATTTTATTTCAATTTTATTCCATTTCTTTTCATGTCATTTCTCATATCTTTCTATCATCTCAGCCATTTAAAACATTCGTTATGAGTTTCTCATTTCTTTCTATCATCTCAGTTCATTTCTTTCTCCTTTATTCCATCTTCTTCTTATATCTCTCTTTCATATCTTTCAATCATCTCATTTCTTTTCTCTTTCCATTTCATTACTATCATTTCTATTACTTTTTCCCATTTCTTTTCCTCCTCGATTCTTTTCCTTTCCATCATGTATTCTTACCATTATCATTAGCTCCATTTCATTACTAGCATTTTATTCATTATCTCCATTTCATTATTAGCATTATATTTCTCTTTCTATCTTTCTTTTTTCTTTCTCACACCCCTCTCTCATTTCATTATTAGCATTTTCTTCTTTTCTCTATCTCTTTTCTTTTTCTCATACCCCCATCTCATTCTAGCTAGGTTACAATATATATATAAAACCAAAACTGTCTAACACTATACTAGCAAAAATAAAAATGCAAAACCATAAAACAATACAATACTAGTATTGTATTGTTTTATTGTTTTGCATATATATATATATATATTATAATAATCCAGAACAGAGAGAGAGAGATGTTTTAATTTGCTAACAGTTTACAATTAAAAGAAATCTATGATTTTGAGTGATAACTCTTATAATGTAAAAATGATTAATAAGGCTTCAAGCTTTGATTGTTTAAAAAAAAAGATATATCAAAGTAGTTTCTAGATTTGTAACTGCATTTTTTGCAGTTTTGAATCCAAACCAAGGTAAAGATAAAAAAATAGTTTGGAGATAATGATTAAAATTGCCCCAGTTTTTGGTTAGCAGTAATTATTTAAGTTTACAATAAATGATTCTGTAGTAAAAAGCAACCCTCGTTTATATTATAATGCGGTTAGCAATAAAATCAAGTTAAATTCTAACAAGGGGAAAAATACTTATATTTAGAAAAATCTGCATTTATTAAAATATACAGCTACTATCAGAGAGTCAAGTATATATAATATTATAACAAATTTGATCTGAGTTTAAAACTTTAGTTTTTTCCTTTTTTTAAGTTTAGACTTTTATCTTGATTCTAAATAAAAAAAGTAAAGATGGTTGGCAAATCGATGACTACATTAGTTTCAGCTTTAAATCTTATAGTCCTCTAAGACCAAGACAAAGGAAAGATAATCTAAGAATATGCATTAAAATGTATTACCATATAGTAAACAATGATTATTCAATCTTATGTTACATATTACTAAAGAAGAGATTTGATCTAAATAGTGAGTAACAGAAATAATAATGCAAATTAAAATAATAAAAAACATTACTAATTATCTGAGCATAGAAAATAATCAAAGAATCAGCATCAGAAGATAATAATTAATTATAATAAATGTCATATAAGTAATTATCATAAGTATCGCCGGCAATAATTATTAAGAGTTAACAAACTAATAGCAATAAGTTAATAAGCAGCAAACTATTATGACTGGATTTTAAAAAGGATATTATAAAATTTTTGGCAAATAATCATTTAGAAAATAAATATATGGGACATAGCACACAAACTGTCATTAATATTTCATCAGCATTCACATATTTAACTTGATTAATAACCATATCAAAGAATTTATGGGGTAATTATATCAATGATGATCATCACCAATATTCTAAGACCAAATTTTAAAAATGACTTTTATTATTTTAATGCCATTTAAATAATTTCACAGAGAACCATGACGTCCACATATACAGATATATCTTGACACTGTCACTATTAGTAGCAATATAAAATACCAAACAAGTTTAAATATAATGAATTAATTAAACCAAGTATACTTTAGATGCTTGTCAGTCATAATTATGGTCATTCTGCTAAGACAAAGTGATTCCTCTCAGCAGAAAAAACATGATTATCATACACACTCATCAAAAGTATACTCAATTTAATTAATTTCATTCAGTATATTTAAATTCTGTTTTGATATTATATATATATATAAATTGTAATGGTAATCGCCATTTTAAAACAAAGCGTAATAATAAATTGTTAATAAATATATAATAATAATTGTATGATATTCACTAATTAAATTAGGTTAGGGGAATTACGATTGTCTAAAGAGGCAACTGTGTACATAGTGCAGAGATTATATAATTTTTATTTTTAATTAAATAATTTATAATCTTCGTGATAGGGCACACATAAAGTCTAGCTTTATGCAGATCCAGTCATGTTTCCTGACAGTTATCGTCTTTACATTAAAAATATTAATAAAAGATAAAGTAAAATAATATATTTAGAATTAGATGCGAAATAAACAAGCAACAAAATTATTAATAGTAACAATAATTTTAATTAAAGAGCAGAATGAAAATAAATATAACAACTCATATTTACATGGAGAGCATGCATGATAGAAAATTTTTTTATTGATACATAATAATTAATTAATAAAAAGTTTATAACAAGTTAATTTAATTACCTATTTATGTTTTAACAAGCTCACATTTCCTTAGCTTTTGAATGTACACATATAACCATCAGAATCATTATTTTAAACGTCTTTAATCAATTTTTAATATTTTAACTTCTCATGGATTGTATCTGCAGTGTCCTCAGCTGCGAAAAGGCCAAAAGAAGAGGGGGCCCCCCTTTTCATATATTATTTCAAAGAAAAAAGGGCTTTAATAAAAAAAAAAAAAAAAAAATATAAAACCACACCCCCCCCCCCCTCCTTCTTTTTCTCCTTCCATAAAGGAAAAGGGAAAGAAGAAAATTTTAAAAAAAAAAAAAAAAAAAAAAAAAAAAATAGCTGAACGATCGCAAATATTAATACTTAATTATAAATATGAAGTACCGATTAATTTATTAGATCTTTATTGGTACATAATAAATCACTCTAACAACAGTTATGGATAATTGGTTAATATATATATAATCTGACTATATATATATATATATATATATATATATATGAAAAACAAAAACAAGGTTAATATATATATAATCTGACTGCATTAAATTCAAATCCCCCTCTCTGTCTACAGTAATAATGAACACACAGTACCTTGACTAGGTAACAAAAATAACCCTCATAAGATCCACTTAGGGTGTTTAAAAATTATATTAAGATCAGTGCAGTCTGCTATTACTCTAATCGGCTGGATTCACCTACAGGTGCCGAGAACCTGGGATCACAGTCCAAAAAGCAGCAGCACTCATGAAGAACCAAAAACACAAGAGAGTGATGTATATTTTTGCCACCCTTTTCTATATTGCTATGTTTGGAAATTGCACTCTCATTACTTCTTTTCTGGAGTATTAATACATTTTTTTGCGTGTGTGCAAATGGCTTCATTTGGTTATTAATTTCCTTGATAATCCAATCTGTTAAACAAAGCCTCTGTAATTACTTTATTTAATTAATGCAGCCTGATCTAATTACTTTTATTTTCACTTAATTAAATGTGTGCCTTTACTGGCTCTATTTACATATGTATACAACACCTCCCCTTACTCCAGAAAAGGTAGTTGCGTAATGGCACTATATATAGTCTTTTAGTTTGACCGGTCTCCAGATTTTCCGTTTCGATCTGGCTGTATTGCTTTGTGTTAGTTTGATGCTGTACCATTTTCACTATTTGTTTGTGCTGTCTCTGTCTCCATTGGTCACTGTTGTTTCATTTCTGTGGTTTGCTGCTCCACAATAAATCGCTTGTAATGTCATGTAACATTTGTATTTCCTCTTCAACTCACTAACAGATGTGGTTTATGTGTCTTCTATAGCTAGTACCATCCTATAGCTGCATGAGTACTATTTTTTGAGACAGCAGTTTCATAATTATTCCCTTTACCCATTTCTTTTGCAACACATCCTGGACCCAAACTTTATCCCCAATTATGAATTTGTTTCCATTTTTGTGACTGTTGTCATTTTCGACAGGATCTGGCAGTAATAAGTCTAATTTAATATGCAGTTTCCTGCCCATTAACAGTTCTGCAGGTGATTTCCCAGTGGACATTGATGGCATTGCGTGTTGCCACAGCGTTGTGTTATCAATTGCTTGTTGTAAATTCTTATTACTTGATTTCTTTAACACCTTTTTGATTATTTGGACAGCCTTCTCTGCCAGACCATTCGACTCTGGGTGATATGGTGGTGTACGTATTTGTCTGATGCCATTATAATGAAGACAGCTTTCTATTTCCCTATCTATGAATGCAGTTCCATTTTCAGACATGATGGTTTCTGGTAAACCATGACACACAAACACAGCATTTAACTTCTTAACTGTTTCACAGTAGCATTTAAATCTTTTACAATTCAGCACTCTGTCCACTTTGAGAAACCATCTATGACTACAAGCAAAAGTTTTCCATTCACCAGTCCAGCATGGTCTATGTGGACCCTTTGCCATGCTTTCATGGCAGATGGCCATGAATTGTATATCTTAGCTCTAATGTTCATTTCTGTTTGACATGTTGAACATTTTTTGATATTTTGCTCTATGTGACGGTAATTTTTGGCCACCAGACATAGCTGCGAGCCAGTGCTTTAGCTCACACAACTTCAATGTGGCCCTCGTGAAGTAAGTTCAATACTTGCTGTCGACCTTCCATTCGTATCATGACCTGATCACCCATTAATATGCATCCTTTGCATATAGATAGTTTATTACAATTTGTCCAGAACCCTGGGTCAACATACTGAGGCTTTGAAGATGGCCATCCATTTTTGATCCATCCCATAAGTATCTGATAACCCTGATAAAAACTCATTCCATTGGCTATGCATTTGCTATTCAGTATTTCTGAGTATAGGGTGTCAATATAATTTATTTCTGCCTCCATCATTGATTGTTCTTGCCTGTTTGGCATTCTTGATAATGCATCGGCATGTGCAATCTTTTTTCATTTTTTGTATTCTAATATGTAATCATATGCTGACATTATGTTTCTCCAGCACATCATGCATGAGCTTAAATGTTCAGGAGCTAGACGATTGTGGCCCAAAATACTCAGTAGTGGCTTGTGGTCCATAATTAAGTGGAAATTCCTACCAAACAGAAATTGATGGAATTTTTTTAGGCCAAACATTATATCCAAAGCCTCCTTGTCAATTTGGCTATAGTTTTTCTCTGATTTTGAGAGAGTTCTCGATGGGTAAGCAATAGGGTGTTTCCCTTTGTGACATGGGTGAGATAGCACCACCCCACTGGTCACTCTAATGCATCAGTTGTTAAGCATACTTTTCAACTATTATTGTAATGCACCAATAGTTTCTCAGATGACAATAAAGTTTTTGTCTGACAGAATGCTTCTTCATGAATTCTAGACCAATGCCACTTCTGATCTTTTTTTAATAGTTCGTGTAATGGCTTAGCTATGTGAGCTTTACCTTCCAAGAAGAGCTCAAAAAATTTATGAGACCTAAGAAAGCCTGTAACTGTTTAATATTAGTAGGTGGCGATGCATTTTTCACTGCATTTACTTTCTCCAGGGATGGTCTCTTTCCTTTATCAGAAATCAAATGGCCTAGAAACGTCAATTCTTTTGACATCCATACGCTCTTGCTGATGTTTATTTTAACCCCAGATTTATTAAGTTTTTTGCATATGATAAATTGTATGTTGTGCAACATTTCTTGTGACATAGCCGTGATAAGTATGTCATCATAATAGGAAATGACCCCTTCTAGACCCTGTAGTAAAACATTGATCCTTGACTGAAATATATTTGGGGCTGTGGATATGCCAAAAGGTAAAGGATTGCACCTAAATAGACCCATATGGGTTGTTAAAACCAAGATTTTCGCTGATTTTTTGGTAACCTGAAACTGGTGGAAAGCAGAATTAAGGTTGAGCTTCACAAAATAAAAAATGTTTTGCAGACCAACCAAAACTTCTTTTACATTTGGAACAGGATAAGCTCTCCTGTTTAAAAATTTATTTACCATTATTCGGTAATCTCCGCATAATCTAATATCCCCATTAGGCTTAGTTATTACTACTACAGGCATGGCCCAATCAGATGTTTCAATGTGTGTCAACACTCCTTTACCCACCAATGACTTTAACTTGTCTTTGACTTTATTTTTGCGCAAATGGTATCTTACACGGTTTTCAAACAAGCGGTCGCACATTTTCTGATAGCTCTATTTCTACTAGTTTTGATGCGATCAATCCCAGTTTTTCATTGAACAGATCTGGATATTTATTAACTAGTTTATCTTTCAAAGAGATTTTCTTTATATTAATTTGTATCCTGATCTCACGAAACCATTCCCTCCCTAAAATGGGGCTTATTTTACCATTTACAATATATTGGGGTAGATTCGCTTTTTTGCCATTGTATTTAATTGGCACTTTAACTGACCAATTATTTTGAAGGCATTACCATTTACATCTCTTGCTTTAATATTTGTTTTTTCTAAAACAATGTTTGCCTTATCGTGTATTTTTTTCCAATCTGACCGTGAAATTATGGAAATTGCCGATCCGTTATCAATTTCCATTTCTATTTCTTTACCGTAAATTTTAAGTTTAATCATAAACTGGCGTATACTTTTAACGTCTAGATTTTTAATCATGTGGGTGGTTGCAAATTTCCCTCCCCTATCACAAGGCATGTGGGAGTGTTCTTTTATTTTTTCTTTGTCATCTTGTCTACAGATGCATGACAAATGACGTTTTTTGCCGCATTTAAAACACACTTCTTTTTGCCATTTGCATTCTCTTGAAATATGGCCCACTTTGCCACGACAGAAACATATTATTTTAGTGTTACTAGTATTTGACTTCATTGGGCTTTGATTTCCTTTGTACATTTTGAATACCCCGTTTTTGTGGTTTCGTCCAATTTACATCTAAAAGCTTGTGCCTGCTCCAATATCAGCTCATATACTATACCCTTTTTGATGGTTATTTCATAGGTTAACTCTGTCTCTACTAGAAATTGCTGTCTGAGCCTATCATTGGCCATGTCCCAAAGTAGCTGATCCATTAAAATTTCATCAACAAAATCACCATAGTTACAATCTTTAGCCAATTATCTTAAAGCTACATTATAATCATTAATTTTCTCACTGTTAAATTGTTTCCTATTTCGGAGAGTTAATCTAGCTATGTGGCAAGAGGGATGGGGGCTAAACTGATCATCTAACTTCTTGATCACTTCCTCGTACTTGACCTTCTCAGGCAAAGGCACTTCAAAATTTTTATGAATAACCTCAATTACTCTTTTCCTGCCATAACACATTAGGCCCACTATTTTTCTCTTGTTATCATCAATCACATTCAAAGTAAAGAAATTTTCGATCTGTGTTCTATATAATGGCCATTCAGATGTATTACTGGTGTTGAATTCACCTATACTATTCTGCCTTAATGACATAATTTAAGGTTGTTTGAGACTGCACCAGAAATTTGCAGTGTCCTCAGCTGTAGCTGAATGATCGCAAATATTAATACTTAATTATAAATAAGAATTACCGATTAATTTATTAGATCTTTATTGGTACATAATAAATCACACTAACAACAGTATGGATAATTGGTTAACACACACACATATATATATAATCTGACTGCATTATGGATAATTGGTTAACACACACACATATATATATAATCTGACTGCATTAAATTCAAATTCCCTCTCTGTCTACAGTAATTATGAATGCACAGTACCTGGACTAGGTGATGAAAATAACCCTCATAAAAGCCACTTAGGGCATTTAAAAATTATATTGACCGATGCAGTCTGCTATTACTCTAAATGGCTGGATTCACCTACAGGCACCAAGAACCTTAGATCACAGTCCAAAAAGAAGCAGCACTCATGAAGAACCAAAAACACAAGAGAGCGATGTATATTTTTGCTGCCCTTTTCTATATTACTATGTTTGGAAATCGCACTCTCGTCACTTCTTTTCTGGAGTATTAATACATTTTTTCGAGTGTGTGCAAATGGCTTCATTTGGATATTAATTCCCTTGATAATCCAATCTGTTAAGCAATGCCTCTGTAATTACTTTACTTAGTTAATGCAGCCCAATCTAATTACTTTTAGATTTTCACTTAATTAAATGTGTGCCTTTACTGGCTCTATTTGCATATGTATACAACAGTATCAATCATAGTTTATTCCCATAAAATATTTTCTATTATTGAGAGAATCAAAATTAGTGATTTATAAATCAAGTCATAGAATTTCTGTTTGTCAATTAATTAGAGAGCAAGTTGTCATATATCAAGCGTCACACAATTTCTGCATCTGAATATAATTAATAGACTGGCAGAATTTAATTTAATTTATAAGGCATTCCTTTGTTTATGTTCCATAATCAGCTACATTATTGGAAATTTCAGAGTGAGGCACTCTGAAGTTTAACCACTGAAATTGCATTGTATCCACTTAAGCAATCATTAATTTTTTTGGATTTCTCTTAAAAATGACACAATGAAAAAGATAATTATTCCCTCCTTTTTTGCTTATAAGCAGACAATATAAAAGTTTCTTTTTCGTTTTAAATTTGTTTCCATAGCAACATAGTATTATTAATAGTCAATTTTATTATACAGTAAATAATTGTATTTTTAATTTTTACAATTCGTATTATTTCAAATTTCTTTATAATTCATTTTATGCATATGACTTTTATATATTTTAGAATACATAAGAATAAAAAAAATCCCTATACATTTATCAAAAAATGATTCATGTAAACTCTGTCATGAGGTTACATTTACTGTTAAACCTAGAAATATTTTTTTTGAATCACAGTGATCCTAGAGACTGGGAACAAAAGAAAGTATTCACATGCATGATATTTCTATCATTAAATAACTTCACAGAAATAATTTAAAATAATGATTAGTAAATTTATTGATTAAAACTAATAATAACAGTAATAATAAATGAAATATCTAATAAATATTCTATAAACACATAAATCATTCCAATTTTAATTAACAAATACCAGATATTTCTGTACATTGACAAAGTACACTTTGCATTAACATGGTTTAAATTTTACTTTACATGTACATAAAATAGCAATGATATAAAATAAACACATATAATACACACATGCATACATTTCTGATAATACCAAATGTTCCAGTCATTAATAAATAATATTTTATTTTAACAAAATATAAATAAATGTTAAACATATATATAATATGAGCACATGTATATGTTTATTTTTATATAAAGTATTTTAGTTATTAATTTTAAATTGCCTTTACATAAACATCAAGTTACCATTTAAAATTCTCAACAAAAGTTCTTAAAATGAAGAATCTTTTATTTAATTTTTTAACTTTTTATTATATTCCTTAATATTTAAAAACGTTATTCCAATAATTGATTTTTTTTGCTTTTATAGCTCTCTAAAATAAATATTATGCATAAGCAGTAAACTAACTTTTATTTTTATAAAGCTTTAATAGAAAAATATTTGAAAGTGTTATATATTTTTTTATTTTATGTATTAAGACTATGTGCAATTACATACATACTTGTTTATATTTTAAAATTTGTAATTTTATTTTTTTTGTCTTCACTAGATTTTATTTTACTCTAAAATAATTTCTTTTAACATTTCTTTTTTGGTGCAAGTATTAACAATGGTTCAGGTCACTGGATGGCACTGTTGCTAGTCCAAAACATTGAAATATAACATTACCTGGCCATGATATATTATTGTTTTTATCTTAATTTTTTTTATTAAATAAAATAAATAGGGAAGAACATCAACTTTGTTTTTACTTTTTTTTGACATATTATTAAAGAACTGATTAAATATTTTGTTTTTATCTGAATTCATTTTTTATTAAATAAATAGTAAAGAACATCTTTTTTCTTACATTTTCTTTTTGACATATTATTAAATAACCAATTAAATATCATGTTTTTATCTTAATTTCTTTTTTATTAAATAAATAAAATAAATAGTAAAGAACATTCTTTTTTTTTACCTTTTTTGTTTAAACAAGTGATATATTTTAAAAACTGTATAGTAAATGATTTACTATAGTTTACTGTTTTTTTTTTTATTTTAATTGCCATGTTTGTTTTGTTTTGTTTTTTTGCAGAAAATACAAACATCTTTTTATTACCTTTTTTGACATATTTTTTAAAAAGTATATAGTAAACAATTTACTCTAGTTTACTTTTTTTTTCCTTTTAATCACCATATTTTTTTTAAAGAAAATACAAATGACTTTTTTAAAAAATGTCGTTTTTATTACCTTTTTTGGACATATTTTTCAAAAGTATATTTACTATAGTTTACTTTGTTTTTCTTTTAATTGCCATATGTTTAAAATGTATGTTTGTAAGCTTAACATTAAAAATCAAACAAATATTATGGATCCAACACCATCTACAGCAGTAGGTGCCATTTTGTTATTCACTCAAAGATATCATGGATAACAACTTTATCAAAAAAATCATTTTTACACCCTTCAAAACAAACTTAAAAAAACACTCTTTGATAACTTTTTATACATAATTCTATGCAATTCAAATGTAAAATAAAAACTGATTTAATAATATTAAAAAGTTGTACACACCCTCAAATTATATGATACAAAAGGCTTAATAGTGATCATTCAGAAAGTAAGAACAGGGTGCTTAAACCAAATGTGAATTGTGAGAAATTAGTGGAATATATTAAGAGGTCATTACAGCCTGCCTCAGACATGGTATATTTAACTGTTTTTGAGTGCCATCCAGTGACCTATACCATCACTGATACTTGTAACTTTTTTTAATCTATTTGTAAAAATATTCTAATTAAAAAAACGGGGTTGTCATCGATGAACCAACATATCCCACTGGATGGCGCAGTTTTTGTGCTAAAAAACATAAAAATGCCATTTTTGCAGCTGACACATTTTCTACAATACAACCTTTTATGTTGTACTAGAGATTGCAGGCCTCTATGTCTAGTCACAGTACAGCATGTATGTTTACACAGAAAATACATTTTCCCAATTTGCACAGTTTATAAAAAGGTTACGGCTTGGGGAGAGGGGGTGTTTTTTTTTAATTGGATGGAAGTGTTATTTTCATTGGATTTTTTTTTATTTTAAAGTATTGAAATGTTCAGATTTTGTAAAGTAATAATTAACAGACTTTTTACATCGTAGTGTATTGAAGTTTTAAGTAGTAAATGTTGATGAGATATATGTATAAAGTGAATTGGAATAAGGTAACGCGTCAAGTAATGTAGTGTTCATAACATTTCCATGAGTGTGTATATTTTTGAAATAAAAAAGAGCGTTAACACAAAAATATCCAGTAAGAAAAGTACAATTGTACACTGTTTTTTAAATGCCATAAAAAGCATATATTATAAACATTATATATATATATGTGTGTGTTTGTGTGTCGTTGTTTAAAAAAGTTTTAGTTTCTTTCTTTTCTCCGACTACTGTTATACTTTGTTGAATATAGTTTACGTTTATTGTTATCATCTATTTTATAGATGTTAGTAAAAAAAAATATTTACAAAAATACTATTTTGATATTTTTTATTTTAACCATAAACCTAACCCTAAAACTAACCCTAAAACTAACCCTAAAGCTAACCCTAAAACTAACTCTAAACTAACCCTAAAACTAACCCTAAACTAACCCTAAAACTAACCCTAAAGCTAACCCTAAAACTAACCCTAAAACTAACCGTAACAACTTTTACTTTTAGTTGATTCTATTTGAAATAAAAAATAGTGGTAAACAACAAAAAAAAAAGCCGTAACCTCAGTAAAAAAATCTCCGATAGAAAATTGATTTTTCTAATAAAAAGAAAATTAAAAAAGACAAATCAAATTGTAATTTGTTTATTTTATTTTACATTTATTATTATCATTTAATTTGTATACATTAATAAAAATAATATTTAAAATTAAATAATATTTAAAAAAGACGATTTTCTTTTGTTTTTATTTTCGCATTACAAAAAACACATCAAAATGATTATAATTAACGGCCCATGAATAATCATATTTTATAGTTTTAGCATGATAACTGTGCCATCCAGTGGAATATGGTTGCTCATCGACAAGAACCAAACCAAAAAACGTTTTAATCCTTTTTGGACAAAGCATTTTAATTTTGGAAAACTTTAATTGCATTATTTTTTTTATTATAATCTAATTGTAATTTAGTGTTAAAAAGAAAGCTGAGTTTTAATTTTGCATTTACTTTTTTTAAAATTATTTTTTGATAAGATAGGAGCTCTGGTCATATTTTTAGTTAAGATTAAGTCTGAAATAGATATGCCATGGGCAAAAACTTCTAATTAAATATGAAGCAAGAGATAAGAATGCACATAAATAGCACTGGGATTTTAGACTAATTATTATTTGGCTATTCATTTTTATTCTGCTTGTTGCATATTAATTTAATTTTTAGTTCACTAATAGTGATACCTATTCGAATTTCCATGCTGCCATAAATTTTCAAGATTGCTGTCTGCACCTGAGTACAGCCATTGAGAATATTACCTTTTGATGTCTGCTATCATGAAATCCTGCTAAAATTATATTACTGACAACCATTTGCTAAATAGGATTTCCCAAGCAGAATTCTTATACTACTTGCTATGTGAAATCCTATCTACAACATGCAGTGCTAAACCAACCCAAAGATAACCTTGAATCCTGGATTGTTCTTGTAATGTTGTGAAAGCTTAAACAAGAACTGTTCCAATACTTGTCTCCACACTAGCTATCAAAAAGTTGAATTGAAATACTTCATGTTGGAGTTGACTCAGTAAGAATGTTGCAAATCCCACTGGAGGAAATCTGACAGACTTTTTATTAGGGCTCAAGGTAAAATAATTTCCTATTCTAACCAGAGTTTAAATCTGTTAAAGTCTCAGCTTAATCTTACAAGAAATTCATCTTTATAATCAGTTTTACATATTCATTCAAATAGCTTTATTTATTATGCATTTTATTTATAGTGTCTGTTGGAATCTTAGTTTTAAGATTCCATATAATTACTTTTAATTTATCTGAGAGGTATTGTGAGATTTAATTTTATATACTTTTGTTTTCTTTTTTATTTATATTACTAACCATTGATAGATGCTAGGGCAGATATTTGTAAGTTTCTTTTAACTCACCTATCTCTTTTATTATACTGTAATTAAATTAGATCATCTTGGTTTGCATTTCTTACAGACTGTAAATATGTTGGCTGGCAGTTTATCGAGTGTATTGTTCTGTTTTTCCTAAATTGTAGTTTTTGTTTTTTTCTATTTAAGATTACACACAATCATAATCCTCTCTTGTTCTATTTTCATAATCCTGTATTGGGGTCAAACTTGATTATTTTGAACATGGCAAATTATGAGTTGTTCTGCAGACATATGGCATTCTTTGTCCTGATGCTTTATTTCAGGCCAAGAAAAGTTTGCCTGTGATGTTTCCTTGCACTCTCTATAAGACTCTTTTTGTCTTGAAATCTCTAAATTGGGAAACTGGAATTGTTTTTTTATAAACTGCTGGCAGGAAAATATTATAAATCCTATATTTTAAATCATAGTTGAGAAAACGATCTTATCTGCCAGAGTGTTCATTAACTCAATATTCACATACACTCTCTGATAAATATGCTGTAGAAAATATGTTAACTTTCATACTTTGTTTGCTGAAGATTTTTTTTTGAATTTAATAAACTTTAAAATTATTTATAATTATTTGGTCTGACATTTGACTTTGTGTTCTTTCTCAATTGTCTGAACAATCTTAAAGATCTCTCTCTGGATCTATCTTGTGGGATTCATCATCATTAACTCTTGATCACTGTAAATTAAATTTTCTAGGTCGTTAGTGACCTATTCACACCCTTGGTGATCAACAGAAAATAGAAGTGACTGGTACATAGCCATGCCTATTTGGAGTACTGCCTAAATAAAATATAGCATTGGAGTCTCAAAATCAGTAGGCTGGTTTCTTATAAAAATTTACATTTTCTGGATAGTGTAATTATAAATTCTGGTGGTCCTCACCTCCTGAATTATTTTATTAACTTTAGTTAGTCAATCAGTCTGCTTCTTACACATTGGACTACAAAGTAAGAAGAAGACATACTTTACTTCTCCATAAATTCCAACTTAATCAACATGGAGACCAGCAGTGAGTTGACTTTCTATTCTCCAATCTAGTTATAATCAGTTAATGTAAACCATTATTTCAAATGCAAAGGAATTTAAAAAAAGAATAAAAGTATCTTCTGTGCTGATTTAGAAAAAATATGATAATTACATAACAAAGACAGAAAGATATTTTTGTTAATTTGTTTTTCTTTGTAATACCTCTTAGTTAATCCAAAAATTTGTTTTATGTAAAGGATTAATGTAAACTAAAATCAAATAAATAAATTAGCTCAATAATTGAGGTGCATTTGAAAAAATAAAACCTTTTTTGCAAAAATATTTTTTCTTCATCGCATTAAAATTTAATTTTTTATTAAAATCAGAACAAAAAAAAAATATTTGCATTAAAGAGAGATTTTTAATATCTGATTTGAAATAATTTCAGTACTTTGAAAATGGCAAAAAAAGCATTATTCTTTAATTAATCCATGTTATAATTAATACAAACTTTACCTTAAATAATTATATATTTAATTTTGTTTTGGGTTCATTTCTATTTTTCCTTTTTAACTTTAAAGATATGTGCAGACATATACCATGTTGTGTGCCATGTGACTATTTTATCTCATATATATTGCAGATTCTGCCTTATCATTATTTAGTCTTACAATGTGAGTCATTTCGATTTTTATCTCATCATCGTCTATTACTTCTCTGATATTTATTGAATATTTAAATATTATAAATTAAACATTAAAACCAAAAGAGAAGGTAAAGAATCATGTGTTTTGTATATAGAATTCAAGATGCATTGTTCCTGTGTAAGACCAACAGATTCACCTCAAGATTGTGAGCTTTATATAGACAAACTGTATGTTATAAAAAATGTTATAATAAAACAATGCATTTAATGATTATGTGTGTAAATCTTTGTCATTCAAACAAGACATACATCTTTACATATATAATATTGCACATGATTCTGAAGTTTGTTTTGTTAATTACAATCATAATGGCTTGTAAGGTTTTTGCAAAATGGCATTACTGAGTTTCTTCTATTTTAATATTAAAATTCTGTAGTAATTATTTTTGGTAATATAGAATGTTAGAGATAATAATAGATGAAAAATTGAAATTTTAAACTGAATTCCAAGAGATTGTAAAAGACCCAGAAAGAGACCACATGTGAGATGGACGGATGAAATAAGAAAGTGTGCAGGGGTGATGTGGAGAAGAGAAGCTAAAGATAGGAAAAGATGGATTGAACTTGGAGAGACCTTCATCCTGCAGTGGATTGATAATGGTTGATGATGAATATAGAATGTTAACTTCATATTTAGTTCCATACAGATAATTTGTATGCAGTATTATATTTATATATTATGAATTAAGAGCTGCTATTAGGTTATACACAATTTTATTGCAATTGATCTGAATTGTAAAATAGCCTCTTATTACATTTTATTTAATCTATGCACAAATGTATGTTTTTATTTTTTATGAAAAGACAATAACACTAAGTATATTTTACTATATTTTATTCCGAAAAATCATTTTTCATCTTTTTCTGTTAAATGACTGGAGAAATTTCTGCAAATTTTTTTTATATAAAAATGCCACAACAGTGACTGCCCATTATCCTCTACATCATTTATAGTTATGTAAAAGTAATAGTAAATAAAAAATAATATTTGTAGTTGTCAATAAAAATAAAAAAACTTTTAGTTTTAGTTGCAATAGTTTGTAAACATGATTTGCATGCTTGATATTATAATAATCAATTTAGTAGAATTATAGATATGCTATTTTTTACATTATGTATAATCACATTTTATGACTGGGTTATCCTTTCTACCAATGATAAGCAACCCTTTTTTTTTACTCTCATTGACATACAAGTATTTGTTGTTGTTTTTTTCAAATCTACTTTACTGATTGATTATGTGTTAATTGTTTAAAAAAATAATAAATTGATTATAAATTCTTATCAGAAGTGTTTATTTCACTTTATTTATTTATAATGTAAATCTATTATTATAAAGCACTGACATTTTGTAATTATTAAAGCGGAAGACAATCTGCAATAATGGAGAGATTTATAATATTCAAGGAGTAGAGTAGCACATTATCGGAGGTTGACTTCCATTTTAATAATTATTTATAATGTGTAAATATGGACACATGCTGTGAACTTTGTTGTAGTTTGTTTAAATTCAAGTATCTTTCTTTTTGCCAGTATCATTTTGGAAAAAGGATAAAAATTTGGTACCTTTCTTTGACAAAACAGCATGCATTAGAGTATTTTCAAAAGTACAACAATATGCTGAGTGTGTCAGCATTTACACATTATAATATAAATTAAAATAAATAAATAAATCTTCTGAATGAAATTTATAGGCAATTTATTAATTTTTTTAAACTTAACAACTAACATATATTTGGTAAATTAACATTGAAAAAAAATCATAAACAAATACTTGTATCCCTCTGAAAATGTATAAATGAAAAAAATATATGACAAGTTTTGTAGGAAAGATATTATGTAAGTATCCTCAATTTATTTACAAATACAGTATGCTGTGTATGCATGTATATATTGTTTTAATATCATAGTAAATACCAAATGCTTAAGTACAATATTTAGTATTTCCTAAGTTAAGGGATTAAAGAAGTCTTATTGATTCCCTCTTATTTAAAGATTATTTTATTTAACTTCTTCACAAATACACAACAGGTTGGCTTCTGATAACTTTTTCTTTATAATTCTGAAAGTCACCAGTTATAAAATCAAGAAGAAAAGAACTATTTGCAATTTAATAATCAAATAGCACTTTTTTAAACTTATATCTACCTATTATTAGCTCCTACTTTACTCCAAGATAAAAAAGTCACACAAAAACTAATTTCAAATAAATGTTTGTTTTGATTCTATATAAAATTAATTTCCACTTGTCAGAAAGTCAATACATTTGAAAGGCTTTCTTTGCAAGATCAGTAACTATCTCATTAAAGACTTTTCTGAATTGATTCTGTAAACTGTATAGATTAAAAATGTACAATACACATCAATGTGCCGAATGTACATTATCATAAGCAAATCAAAGCATTGTCAACACATCTAAACCAGATGTACAATCTTAAACACAGATAAATATCCAAGTAATATCTTCAAAATAATAAAGAAACCCCTAACAAGACTATCATATCTGCAAACTATGAATATAAAATAAACATATTCTAAACAATTACATATAACTTAAGTTTTAAATCACGAAGTTTGAAGATAGTCTCCGATTGTGTCACTCAGTTCAATGTCTGTCTCTTCAGTGTTTTTATTTCAAAAATTGTACTCTTTTTGAAAATCAGACAATCATTTCAATAAACTTTTATTGATTTTCCTGCATTCTATCTAGCATTTTTTCAAATATAAACTCACTTGCATAAATACAAAGAATAATATTTTTCAGATTGTAATAATAATTATTGGTTGTTAAAGTTAATTTCAAATTAGAATATATTTTTCTAAAGCAAGCTATATGGTTGCAAATGAAAGAAAAATACTATATAATAAGCAAACAAAGTAAGTATTTATGATTTTATATTAACATTGGTAGTCACATCTACAGGTGTTAATTTCTTTTTAGTATGGACCTCTATAGATAAAAAATTGCAAAGATCCTTTCCTAATATAAAAAAGAACGTGTTTACTTTGTGAGATTAGAATTTCCATTGCTGCCTTCTTATACCTATCACTAAATTGTAAAGAAAAAGCATAAAACATACCAATGCCAGCCAAACAAAAATAAAAAGGATTTATAAACTGAAATATTTGTTTGCAGTGCAAGTAAAGAGGAATACGGGACTTTTTAATGGACACACCTTAAATGTTTTTTGTTTGGCAGAAAAATTACAGGTTTATTAAAATTACTTTCTTTGACAGAAAAAATACAGGGTTATTAAAATTACTTTGTTTCATAGCAAAACAATATAGGGTTATTAAATTTACTTTGTTTGGCAGCAAAAAAATGTGATCATTAAATTTATTTCACCCAGACAGCAAAACACACACATGGTTATTAAATTTACTTCATTTGACAGACAAACATGAATAAACCCAGGAGTATTAAAAATATTTTTAATGTTTTTTGCTTGTTCGCAAAAAGGCATGAAAAGAAACTAAATATAAGCAGATTGAATTATTGATCATTGAATGGAGTAATAAGTAAAAACCATTTGTATAGATGCCATATGTGACCAAATGTATTTAATGTCATAAAGTAACATTTATTGAGTTATATGTATGTTGTAATTAATATTAATCTAGTTTATGTTGAAAATACATTGTATTTCTGTTAAAGATAATGATAACTATGCATTATATAATTTTAGCCAATTAGGAAAATTTTAATTTTATTATTATTTATTTGTATGTATCATTGAAACATTACTCAACCATGTAAGATAAATAAAATAATTTTGGTTTATGTTAATAAATATAAGATAATGGAAGTTAGTTAAAAAAAACATTACATAGAAAAGATGATTCTTAATGCCTTATCGATGGTCAAACTATCTATATTGGTAGAGTTCATTATCTGAAGGAATATGCTGGTGTATTTTAATGTTGTTTTATTGAGGAATAAAACTATTGTTAGTTTTTATACTGTCGCCTTTGTCCTATTCTCATTTGTGCAGTTCTCTAATTTAACCAGAAGTTTTGAACAAAATAGTACAATATCAAGAATAAGTTTCATGTATCCCAAGATACAATTTGGAACTAATGGAATTATCACTATATGGATGAGAGTTTTAACTTGATTTTCCAGTGGCACCATGATGTGTCTTGGTTAATGGTATCAGCTCCAACAAATAAATTCTCCAGTGAGCTCATGTCTCCATAGAAATTAATCTTAATAGATATAATTTGAATAATATATATGTAATAGTGGCATATTGCTATAATGAGCAGAAACTATTACTGTAGTGGGCTAACATTACCTTCAGCATGTTTATCACAAATCTATAATTGCTTCAATAAAACGTAAATCCCGTTACAATAGATATATATCAAAATGATTCACACAGAATCAAACTAAAATTAAATAGAAAATTATATTAATATACATGCACATATAACAATCGTAGTTATTGGAGTATGTGTAATATTTGTCTAAGTTCTTTAACTTTATAATTTGTATATATTTAAAATTCATTGACTCCCCATCGTCAGCATTATCAAAATAATTAAACACATTTTAAAGTAAAAATTTGAAAACGTTATATTTATGACTAGCAATTATAGGGTTAAATACTTACTTTCGTCATAACTTATCCAAAATTTTCTTTTTATTAAATTGTATGAATCCATTCTAATTCATTCAATAAGGAATTCATAAGCGTGAAATTTAGGTTACTAAGAACAAGTTTACCTTTCTCTTTTTTTAAAAAATTATTTCACTTTTTATTATTCTAAACTTTATTACCTCCTAACACATAAATAAAATAGATTTCGTTTTTATTAAAGAAACAATCATTATAAAATTTCAATACCAATACCTGTAATTTAAAACTAATTATGAAATAAATCTCATTAGATATCTAACTCAGTTACAGCAAATACCAAAATGTTTTCGTTGTCCAAATTGTTACAAGTTAATATTGTTGTCTTTTCAATTTTAAAATCAAAATGTGACGATTTTTCAGATTTAGAATTATTAATAAATTTAATTATTAAAAAAGGATGCGATAAAGTTAATTTGATAACATTACCAAATTCTTTAATCTCGGACTTACCAATTCTTCATCCAGATCTTATTTCGGACTATAGAAAAGGTGAGTACATATTAGCAAAACTTGCCGTCAATAGGGCTATATTTTACAGTTATATGACTCAGCAAAATGACTTACCTCTGCAAGATCCGTTGTACTATGTCTTTTCTTTAATTGCTGATATGAGTGCATATGAAGGGATATCCTTTAGCTCCGTTCTTTATGATGACAGCAAAGGTAAGACAAGATGGTATTTCAAAGATGTGGCCTTACTTAAATTTGCTCCCTGTTCTGAAAGAAATAATTTTACTAGAGAAATTACAATAACAGACTGTGGAGCTGAAAAACAACAAGCTCTTAAATATATTGGAACTAAACCAATCCCATGGTTTAATAAAACTTTGAATTACAACGAACTTGGCCAATATAAAATAAGAAGATTTATAAACGGTATAGAAACAACGGTTATATTTTATGGGCCATCAAATAGCAGACCCATAGCCTGGAGTGTTCCGTACTTACTTTGTTCCAAAGAATCAACATTTTATGTCAGTGTTACATCGCCTATTGTCCGGGTTGAAACAGCAACTGATCCAAAATCAATAAGGTAAAACAATTTTATTGAATAATTAGCATAAAAATAAGATTAGTAGTATTAGTAGTAATGGTTTGAAAAATGACATTATAAAGCAAAAAACATTACAAAGCAAAAAAAAAAAAAACATTGGGTACATATACATGTGAAAATGCAATTGATTTATGGCGTCGTGATTAGTGCTGCCACGTGTTCTCTGACAAACTAGGATTTGAATTCAAGACTTTTAAATTGCACAATTTTTTTTTAGCTTCCAAATGGAGTTTTTCATTGAATAGTAGTATTAGTCAATAAATGGCTTTTTTTCTCTATTTATTTTCTAGAAGGTAAAACAAAAGTGAAAAATTCAAGAAAACCATTTTAGACTAGCTATGTTGTAGTAATGCCATCTTTTTTTTACTATTTTCTCTTTTGACCTGGGAAACGATTTCTCCTGCACAATCCATTATTTGTTCAAAACTGCTTTCATTTTTTTTTTTACTTTTATGTGTATGTGTGTAAAATTATATATATATCATTAAAAACCAGTCAACACAGTCAATCCCAATATTAATAACAATCAAGAATTTCAAACTGTTGTCAAGACAACCTCCTTTTTAACAATATATATAATTAAAATTACCCCAAATCCAAAACTCAACCATATTAAAACACTACCAAAGGTTTCATTGCTACAGCAGACTTATCCACTAAAATAAAACTCCAAAATTTTAAAAAATGACTATATAAAATATTGTAGTTTTATTCTAGTGAACTGTTTTATTATATATATATATATATATATATATATATATATATATATATATATATATATATATATATATATATATATATATATATATATATATATATAAACAACAGAATTGTGGGAAATTTGAATGGATTGAATGATGGTTAATGCAAGTTTTTATTTTCTGTACATTTGTATTAATGGTTGATAAAGATTGTCAGTGAAAAGTACTTCTGGTAAAGAATATATTATTTAACTTTGAATACTGTGTTAAATAAATTTGTTTGAATTATTATTATATGATTTAAAAATACAGACATTTAATGGTTATATATATACGACTTTAAAAATACAAACATTTAATGGTTATATATATACGACTGCTTGGGGACAAAAATTCTGTTGTGCATGTGTGTGCACTTAAGAAATACCAGCTTATGTACCATTAATTTATGTTGACTTTCAGGAATATATATTTTTGTAAATATGTAGTCATGTGTATTGGTTGCTTGAAGTAGAATGGAGGATGAATAGAATGAAAAAAACCTGAGTTCAATTTCATCTATTTCCCTATATTATTTATATCGCATTACTGGTTACAACAACTAACTCCCAACACAAAGAATTGGTGATGTACATAGAGTTGCAGTTCTACAAGTTATTAGTTTAAAAGGCTGAGACACATTATTGACCAGATATCTTCAACAAATATTGAATAACAATTTAACAAAAAATTAAAAATTAATAGAAATGTTAATTTTCTACATATTTTTAGTTCACAGTACATATACAAAAACTATACGAATCTATATATATATATAATCTTATAATTGAATATTTATAAATACAATAATTAGATATATATAAAGTGTAACTTTAAAAATTTATCAACTTAGGAGTGCGTTTGAGACTATCCTTGTAGACTTTGAAAGGCTAACCTTCCCACAATTCCATGATCTTAACGTTTGCTTCCTGTCTGTTAATTAACTATTATTTCTATTTGTATATTAGCATAACTTCCTTTATTTTCCTTTTGTTGTTATTATTTTCAATTTGCAATATTTTTACATTATTATAATTGAAGTTAAAACCATAAATCTATGATTTATTATTATGGTCATAAAATAGGATGCTGAAGCATAATTCTTTACTTTGCAATTTTGTTTTATTTTCTGAACCATTTTTAATAACAGCAAGTGCTCTTTAGTTTTTATTTCCAATGTGCATCTCGATTCCTCTGTATATCTGCTACAACACCTACATATCCACTTATAAAAGATGCAATTTTTATTTATAAATGAGATTTTATCTTTAGAGTAATTTATTAATTTGTTTAATGTAGGAGTTGCATAAAATGCAATGTCACAAATACCTTTATAATTTTTTCTTACAAAGTTTACTTGATCATTCAAAATATATGGTATTGATATCCATATTTTTATTAGCAGGAGAATCAATATTATTACTAATATTTTTATTTTTATATTTCATATTAAAAATTTTAATAACATTATATATAGGATTATAATTGTAGCCAACATTTAACAATTCATTCGAATACATTTCAATATTTTTATCCTTATCCAATGAAAATTTACAAAGTCTATTATCTATAAATAAGAAGGATTTTAAAACTGCCATTTTATGTGACATTGGCACTCTTGATTTATATGGAATATAACCTCTTTTTATTATTGGTTTAATGATCATACTGTAATCCAACTTATATTGATTTATAGTTATTTTAAGATCAAGAAACTGAACGCACAATGAATTTTCATCTGTTTTTATTCCATTTTAAGTCATTTAAATTATTTAATTCTTTAAACACCTCTTTAATTATATTTGGCCTGCTGCCACAAAAACATCATCGACATATCGATAATATACAGTAATATTTTTTTGGATAACATGAAAAAGGAATGTTATTAAAAATATTACTGTTTATTATTGATATGTCGATGATGTTATTTATGTGGTAGGTGAAATACTATTAAAAATTTATTTAAAGAATTAAATAATTTAAATGGCTTAAAATGGATAAAAACAGATGAAAATTCCAATGTGCCTTCAGTTTCTTGATCTTAAAATAACTAGAAATCAATGTAAACTGGATTATTGTATGACCATTAAGCCAATAGTAAAAAGATGTTATATTCCATATAAATCAAAAGTGCCAATGTCACATAAAATGGCAGGTTTAAAGTCTTTCTTATTTAGAAATAACAGTCTTTGCAAATATTCATTGGATAAAGCAAAAATATTGAAATATATTCTAATGAATTTTTAAATGTCTACAATTATAATCATATATATAAGAATAAAAATATTAATAATAATATTGATTCTCCTGTTAATAAAAAAATATGGATATCAATACCATATATGTTGAACGATCAAGTAAATTTTATAAGGAACATTTATAAAGATATATGTGACATTGCATTTTACACACCTCCTACATTAAACAAATTAATAAATAACTCTAAAGATAAAACCTCATTTATAAATCAAAATTGCATCATTTATAAATGCATATATAGGAGAATTGAGATATACGTTGGAAAACAGAATTAAAGAGCACTTGCTGCTATTGAAAAGAGTTCAGAAAATGAAACAAAATTGCAAAGTAAATAATAATGTTTCTGCATCCGTTTTTTATGACCATAATAATTCATGTATTTATGGGTTTAACTTCAATTATAATAATGTAAAAATATTGCAAATTGAAAAAGATAACAACAAAAGGAAAATAAAGGAAGCTATGCTAATATAAAAATACAAATAAGACTTAATTAACAGACAGGGAACAAATGTTAAGATTGTGGAAATGTGGGCAGGTTAGCCTTTCAAATTGTTAGTTGACAAAGATGTGATATGATGTGATGCCCCATGAGTTCTCCTTATATGGAGTCAGGAATCTCTCAGCAACTATGTCCAGAGAAACCTGTTAGGCACTATACCTTCCCTTTTCATTCCCCATCCTAAGTTTTTCCATAATCTGCTCCATCCCATTTCCACAACACAATCTTTGTCAACTCCATGGCCTTCATATCTAAATTCCCCTTATCTTTTCCCAAACCCAGCATAAAAATCAATAACCCACTTTCTGTATAATTACTTTGTTCATATTTATTCTTTCATAATTTCATTATTTTTACCCTTTTTGCATTCAAGCATTTACATTGAATTAACAAATGCTTAATATTTTCTATGCCTTCCTTACACAACTTGCACTGACTAAATCACCCATATTTTTCCATTTCTGTGTATATATCCCTTTGTTGCTAAAGATCCGGTTTGAGCCTTAAACAGTAAACTACTATCCATTCTCATAAATTAACTAGCACCCAATAATCTGTATATATATATATATATATATATATATATATATATATATATATATATATATATATATATATATATATATATATATATATATATATATATATATATATATCTTTTTACTCTCCATACCAGTTCTCCATCATTCCAACTCCCTATTATTTATTAATGCATCTATTCTTCTATTCCATTCCTTATCACTAATATACTCAACAATCCTCCTAACATAATCATTCCATCTTTTGTACAAGTATACTGATATAAATTCTTTATCCAAATCTTCTGCTTAGCACATTACCTTTTTCACCCATCTTGTTGCCTGCCCTTTACTTATAACCCAATTAAATACTATTTTGGTTATTCTTTTATTATCCATAAACTGCAATCTACTGAATATTTTCATTTTGATTTTTGCTTCTCTCGTATAAAAACGTGACAGCCCAATTTCTCCTTGAATTGCCTCCTTTGCTGTCCCCTCATCTGCATCTAATGCATGTCTTTCTACTTCCATTTGTACCTTTTCTAAGTAATATAATACCCCTTTACTAACACATAATGCATCATTGCGATATGTTAACCATGCTAGTACCACTCCCTTCCATAGAATTCTAGCTACATCATATTTATTATATAAAAACACTGCTAATTTCTTTATCAATCGCTTTCTTTTCTTTGCTTCATTTATCATTTCTTTCTCCCATTCATCCAAGCAATTTTTCTGACTACTTAAGATGATTCCTAAAGAACTATATCTATTCACCACACTTAACTTTATATCCCCCAATAAAATTATTTGTCTTTCCCCAGTATTAATCATCATTATATTTGATTTTTCTTTACTAAATTTAATATCCGTCTTCACCCACTCTTGCACATGTTCTCAACATAACTTCCATATGTCCTCTTTTTTCTGTAAACAAAAAGACATCATCCACAAAAAGAAAGATCCAACAAAGTATATACTGCCTTACCACCTATCACCAGTATCTCTATCCATCTTCCTAGTCTTTGTATTGCTCTCTCCATCTCACTCAAATACAACAAAAATAAAATAGGTGACATAGGACATCCTTGTCTTAGTCCCACCCCATTTTTATTTTTAACTGATTCTATATTGCCTAATTGATATGTATAGTAGTTATTTTCATATAATTTCTTAATAATATCCACTAAAGCTTTATCCATTCCCAAATTTACTAAACTTATCCATAATCTATTTCTATTTACTCTGTCATATGCCTTAACTATAAAACTCACATATAACTGTTTACCTGAATTCCTACTTATATCCATAAGTTGTGTAACTACAAATAAACTATCTCCTATATGCCTATCTAATCTAAAACCTCCTTGCATTTCTCCATTACATTATTTTCTTCCATCCATTTTGCAATTCTTCCAGTCACCATATATGAGAAAACTTTATATTAAACTGATGTTACCCTATTGTTCTATAATTGCTTAACTTTCTATGAACCTTACCCTTTTCTTTGTATTATTCCAACTACTTGGAAAAACTCTTTTCTGTGCCATCTTATTAAAACATGACAATAGCTTTACTTTTGCCCTATGCCCTAAATTCATTACGATCTCTGCTGCCCATTTATCTAAACCTCTTGCCTTCCCACTTTTCAATTTTTTTTTCTGCCTGGTTCAAAGACTATGAGGATAGGATAGTCGAAAGCACTCCTAAAGTGGATAATTTTTTTAAAGTTATATTTTACATATATGTAATTACTGTATTTAGGAATATGCAATTATAAGATTATGTATATTGATTTGAAGAAGTACAGACATCGAATTATAATATTATTACATATATATATAAATATATATTAAAGTCATTATTAGTATAGATATTTTTTATGAATGAATTTCAAAATTTCTTCCTGACTTACAATCAAAGTCATAGAAAAAAATAAATCTCTTTGTATAATATATTCATTAATTGTCTGTTGCATGCTGCATCCCAATATTTTTTATTATTAAAATTCAGATTTTCAGAGAGCATATTTTACAGTTTAAATGATTAACCTTTTTGATGTCAACATCAACTTCTAAAACCCTTGTCTAATTTTTGTTTTGGTTTATTACTTAAATATGAGAACTATTATTTGTCAGTTTCATTTTCAGTTGGTTTCTATTGATAAAATATTAATCTAAAATACACACAATTGTGAATAATTTTAGATTCAAATTGGTTAAATGTAACAAAAAATTAAAAATAATGTTAATAACTGAAAAAAATATAAGAAAAACATTTAAAAAATAGGCAGTGGTAAAACAAAAGAATTATAGTTCAACCAATCTATGTGAACACCGGTGTCTCATTATTCAGTTCTATAGGGGTCAATATTATTCACTTTTCTTGAAGAGCGGTCACTTTCCCATACTTATTTTTCTTGTAAAATTTAAAATTTTTCAAATCAAATTTATATATTTTGATAAAGTAATGTAAAATCTTAATTATGAATGTAAAAAATTATAATAAATATATTTATTTACATTCAAAATCGATTACAAATGCATAAAACATTTTGGTTTGATTTTTAAATTTGTCATTTATAAATGCCTGATATGGAAATTACAGTTAGTAGCAGTCACTCACCACTTGTCTTGAAGAGTATTCACTTTCCCACACTTATTTTCTTGTAAAATTTAAAAATTTTTTAATCAAATTTTATATTTTGATAAAGTAATGCAAATTTTTAATTACCAATGTAAAATATTATGATAAATATGTTTATTTATGTATTATGATAAATATATTTATTTACATAATGTGTAAAACATTTTGCTTGATTTCTGACTTTGTCATTTAGAAATGCCTGATCTGCAAATTATAGTCAGTAACGGTCACTCACCATGTGTCTTGAAGAGCAGTCACTTTCCCACACTTATTTTTCTTGTAAAATTTAAATTTTTGGAATAAAACTTTATATTTCAATAAAGTAATTTAAAATCTTAATTATGAATGTAAAAAAATTAAAACATTTTGTTCTGATTTCTGACTTTGTCATTTAGAAATGCCTGTGACAATTTCCATATGTCACAGTCATACCAATCAGAGAAAAGAGGCTGGCATACACACCAATATGCAGCAATGAAAATTGATTTTTTTTTTTCAAAATATATCACCATATGTTGATTTTTTTGGAACTAAAATTTTTAATTTCAAATTTCCTATAAAATAAGCCTAAAATGAAAATGCATCCAAAAATTGACAAAGAGATGATACAAACTATGCCCATGAACCATAAACAACACAAATGAAAATTAAAGTGGTATTAAATCTAACTATATTTAACAGCAGATTGGTTAGTTCCTTTTTTGCTATTACTATACTTTTTATGTTTATGATACAATTGCTATTATTTTTAATATCTCCTAAACAAATTACAAGACTATTGATTTAAAATTAATACAATAAATGATATTTTAATCTTATATTTAGTATCCTTTGATCATATAAAGTTAATATATATATCAAAAGCACAAAATTCTTTTTTCATCAAAATATCTTACAAGTACAATCACTGTATTTTACAAATATATTAGTTGCTGAAGATGAATAGTGTTTATAAAAAATTTAATTCATAACATTGATTAAATTAATATGTTTTAGCTAATATTCACACTTTAAATGTTAATATTAATTCCTTTGTTATTTTACATGATCAAAACATGTATCATACCATTACCAATTTTCTTATACACATCAACAATACTCTTTTTTATATATTACAACTTTATTCTTACAATTTCGACTGTCATGCAGTCATCATCAAAAATAGTATTGTTGCACAGCTCTAATAATGACTGCAGGGCAAGCAAAACTGTAAGAATAAAGTTGTGATATAAAAAATAGTATTGTTGAAGAGTATAAGGAAATTGGAAATGGTATGATATGTAAATGTAGAAATCAATACATAAGAAAAGTAAGAAAAAAAATTGTATTACCTTCAAAATATGTATCTGATTGCTTACAACTCAGAATAAATACAGATTTTTTACTTTTGTAGTCACTGGAAATTAAGATCTTTACTTTAAATATGTCCTAAATAAGTGCATCGGCTGGCTTAAAAAGAAACTGGATAAGAATTAGATTAAATGCATTAAAGGTATTTGAATTCTATAATCAAAACATATTTTATGCTGTATAAAGGATAAAGTTTGCACTGTATTGTTTATTTGTGCATGAATGGTAGTCTATTTATTTTTAGATAATGCAGTTTTAATAAGATTACATCTTATGATCTCATCAATCTTACAAAATAAGGGCAATTTTTTAAAAAAATGATAGATTTTAAATTATTTTTAAAGATGAATAGTGAATAATTGATTGTAAATCAAAATAGTGGATAGAAATAGATGATGATTGCTATGACAAAGCTTTGCATGAAAGTCCACCATTAACCTGGATAAAGATATATAAATTTAATAGAGATTAATTTATTAATGCTTTAGTTACCTTTCTGCTATTTCTTATTTTCTATTACAAATCATTAATCATCATAAAATCTTTCTGCTATTTCTTATTTTCTATTACAGTCCTTTTTACATGTTGGAGGTTATATATTTAAGAGAAATATAGCTACAATTACAGGTAAATACCATATTTATTATTATAAGCTAATTTTGCTCAAAAATGAAATAAATCTGACCAAATATCTTATAGAACATGTTTTAACGAACGGGTCTAATGGCTGACAGCAAAGAAGCCTCAAACATGCCAAACTCTAAAAGTTGCTTAAATCTTAATAAATATTGAAATGATGACTATATCATGGTCAATAGAACAATAAGAAAATGCAGAGCTATTAAAAAACATACTTTCGTAAATAATACTAAAGATAAACTGCTTATGAAGTTGATTACTACCAAATCTTCAAAACAAAAATACTCGCGAAAGAGAAAATGTGTAACATAGATTTAAAGATGCCCAGAAACAAAGTTAAATCCAGTTCCCAAGCCAATTTAAATTCAAACACAGTTAAAAATAACCAAATTTTAAAAACTATGAAAAAACCAAATCAATTACCCTTGCTACAAATAGGTCCTATGGCAAAGTCTAATCAAACACTAAATTTACGCTATGATCAGCTTCAACTGGAAGTGCCAAAATGCAGAAAAAACTTCTCAGCCACCTAAAATTAATCTAATACATAATTTGAATTCAAATTTAAATACAATCGATATTGATTTGGACTCAAGCTACAACTCAGTGGATAAATCGTTTTTTTTAGATGTTCCAATAAAAAGTAATAAGGAAAAAAACGATGAAACAGTAGTGCCATTAAGCAAACAAAATTTTCAAAAAAAAAAAAAAATTCTAACAGAGATTTCTCCATATTAGAAAATGTCATACCGATTCCCAAGAGTCATAAAAATTGCACTTTGGACACATTTAAAATTGATAATTCAATAGATTATTCCTCCAAGAACATGACTAAACTTTCTAAGTCTGATTGCAAGCAACAGCAAGAAAATTATACCATTAATTTTACTTCATCATCTATGAAAGAAAAACCTGTTTTCAAAGTAAATACTCAACACATACAAGAATTTACTCCGAATGTTTCCAACCCCAAAACTAAAGTTTCTGATGCCATTAAAAAGCCCATAATGATACATGACTCACCAACAAGGATTGCAACAGCATGTTTAATCGATATGCCCCCAAAAGTAAGTCTTCAGACTTGTCAGAGCAATTCATCCAGCTTACAAATTAATAACACTGACCACATCTCACAAAAAGTCTATCACATTCTCAAATCGATACTAGAATGGATTTAGGATCTGATTTTCCTTTTCTAAGTCCCACACCCAAATCATAACCACCAAACTATTTCAACAAAAGTAAATTCACAAAACCTAAACCACTTACTACAAACAATTACAATGACTTCCCTTCACTAAATGTTGCTCCCAATCATAATACCTATCAATCAGCTTCCAAACCATTATTCTATGCTGAGAAAGCAGCTATGATTCCAACACAAACATTCAGTCTAAATCATCTATCACTCAGAATCTAATCACACTCCTAAACCAGACTCCTTCAATAAGGCCATACAAATTATCGTTGAAGAAAACACACTTACTGAACAGGAAACTCCAGAAATAACATCACTCAGAGCCACTCATAATTTTCATTGTGATCATAATATCCTCACTTTTATCAATGAACAATTCAATAGAACTATCCCTGCTCTACTCCATAAAACCATTAAAAATTACAAGAATGAAAATGCAATCATTTGTTTGACTACTGATAACGATCTTAATTTGTTCAATTTTCCTGTCAAATCACTGTATGCCTTATTCAAAGATCACAATCTATGGGGATCAATATATAAGATCTTATTGCATCCTAATAAATAATATCTCATTGTGAAATTCCATAATGTTGTTGCAAAAGAATACTTCAGAAACAACTTCAAGTCACTCTCTAATCATTATCTAGTCACCATAGATGCTAATAGCCCTCTATATTTAGATGGAACAGTGCAGAACTGCCTAGCTGATTTTGATAGAACTGACCTACAAAAGACTCTGGGTTCCTATGGAAAAATCATCTCCTTTGACTACAAACTCATACCTCATTCTCAAACTCATGTGCTCACCAATATGGCAATATTCAAAATTGTCTTCAATAAGGGCATTTCTTCCTTGTATATTCCAGGATTGATTGAGTATCAGAAATGTCCCCTTATAATCACACTCTGTGGTGTCCCTCTTCAACATTTTTATTGCTGACAAAGTGGGCATATCATGAATGAATGCCAAGACCTCATATGCATCCAATGTGGAGATATATGCCACAAATATCATAAATGTGCATATAAGAACACACTGCCCTCAACCCAATCTCATGATTAGTTGTAATAGAATTAATAATCACCAAGATCTTGGGGCCCAAATCACATTTTTCCTACACAGCTGCAATTCCTGGCCCCAGTGCTCTACAATTTACCGATCACTTATCTACTGGTAGTTGCTACATAACTGTTGATGACCTATCCACAGATATCACTTTTCTGGCTGAGGAAGATGCCCTATCTAGGGCCTCTGCCACTAACCCAGAGATTGACTCCTGTGGTCCCTCCTTCCCTCCCTGACATAAAAAAAAAACATAATCTCAAATCTTGGTCTAATCTGCTGAACCTCATTCCAGTGCTGACAGTCTTGCCTCCCTTGGGGAGCTTGATCTGCCTGACAAAGTCAGCTGCCTCACCCAGCCATAGTAATAAAAAAATTTAGATACACTTCTGTGCTACCAGAAGCCTCTCAAAATCCTCAGCAAATAGACCCAAATCTCAAACCCATTCTTGCTGTTTCTCCCTCATACAGTTCTGAACACATTACATGCCGAATGATATTGACTCTTCCTCCTTGCTTGCCGAGGACATTCCTGAGCCTGTTCCTGAACTTGAAGCTGATTTTCCTCCAGTCATTGATCTGATATTCTTTCCCTATCTGAAACTAAGCTTCATATTGGATCTGACCCTCACACTCTTGATCTCATTCATCATCTAGGCTACTTCCATTACTCCTACTCCTCCTCTGCTTCAGGAGGAGTTGCAATAATCATCAATAAAAATTCCCCTATTTCCTTATTTAAAATTCTACACATTGATTCTAACTGCTTAATAGCCACCATTCAAATCAATAGTTTTTCTTTTAATCTTTTATCAAATTTGTACTTGGATCAAAGGATTCAGACACAGTTCTCAGGACTACTCATACTATAAATTCCATCCTCAGAATAAGTCCTCTTCCCACTTTAATAATTGGAGATTTTAATCTTACCTGTGAACAATGTCAAAGCAAATTTACACAATTCCTAAATGAACAAATTAGAAGAGGAAGAAGATTCTTCCCACAAACCATGTTTTCTGACCACTTTGCCTTAGAAGTTAGAGTCAACCTGAAGAATGTCTTCCAGATTGTTAATGAACTACCACGAACCATTCTTATGCTTACTAGGGGCAATATTACTATCTAGATTATATAATGCTTACTAGGGGCAATATTACTATCTAGCTGATATCAGAAGCTTATATCGCTTTTAATCAGTTACAGCTAATTTCTCTTCCTGCACAGGCTGCTTGGAGGGCATTTGTTGACACACTCCAACACCTTATCAATAAATGCACAACTAATGCTTCATAAACTGGACTCCATTTCCAGAGAGCTCAGCTCACTTCCTTATGAAGCCCTAACTGTCTCAAACATTCTGGCTCTAAAGACAAAATATAAACACACTCAAAGAGTGATTGCTGAGTATCTCTCAATTAAGAGGGCCCACCAATACCTTCATCACCAACATTGCTGGACCAGAGGTACCTAAGATGGGCTCTTCAGCTCTGGCAAAAGGTCTAGGACCTCTAGGTCAATAGAGATATGGGGCAACAAATATTTCAGTTCTTCCATGTTGGTCAAAGTTCAGGAATTTTACAACAGAAAATTCCAACCTATGGGAGTAACTAACTCACATAGGACTCTCATCAACAGGGAATCAACTCTACATAAGATTACTGAAACTAGGATCCTATCAAAATTTAAAATTATTCCTGGATAAAACTCATCCTCGTCTACATGGCATTCCCAAGTTTGTACTCATACACCTTCATGCCTTTACCACCCTGATAATCAAAGGAATGATTGACCTTCTGGCCAAAGGCACACAGAAAATTGATGGAATGTGTCAAATTGCCACGGTTATCCTCATTAAGAAATGGGAAGCCCCACATCAATTGGACAACCTCTGGCCTATCTCAATGTTTCCCTTACTGGTAAAGACAATTGAAGGCCTAATTAAAGAGGTTATCCAAGACAACATCATAAATCAATTGTCCTCATACCAATTTGCCAAGCAGGGGAGCTCAACTGCCGATGCCATCAACTACTTTCGCCTTCTCATAGATCATGTTCGTAGAAAAAGAATATCCCACCCGATAGCAGTTCAACTCAACTTTTCTGGGGCCTTTGACTGTGTCAGGGTCGAAGTATTGCTTAGTGTGTGGGGGAACTCCAAGTGCCTTCAGCATATCTCCAGATGATAGAGAACCTACTTCACAATCGGGAGGTATTTTTCTCTCTTGGTGGTAGAGTGGCTCCAGGATTTCAGCCTAGTATTTCCATTCCTCAGTACTCTTCTCTTCACAGCCCATCTGAACCCATTACTTCTAAGCATTGAGGCTGTCATTTCTGGGATAGCCATCCCTATTCTGAGGGAGAACATTCACCATATTTCCTATATGGATGATATGGTGGAGTTCTTTCATCTCAGGATAAGTTCACTAGGCTTGAGGAACTCCTGGACCAATTTTCTCACAAATCTGGTCTCAGAGTAAACAGATGGAAATTTGGCCATATGGTCAATTCTATCAGGCAATCAAATACCAGGTATATTTGAAGCCCTCCCATCAGAAATTTCTCGGCTTTCCCCTAGCCTTCCCCATCCATTATGAGAAGAGAACTCCAAGCTTCTTTATTAGCTAAGGTCAATACTACAGTAACATTGCTATCTAAGGTCTACCTGTTCTTATTGGGAAAGGTATCACTACTTAATTCTATAGTATTGCCCACAATAACATATTATCTAGCAGGATTTTCTGCTATGTGCAAGTTTATCCAAAAAATTGAAACCTTATGCAGAAAACTTTGCTGGTAAGGTAGGACTCCCATCATCAGTCTCAACATATTACAAAAACTCAAACTTTTTAATGGCCTTAGCCTTCACTTGCTGAAGATTTTTTACTTCCAACAAACTCATAAATTATTTCAAAGATTTTTAAGGATAATCCTGATATGGAGTGCCCCTTTCCCAAGGAAAAGATAGAGTCTACTGATCAACCTCCACCAAGGTTAATAAGTATTTGTCTACAAAAGCAAGTTATAGTGATTTTTCAAAACTTCCAGTCATCAAGTTCCCTTTTTCAGGGGAAATTATCATATTGGGAAGTTTATCGATTAATGTTTCCTGGAAAAACTAAATCCATTAATATACTTCCAATAGGAATCCTCGATTTTCCAAATTAACAAAATTCATCAAACTGAGTCCAAAATTTGTTGATTTTTTAATAAAAATCATCCTTGGAGCACTCCCCACTGGTGCCTTTCTCCACTACCAAAGGGGTTACAACATGAACCCTCTTTGTCCCCTATATAACAAACAGGAGGAGTGAATTTGGCCACATTCTGGATCAATGTGATTCATTGACTTATCTCCATAATATAGCATTAGATCGGATAAATGGCAATGACCCAGATAACATTTCTCTTAATGCAGCAATTAAAAAGGGTCAATTTAGAACAATAGACTGGCCATTTTCATTAACTTCTCAATTTGGACTTCCAGATGTAGCATGATATTTGATCATGGCTGTGATGACTCGATGATTAATTGATTTTTCAAATCCCTCTACAAGATAAAAGATGAGGATAAACAGACTTGTCAGCCTTGGTTAATTGACCAAACCTGGAGCCAGATGAGGCTAGAGTCCTAATTCATGGGTTTCTTAGGCCTAAAACTTGAACTTTCTCCCATCCACTGAACAAATACTATATCCCATTTTTCACTTAAGAATAATCTAACTTTAACTATGAAGATCTTTCATACATCCTATATATTTAATACACAAACTTTGCATTAATTACATACTATACTATTAACTTACCTATATCAACATATAAATATTGTTATAGTCCTTATTAATCTTTGGGCCAGGATAATCATTAATCAATGGAATTTCCAAACCTTATACATAGGTTTGGCTTACTTTATATTCCTAACTAATTAAGCTCATGACACACTGCCTTAAGACATTAATATAATCTTTGATTTATTTATATTTATTTATGTTTTTTTCATACTTGCATTAATTAAACATCATGAGTTTCTTATGCTGCTCTTAAGACTAAATTATTGGTCTAATACAATTTTTGATATTTCTGTATACATGGCTTGCATACCACATTTATATGTATACATTGAAACTTTCTTATTAACAAAATTTTATCCTATCATTGATTGCTTCTGTATCCACTTTAATGTGTAAATAAATTGCCTTCACATATATATATATATGTTAATTTTAAAATTATAATAACGGTAAATGATAATATAAAAATTAAGCAGATATATATATGTCCACAGCCTTCATGATTAAATACCCAAGAGAGTATCCACAATATGATATGAAGGTGACAGCTCAAATTAAATCACAAATGAAATAAAATTTCTATATACTATCCTTTTCTAACATCTTTAAACAGACCGTAAATAAAATCTATAACTAAAACAGATTAAAATTTTAGACAGGCTTCAGGCTTTTTCATTCACTACTTTCAAAGCAGGCAATTTAAAGATCTTAAAAGGCTACTAAGTGGACAATTTTATTCAGTATCTACTTGTAGAATTGTCTTGATGACAAACTATTGAGCTTCTTTTGATTTATTTAAACAACAGGGTTGTGATGGATGCAATTTATGTATAATAATCAAACAAAAGTTGATATTTCACAAAACTCTTCATATAGCAATACCACTTAGCGCAAGCCAGAAAAATCAATGGATACAGGAAGGTTTGTGCATAAAATCCCTATCTAGTAGTTAATCATCCAATATTCCCAGACTAGTTTCTAGCTTGTGGGTTTCACTGTGAGGAGCCTTGGATTTGAGAGCACTGCACATAGATCTTAGGATTTAATGTAACCCTCCATCAGCCACCTTTTACTTTTTAGCTTACCATAAAGCTTTGAGTCCAAAATGAAAATACAATAATGTTTTCAAGCTAAGCTCAATAGCTTGTATAGTTGTATAGATATGAACTCACTTCAGCATCTATACTTTTTGGTGTCTTTGGTTCTTTAATAATCATAGTCACTATGTATGATTAGGCATTAGATATGAATTTTATGCACAAACCTTCCTGCATCCATTGATTACTCTAGCTTGCACTAAATGGTGTTACTGTATAGACAGTTTTGCCTCTGTGAAAAACAGTTTGTGTAAGCATGAAAAAATGGTGATCATGTGTTGTTTGATGGTTTAATAAGTTGATATTTATGATTTAATATATTAATGTTACTTATTTGCGACCTGTGTAGAAATTTACAAAAATTAATGTTCTCTTTATATATGGCAAAGCTTGATGAAATATCAATTAATCTTTCAGAGAATATGTGTTTTAGTCAATTAAATCTGATATTATTAGCTAGCTGGGAGAGATTTTTCAAATATAGAAATTTAATTTCTGTACAGATTCACAATGCTCTATTTGATATTAGAGATTAAACGTGTATTTTAAAAATAATTTAAAAAGCCTCCTTTGTGTTAGCATAATGTTAATTTACAAGGCAGAGATTATAATCCAACTTATATCAAATTAACATTTTAAAAATATAAATATTATTTTATTAAATAACATATAAATATATAATCTGCTGTTGCTGTTATTTAATTGTGTCATATTTTCATGTTTAAAATGTTTATTTAAAGGCAAAGTTATTTAAAAATGAGTTGACTAATGAATTCTATTACAAATGAGGCTTTAGTTAAATTATCACTAAAATATATGCTAAAGCACTAATAGTAAATTGAATTTTGTCAATATTTAAAAAAAAAACTGAGAAGTTATGTTTGATGTGATTTCAACTTGTCTTCCAAGTAGCTGATAGGATCAGATTTGATTGGCAGAAACATGGGACTTGCAATCGTGTTAGTTACTTTTTCATTAAATGTTGTGATATTTCTTTATAAACTTTTATAAATTTCTAAAGAGAATATAAATTAATAATGTTAATAAAGTATGCATTTGATTATTTAATATTTGCATTTGATTATTTAATATTTGCATATTTAAAATTTTTATTTGAAGATAAAAGCTCTGCTTAACTTAACATTAATGCACTACAAAGGAGTTTTTATTTAAATTATCATTACAATTTATATTATCAAATTGAACATTTAAGTCTATTTAAACTATTATATTTAATGTGATCTCAACCCGATCTCAGGAACAGCTGATGTCATGAAGTTTGAGTGATAGAATTACAAGTCTTGCAAGACTAGATTATTTTTTCATCAAACATTGTTATGAATAAGATTTAAGTTTCTATAAATTTTTATATAGAAGATTAATAAACAATATTAATAGATTACATATTTAGACAGTATTTAATTAATTAGATTTTGTTTTAATTTTAGATCATTTTGAATCTCACTTTAATACTTTAACTGTTATTCAATACACATATGAAGACTAAACATTCATACAATAACTTAATAACTTAATAAAATCCGTGTATTTTTCAACTGTGGTTAAATTCATTTATAATTCCTTATTATATATTGTAATTGAATAAGTTATATAGTGATTAACACTCATCATCAAAGCTAAAGATAATTACAAGTTCTTCTTTAATTTTATGCATAAATCAATATAAAAATACTGAATACTAGTAACAATAAATACTGTAACAGTCAGATTCATATGCTTCATTAACATAGTGCAGAATTTGACCACCAAACAGAAGATACAGTTAATAGGTAGTAAGGGTGTATATATTTTGTCAGGTCTTTTTTTTGTGCATGATATATTTTTGTGTGCAGAAAGAAGAGAAGATATGGAAGACATGTGTAAGGGTTGGTAAAAAGATGGGGATTAAATTTAGTGAAGAAAAATCAAATATAATGATGGTTAATACTGGGGAAAGAGAAGATTTAGAATTTTTATTGGGAGATATTTAGTTAGGTGTGGTGAATAGATATAGTTATTTGGGAATTATTTTAAGTAATCAGAAAAATTATTTGGATGAATGGGAGAAAAAATTGATAAATGAAGCAAAGAAAAGAAAGGGATTGATAAAGAAATTAACAGTGTTTTCATATAATAAATACGATGTAGTTAGAAGTATACGGAAATGAGTTGCAGTAGCAGGATTAACATATGGTAATGTAGCATTATGTGTTAGTAAAGAGGTATTAAATTACTTAAAAAAAGTTCAAAGGGAAGTAGGAAGACATGCATTGGATGCAGATGTATGGACAGCAAAAGAAACAATTCAAGGAGAAATGGGATGGTCAAGTTTTCATATGAGAGATGCAAAAAGTAAAATGAAAATGTTTGGTAAAATGCAGTTTATAGATAATAAAAGAATAGCTAAAATAGTATTTAATTGGGGTATGAGTAAAGGGCAGGTAACAAGATGGGTGAGAAAGGTAATGTGATATGCAAAAGATTTGGATAAAGAATTTATATCAGTATATTTGTACAAAAGATGGGATGTTTGTGTTAAGAGGATTGTTGAGGGTTGTAGTAGTAAGGAATGGGATAAAATAATAGATTTATTAATAAAGAATAGGAGGCTAGAGAGATGGTGAAATAGTATGAAGAGTAAAAAGAGTTTAAATATATATAGAAATAAACAGAATATTAGGTGTGAGTTAATATATTTAATAGTAAGGAAAGTAGTTTATTATTTAAGGCTCAAACGGGATCTTTAGCTACAAGTGAATATACATGTAAATGAAAAAAATGGCTGATTTCTTTTGTAAATTATGTAAAGAAGAAATAGAAAATATTAGGCATTTGTTAATTGAATGTAAATGCTTGAAAACAGAAAAGGTACATTTAATGAAGTTATGGAAGAATAAATATGAAAAAGTGATTATACAGAAAGTGAGTTATTGGTTTTTATGCTGGGTTTGCAGAAAGATAAAGGGGATTTAGATATAAAGGCCATAGAGTTGACTAAGATTATGTTGTGGAAATGGGATGGGGCAAAATATGAGAAGACTTAGAGTGAGGAATGGAAAATAAAGTGGCTAACAGGTTTATCTGGGCATAATTGCTGAGATATTCTTGACTTCATTTAAGGAGAAGCTAAAATACATCACATCACATCACATGTAATTACACGAATAAGATAAAGAGCTAAGATATTTTTAACATTTTTTTAGTTTGTTGTTAGTTACGTGTGAAATTGATTTTTTGAGAGCAGCACACTAATTATTGTGTAATTATTATGTATGAAAATATGAATTGTGATCGAGAGAGTGAGTGAAAGATTGAAAATTTTTGTGTTTAACTGTGTGAAAGGTTTTCATTCACCATTTTAGGTATAGTAGTTTTTTTTTTTAAAAAAAGGTGTTCTTGTTGAATGTGTGTTGGCATAAGGATATTTAAAAAAAAGTTGTATGTAAGTTTAATTCGTTTTAGTTAAGTTTGTTACTGAAAGTTTTTTTAAATTTTAAAATAGACATTTATTTTGAGAAAAAAGGCAATGTTTGGGAGGTCTAACGTTAGAAAACACATCGGTGTAGTTGATCAGATTTGGGAAAAAGTAAAAAAGTTAAAATTTTCTGTATAAGGGTGTTTGAAAAATAGGAGAGGTATTATAAAGAGGTATTTATAAAAAAGTTGTATGTAAATTTAATTTGTTTTAGTTAAGTTTGTTACTGAAGGTTTTTTTTTTACATTTTAAAATAGACATTTATTTTGAGAAAAAAAGCAATGCTTGGGAAGCCTAATGTTTGAAACCACATGGTTATAGTTTGATCAGGTTTGGGAAAAAGTAAAAAAGTTTTTTTTAATTTTTATTTTTCCATATAATGGTGTTTGAAGAATAGGAGAGGTATTATAAAGTCAAATATAGAATAGGTGACTTGAAAAATAAGAATATGGGTTGCATTTGTATGGCACAATGTATATACGATTGACAAAAAGGAATTAGGCAAGCACTTATAGAGTGTACAGTGTGTGCTGAGGTGTATCATTTGAAATGTTTGAATAAGAATAGGAAGGATGTAACAGGTTTCTGGTTATGTAGTCAGTGTGTAAATGTGATTAAAGAGTAAGAAAGTGATTTCTAAGTGTAGGTAGTCTAGAAAGAAAGGCAGAGGAGAGAGAGCAAAATGTAGTTAAGAAAGATAGAACAGAGTATGGTTTTAGTGGAGTGCCAGGAAATATGGGTGGAGAAAGTAGTAATGCAATGGAGATGGTTAACCAGAGAATAAGTAAGATAGAGGAAGAAGTGGAGGATGTAGAAGTAAAATTAAAATTGTTAGAGACAAAGTGTGACAAGATAAAGGAATTATCCATTTCTTCATTATCATTTAATGAAGAAATGGATAAGGGGTCCAGAAGATGGTAAAAAAGGTTACAGATGGAGTAAAGAAAGTAGACTATGAGACAGTATTGATAGGAGAGTCACTACTAAGAGAATGTGGAGATATAATTGCAAGGGAAAATAGAAGCAGGTATGTTAGAGTATGTTTGCCTGGAACAAAAATTGAGATGTGACAGATAAAGTAAGAAAGCAAGGTAGTAGAGATGTATATGTTATGGTAGGGACTAACAATTTGTTAGAACCATCAGAGAGAGAGTAATGGATGAGTATGTAGAATTGATTCATAATTTGAGGGAGATTAAAGGAAGAGTAGGGGTAGTTGGAGTAATACCAAGATTTGATAAGAAGTATTTGTTAAATAGGGCATGTTCTATAAATGAGAGAGTGAAAAAATTGTGTGAGAGAAATAATCTTGTGTTTGTGGATGTATGGGATTGGTTTATTGGAAGGAGGGAGTTATATACTAAAGATGGATTGCACTTAGGAAAACAAGGAAGTGAAGTTTTAGGGAGTCTGATATTTAAAGAATATAATTCGAGAAACTTTAAAAAGGGGGTGGGCTTTTAAATTGTAATATTATGAAAAAGAAGAGAATGGTTGGGATATAAGAAATAAGCAAAAGATGGTTGATTTAGATATAAGTGTAGATGTGGAGAGGGAATGGTTCTGTAAGATTAATGGTAAAAAAGTTTGTTATAAACATAATGGAGAAGAAAGAATTAAAAGAATTTTAAAAGAGTAGTTAAGAAAGAAGAAATTGTTAAAATTGGGGTTTTGAATATGCAAGGTGATAGGAGACCAGAAAAGTGGCTGGAATTTAATAAAGCAATTGAAAATGAAGAGCTTGAGGTATTACCAGTAGTGGAAACTCATCTAAGAGAAGAACCTATTTTGTAAAAGGTGGTATTGCAGTTTATAAACAGAAAAGAAAAAGAAAAAAGGGGTGGTGGTATAGGTGTTATATCGAAAAAATATTTAAATATTGTTAAATGTCAAGAGCATTTGTCGATTGAAATAAGGTTGGGTAGACAAGAATGGATGGTGGCTGTAGTATATATAGCCACTAGAGATAGTCAAACTGTAATGGAGTGGAACTGTAGTATATATGAATGCCTAGTTAAGTATATACAGAGGTATAAAGAAAAGGGGAAGAGAATAATGGTTATAGGGGATATGAATGGACATATTGAAAAAATTGATGATGTAGATAATAAGAATGGTCAGTTTTTGAAGGAATTTTGTCAAAGAGTAAATTTGAGCATTGGGAATTTATCAAATATCTATGAGGGACAATACACATGGTCTAGGAATAATGTATTTCACACAATAGATTTATGTATTGGTAGAGAAAGAGGGAATGAATAAAATATGGAAATTTAAGATGTTTGATAATGAAGAGAGAGTATGTAATAGTGATCATAATTTTATTATAATAGAAATGGTTAGAAATGTTATGGAGGATAGAAATAAAGGTAGAAACAATAGTGAAAGATGTGGATGGAGAGTGAATGATAAGAATAAGTTGGAATAGTCATGGAGCAGTTGGTTGGGGATGAATATAAGGACTGGTGTAGTAAAATAGAAAAAGTGGCAAATAGGGTTTTAGTTGAGAATATGCAGAGGAATAAAAGTAATAAAAAATGAGAGTTAGTAAAAGTAAAAAAGAGAGGAAAGGAGCATGCAGAGAATATAATTGTGCTATTAAGAATAAAGAAAGTGAAAACGATATTAATGCTAAATGGGGAAAGTACTTAGAAAAGAAGAAGTTGGCTAAAATGGATAATTATAGAGAGAAGATGAAGTTAAATAGTAAATTTTGGGGGATATAAATAAAAGTGGAAGAGATGGAAGTAAAAAAATTTGGAATTACATTAAAAGAAGAAATGTAGGGGAGAGAAAAATAGTATTAATAGATGATGAGGGAATAGAGTGTAGCTCTAGAGAATAGTTAGAGAAAATCTTAAATAGATATTTAATCAATATAAAAAGATGTTAGATGTGGAGGACTTAGTGATAGAAAACATGAAAGCATTTAGTAATAGAAATATTAGGTTCACAAAAAATGAACTGAATGAAGCAGGGAAGAGATTGAAAAGTGGAAAGGCAAAAGATTTAGATGGATGGGCAGCAGAGATGGTGATGTATTTAGGGCATAGAGCAAAAGCAAAATTATTATCATGTTTTAATAAGATGGCACAGAAGAGAGTTTTTCTTGGTAGTTGGAGAAATACAAGAATAAGATTATTATTTAAAGGAAAGGGTAAGTTAAATAATTATAGATCAATAGTGGTAACATCAGTTTTTTTATAAAGTTTTGTCATATATGGTAGCTGTAAGAGTTGTAAAATGAATGGAAGAGAATAATGTAGTGGGGGAAATGCAAGGAAGTTTTAGGTCAGATAGGCATATAGGAGATAGTTTGTTTGTAGTTACACAACTTATGGAGATGAGTAGGAATTCAGGTAGATCATTATATATGAGTTTTATAGATATAGAGAAAGCATATGATAGAGTAAATAGAAATAGTTTATGGGTAAGGTTAGCCAATTTGGGAATGGATGAAGCTTTAGTAAATATTATTAAGAAATTATATGAAAATAATTATTATATTTACCAATTACAATTACGGGATATACAATCAGTTAAAGTTAAAAATGGAATGGGATTAAGGCATGGATGCCCTATGTCACCTATTTGTTTTTGTTGGTTTTGAGTGAAATGGAGAAAGCAATAGAAAGAATAGGAAGAGAGGTAGAAATACCATTAATAGGTGGAAAGGGAGTGTATACTTTGTCAGGTCTTTTTTTGTGGATGATATCTTTTTGTGTGCAGAAAGAAGAGAAGATATGAAAATTATGTTGAGGACATATGCAAGGGTGGGTAAAGAGATGGGGATTAAATTTAGTGAAGAAAAATAAAATATAATGATGGTTAATACTGGGGAAAGAGAAGATGTAGAATTTTTATTGGGGGATATAAAGTTAAGTGTGGTGGATAGATATAGGTATTTGGAAATTATCTTATGTAATCAGGAAAATTGCTTGGATGAATGGAAGAAAAAATTGGTAAATGAAGCAAAGAAAAGAAAGGGTTTGGTAAAGATACTAACAGTATTTTCATATAATAAATATGATGTAGCTAAAATTGTATGGAAGGGAATTGCAGTAGCAGTGTTGACATATGGTAATGATGCATTATGTGTTAGTAAAAGGGCTTCAGATTATTTAGAGAAAATACAAAGGGAAGTAGGAAGACATGCATTAGATGCAGAGATGTGGACAGCAAAGGAGGCAATTCAAGAAGAAATGAATTGGTCAAGTTTTTATATGTTAGATGAAAAAAGTAAAATAAAAATGTTTGGTAGGTTGCAGTTTATGGACAGTAAAAGAATAGCCAAAATAGTGTTTAATTGAGTTATGAGTAAAGGGCAGGTAACAAGATGGATGAGAAAGGTAATGCGGTATGCAAAAGATTTGGATAAAGAATTTATATCAGTATACTTGTATAAAAGGTGGGATGATTGTGTTAGGAGGATTGTTTAGTGTTATAGTGGTAAGGAATGGAATAAAAGAATAGAAGCATTAATAAAAATAGGGAGTTGGAGAGATGGAGAAGTAGTATGGAGGGTAAGAAGAGTTTAAATATATATAGAAGCAAATGGAATATTGGATGCGGGTTAATTTATGATAATAGTAAGGAAAGTAGTTTATTGTTTAAGGCTCGATTGGGATCTTTAGTAACAAGAGAATATACATGTAAATGGAACACTATGGGTGATTTAGTGTGTAAATTGTGTAAGGAAGGTATAGAAAATATTAGGCATCTGTTGATTGAATGTAAATGCTTGAAAGCAGAAAGGGTACAGATAATGAAGTTATGGAAGATTAAATATGAACAAAGTGACTATACAGAAAGTGAGTTATTAGTTTTTATGCTGGGTTTGCAAAAAGATAAGGGGAATTTAGATATACAGGCCATAGAGTTGACAAAGATTGTGTTGTGCAAAGGGATGGGGCATAATCAGGGAAGACTTAGAGTGAGGAATGGAAAATAAAGTGGCTAATAGGTTTATCTGGGCATAATTGCTGAGATATTTTTGACTTTGTTTAAGGAGAAGACAAATACATCACATCACATCACAATACATCACATCATCAGCCATACTGAATTTGATCATGGTTTATCAGTTCTATAATACACCCTACCAACAACACATCTGATGCTACATTAGTAAACATTTCTTTAGACATGGGGATCAGGGACATGAGAGAGACTCACAGACTTTATTTTTGAGATAGACATATAATAACACTAATTTAGACATTTATATATTTTAACTAATCAAGGAGATAGTACTCTGAATTTGTGTCAAACAAATAAACATATGATGGAAGACATATGGTTTGAAATTATTTAATTATGACATTTAATTATACTGAAATTTTAATAGCGGTATTATTATTCCGATACCTTTTTATATTTACAAATGAAGACAATTATTTTATTAACATAATCCAGCTATCTGAATTCTTGGATAAGTATTTTCAAGATCATGCCTTCGGGAATTTAATGTCTTTTGCAATGCATGAGTCTAAATTAGAAAATGATAATAACAGCTGCAGACATATATTTTATTTAATTAAATGAAGTATTTATAAGGAATTAATTATGGGCAGACATTGATTTTTGAGCGAATTCATGTCATATAATGTAGAGACAGAGTCATACTTGGAATGCTAAAATTAATAATAAAGAAACATGTGGTACATTTAGAACTGCGATGCGTATGTGGCAGTACCTTAAAACTGCAAAGCCAATAGATGAATTTAAATAATGGGCTGGCATTTGCCATAAGTACAAAGGTAAAGAGGTCACATTAGCATCATCAGGTGTAAGGGACCATGCCACAATTACTCCCTGATTGTGTGATAGATGTCAAGCCCTATGGGAACATTCCTTATATCCACTTATGTAGGAGGACTAGGATCCAGTATTCACTGTATGATCTGGAATATCCAATGCTCGAAGATGGATTATCACATATCTATACTGTAACACATGTCTATCTAACATAATATTAAATCAGACTTATTTTTAAGATTTAATCTAAAATTTATGACTCGGTTTCACAATACCAACATTTAATAAATAACCTACCTTGCTCTCAAATAAATGTACTTAGTGGATTTATTGAAATATCCTAACTTTATTATTTAAAATTAAAAAAGCAGGTTTGAAAGGGGATTTGTAAGTTGGGGTAGTTATTTTAAGAACTAATATGTCCACCACCTGATATGTAGTAGACTCCTGCATTTACAATAAGTGACACAATGAATGGTGTCAATTAATATGAAATTAACTGGAACAAAATAATCTAACATATATAACTATTAATAATATGATTTGCATGACATGCATCCATTATTTCATGTCACCATTTATTTATTTATTTATTAGAGAATTATGGTGATTTCCGAGCTGAACAGCCAACATAAGTATAGAAAAGAAATTTACTATTCGGTCACTGCACAAGATGGCAACCATTTTAATTATGATTTACACATCTTAATTTAATATAGTAAATCATATAACATTACAATTCTAATCAAAATAAAAAATTACTAAAATTTTTCCACAACCATGGTTTTATCTATTAACAAATAGACCTCTAAGTAAAAAGGTATATTTTTTAATAAATGAAACAATGGTTGTAGAAGAATTTTAGTAAAAAAAAAAATTTGGGGGCTAGTATTGGAATGTTATATAATTTTCTATTTTATTTATTAATTACTAGTATAGCTGCATGCCATATTTATTTTTTCCCCACTGTGCAGCTTGCATAAATGTCTCCAAGTATGCTTTATGACTTATAAAAGTAGGTTTCTTTAGAATAACAAAATTAGCTATGCTTAGTCAGCTAGTCCATGAATCTTCAAACATTTTTCCCACTTCAGATTCTGATGTGTTCTTCAGCCTTTTCTGGTTAGCATCTTAAATCTCTTTCTCCTTTAACTTTTTATAACTCTTTCTAGTTCTGCACAACTGTTTCCTTTCTAGTGTTATTAGATTTAATGTTTGTGGAATAACCGATTATTTATTTCAATGTATCAAAAAATTAGTTTAATAAACTTACCTATAAAATGAGTCAATTTAAAAGAGATTGAATATTTATATATAAAAAAATCATTTTCATTTATTTTATTATTTTATTCCATGGGTTGTTGTCTTTAATATTTTTCTTTGCAACAAAATACCACTTAATGTCTTATATTTTTTCTTAGAACAACTAACAACTTAATTTAAACTATATTGCTACTATATAGCTATCACAATAGTATGTAAAACATGTCTTCGTATATATATATAGAGAGAGAAGGAGGGAGAGTGTGTGTGTGTGTGTGTGTGAGCGTATATAGTTCAAATATTTACACAGAAACATTAATAATGACCTTCAATATTTGGAGCTCAATTCTATGTATTTGTTAAGGAAAATGATTCACAGATTGAAATTAATGTTAGCTGACGTTAAAGATACGCGTATGATGCTACATTATCAAAAACGATGTCAATGTTTTGTAATTTTATTTTCTAGTAATCGTAAAGATATAGAGAGGGCGCATTATGAATGACCCAAAATAATTATACATATGCTTTCTTAAATGAATGGTTAAAAGAAATGGAAGTTATAATAAAGATTAAAATATTTTGAGATTCTGTGCTGTGATAACCATGAAAATGAACGACCGTAAATTAGGCCATTGTACTTATTTTTTAAAGTAATGTCAAGGTAGCTTTTTTTTTTTTATCGTTATTAACATCGTTAATGGATATTTAAATTTGTCACGGTTCTTTATGTCATTTACCTTTTTTCCACTTTTTGAAGAACATAAATATAAACTTGAATATTAAGATTTAAATATTATTTTTCATTGTAAATACTGCTAGTAAAACAAATATTTAACTAATCCATGAAATAATATTTTTATCCGTTTTATTTTTTTTTTAATTTAATAGCACTTCATTAACCATAGGGTTTAAATATACTCTAATATATTATTTTTATTTTATATTTAATTTAATGAACAAAACCCATTTTGGTTTCAATGTTCAAACCCCGTTGAAAATATAGAAGACTTTATTATACAATCATTTCTTTCTTTTTACAATCAAAGCAAGCAAACTTATCTAAATTCATTCAGATTAGCTTCGAACCTTTACCTTCAAACTAATAACTGGCTATACATTTATGTATCAGTGCTGAATGTTTTACCTAGATTGACTATGGAATTCAGCAACGGTGAAAAAAAAAACATTAAAAGGTTCTATGCATAAGTAGATATTGGTCAACATATCCATCATTACAAAATATGTGCATTAAAAAATACATATTTAGTGTAAGAATAGTTTCATTCGCTCATTGAGACTAATAACTGTAAGCCATTTAAATAAACTTAAATCAAATAATATAGTGCAGTGACATTAATCTTATATCTCTAGATCAGTTTTTTACAATGCCTTCATCAATGAGGACCTGGTATTCAAAACTAAAATTGAATGTGCTTATGCAAGTAACAATCCTTTTATACTCATTTCTTCTATTAAAATTAATAGCCAAATATAATATATATCAAAAATATTTTATAATCACATTGAATTAATTAATTTCTGGACACTACATGTTTACTTCATGTTAAATATAAAAACAACAATTATTGCTGAAGATACAATTATTTTTTGCTTTTATAGTCCACAATATTTAAAAAATATTTATTATAAAATATTACATATATATATATTATTGTTAGTTTTTTAATATATGAATTTTTTTGCAATATAAAGATTAAAGATCATTTAAATATTTTGTTTACGAAAATAAAAGGCGTTTTTAAAGAATCACCTTTTGCAATCAATATAAAATAAAATTTCATATATTTTTTTAAAAAAACAATAACTTTCAATCCATAAAAAAAAGTCAAGATTTGTTTTTATTTTTAATTTAAATGGTAATTAAATTACTTTTCAGTCAAAGTTTTTTGATATATATATACTGTCTGCTCATGCACATCACTGAAAACTTACTGAACATATCAATATATTTAAAATTGGATCCACCATCACCTCTTCGGTAAAGAAATGAGGTTTGTCAGGTTGCATTGTCACTGATTTCTAAGACATATACCAAATTTGAAGAAAATCTATTTGATAGATTTATATTGCTTTTTGATTTCAAAGTTTTAACTAAACAAATGAACAAAAAACAAACAGAATTTCTAACTTAAATAAAAGTTTAAAATCAATGGCTTGAATATATAATACTATCTTGCTTATCCATATGGATTTGGCACCTAGTCATTTCAGCTTAATTCCATCTTTTTCTCTTCTATTCTTTGCTAAAAAAGATAAAAATAATAACAATTATGTTGCATAATTTTTTTGTTTACTTCCTCTTACTCTAGAAGAATTTCTTGTAGGAATGAGTAATCAATGAATACCAGACTACTAGTGTATGATGTTTTACTTTTATCATTGAAAATTTAAAATCAAAGCTGTAACAAATATGCTTAGATAAGGTCCAGAAATTGGTCTGTGTTATAAATATTACAATATGATACTATCTGGGATTGATTCACTAGTTAAGTTTACAATAGATGACTCTTGCAGACAAAAACAAACTGTTTTTAGAAACATATAAATAAACTGAGAAAGTTATAAGATATTATTGTTTAGTATTTACCTTCCCAGCCAAAAAGCAAAAGGGGTCTACAACTCTCATAAAGCTGAGATTATTAAAATATAGTGACATTTACTGAAGTTGGTTCTGTATATATATATATATATATATATATATATATATATATACATACATATATATATATATATATATATATGTATGTATGTATGTAAACAAATTGGTGTGAATTCAAAGTTTAGAGAGTTTGGGATCTCATATTATTATGCTAAGAGCATATAGCTAGAAAATATTGGATGCTAGAAGTTAAGTCCTTTAATTTCAGTTCTGAATTATAAGTTATTATTGATTAACATAAAAGTAAAAGACTGGTTTTAATGGGTAAATATTGTAAACTTATATGATCTGCTGTCTATTGATGACTCATGCTTTCTAGAACAGTTCTGAAGTGGATGAGAACTGTTCAGGCAAGTACTTTAATAAGCTGAGATAGTTATGTAATGTTGTTGACTCTTAACACTATTTATTTTAGCATCCTATAAACTTCATTGAAGTCTTTATATCAGGCATCATTTTTTTCTTTGGTTAATAGACATTTATTTAGTGATAAAAGATACATTAATGACTATAAAATTAATAATAAAAGTCCAGAAATATTGATGTAGAGTTTAAAGATTGCCAATAGCACTTTAAACAAATTTTTGATGGACATCTTTGCTGCTTATTTCTATGAATGTTAAAGATTGTAAGAATATCAGCTATTTATCTTAACAAAAAAGAGAATGCTTTTTTTTTACATCCTTGTTTCTATTTAATTGACAATTAATTTTTTTTGGAGGGAAAGGAGGCTCCAATACAATGAGGACAAATAATAAGCATTGCAGTGATGCTATATTATTATACTTTATAACTTATTATTTCTTATATTTATTTTCAAAGCTGAATTTTCTCCATGCTTATTGATTATAATAGTTAGGGATAATAATGACTTCATCATTCCAAAATCACCTCTATGAAGCCCATTTATTTTGTATTTTTTCAATATGTTACATTTAAATTTTTCATGGATTTATAATATAAACAAATTACAGAGTACAGTTTTATGCATGTAAATTATCATCAATTATGTTTTAGTAGTAATGTTTTTAGGTCAACCATCAATTGCTACTGACTGTCTCTAAGGCTAAACCATTTTGTTGATACTAGATTTCTTATTATAGTTTTAACCATTTCAAATTCTGATATTTTCTATGGTTCCTCCTAGTGGAAGGTTTTTTAGACGCTCACTCTTTCACTTCTGTATAAAATCTTTATTTTATACTAAAACTCAATAAATTGGAATTGATTTTTGTTTAATTTAATTTTATAAACAAATAATATTCTAAAAACCACATTTCAAGTTTTCAAATATTTAAAACTCACTTGTAAGTAAGAACAGAAGGTGTAAACATTAAAAAGATATTATCATAACAATTCTTTCAAAAAATGAATGAATTCTTTTTTATTTTATTCTTTTTAGTGCAAGTGAATTAACATGAATTTGTAATAAATCTATTGGATTCTGCTTTGCTTTATAATTATTAAAATATTTGAAAAAAATTAAACACCATGTCAATTTTGACAAGTGATGATATTAAAACAGGCAAAACTCACTATACGTATTGCCACACACTGCAAGCTAGAATAATCAATGGATGCCAGAAGACTTGTGCATAAAATCCCCATTTAGTGCCTACTCAGTGGGAATATGTATAGTGAGTTTTGTCTGTTTTAATAACAGTTATAAGAAAGCAAAAGAAATGATTATTATGTGATGTTTATTGGCTTAAAAGTGATGATATTACATGATTAGTATCACATTCAATATAGTCAACAAGATAACAACCCTCCAAAAATTTCATTAAAAACAAGAGAATAAAAATCTCTTCAGATTTCTTTTTCCAATTAAAAAAATCAATAAACGGTAGTTAGAGAATCTAGTTTATTTAAAAAGTCCTATGTTAATACACATTAAGATAATGATAAAACAGCAATATAAAATAACAGAATTATCATGCTTTTCTGAGGAAACACACAATAATTTTCAAAAAATATGAGAGTTGTCAAGTTAATTAGAAGTAAAGGTAGATCTCTTTTATTTCTAACCCAAATTTTTATATGGAATTAAACCCAGAAAGCTATTTTTACAAGCACCAGGATTCAAAAAATTAAATGTTCTTTAAACCACCTCTGAATATTTCATCTCCTTTAAAATGTTGTATATATTAGATTTAATTTTTTATGAATTTATTGGGGAAATAAATTAAAGTTTAATTTTATTTACATAAATTTGCTTCGCATGTGTTTTAGTAGTGATGTTGCTAAGGAAACCATCAATTATCACTGATAGTCTGTAAGGCTAAACCATTTTTTATTAATAACATATTGAATTTTTTTTTTTAATTTAATATAGAGCAATAGGGCTGCTTCTTTATTTGAATGTGTCCACACTATTTTATAATATATTTTCCAAAAGAAAATCTAAAAATAAACATTATTTCCTCTCTTCTCATTTACTATATCCAGATGTATTCAATGCATTTTTTAATGATAATTTTAAAGTGTTGTTTGATCATTTAAAAACATCGACATCTAGTTAGCCCTATTTCAGCATACAAAATGTCCAAATTTTTTTCTTCAAAATTAAACTTGGTTGGTTATTTTTAGCTTTGACATTAATATAATGTCATAATTATTTACATTTTAATTAGTTTTGAAGATGGCCAAACAATTAGATTTGATTTAAACATTATAATAAAATATTTTCCACTTAAAAGAAAACACCAGAGAATACTCAAAATAAAAGTCATAGATCATTTCATAGATCACATGACCCTATCTCTTAAGCTTGTAAGTTATAAACAGTGAGGATTGCCAATTCCTCTACAAGCTTTATGATAAATGCTTAGCCAGAGCCAGCACTTAAAATATCTCTGTCAGAGAATACGTTTCTATATTACAGTTTTATAGAAAAAAATATATTTATAAAAATAAAATCGTCATTATTCCTGTAAAATATTCTATATCAATATCAATTATAGTAACACAAGATTTATTTATAGTTAAAGTTGGTATAGAGGATTGTTAATATTTAACTGAAGTTTATATGCGATCCAGTATAAATGAAATAATATCTAGCTTAATAAGACAACACCATAGACATTGAAAGAATTTGATGATCTAGGCCAAATAAAACAATTGCATCAATTGAGGTATATTTTTTGGCACTCTATTTATTTTCTTCTTTTTTTTTGGTGGCTATAAGCATTTTTATAATTTTATAAATATATGTTATTTAATAATAATAGTAATAAAAACTATTCAGGAAAGATTAAAATTTTAATAAAAATAATATCTAAACATTGCTTTCTACCAGGTCAGTCTTAATCATAGAACAACAATAAAATAAAATAAAATCTTTTGTGTTATTAGTACTGGCAGTGGTCAATTTTTTTTTAAAATCTTTATGGAAATATATTTTAATAAATAAATATGTTTAAAACCTCTGCTACTCCATGAGCTAGTGACTAGGGCTGACAGTCACTATAAAATATCTATGTAAAAGTTGGATCTTTAACAGCGCATATCTGCCTATTCTATAATTTTTTTAGGTTCAAGTAGCCTGGTGGGGCCCTGTAGTGCAGATGTGGTAAGACTATAATTTCTGATCCACACCAACCATTATAATATATATAAATTAAAATGAAATATGCCAGTTACATGATAATGCAATGCATGACAAGTCTTTCTTGTTTATTGCATTGATATTATTTACTATAAACCATGTCTCTTTATATTTTCTTTTTCGATCATTATGTTGAGTACAAACAACATCAATATTAATAGGATCAACATTATTATTTAGATTTAATTTCATGTTCCAAAGGTATAGATTTAACATTAGAGTTTGTTTTAATGTATTTATATAAATATTTGTGTTGTGCTAATCTTGTAGCACATTAGGCACCAGATTCTCCATAATATACTTTATCTTTAGTATTGTTTAAAATTTGATTGAGTTGTTCTAAAACTAATGTTATAAACGTTTCAACAAATTGTTTTCATTTTTTTAGATACATTAGGTATATAGGGAAGGCCAATCCATGAATTATTATTATTAAAGCTTTTAATATTCAAAGTTGAATAAAACAATTTAAGAGTTTTGTTTAATAAATTATAATTATAGTCTGGTTTAATTAAATTTTTCATATAAATTTTAATGTTGTTTCTTCTATATCTGATTATTTTACTATTGTCAATTGTATTAATAATTTATAAACTAATCAATTTTCATATATGTATATTGTGACCCTTGTGGTTGGCACCATGAAGAAATGTGGGAGGTTCACATTGTGCCAATAGTGATCAGTGATAACTGTTAGGAGAAAAATTAATTGTGATATAACTTAGTATTTTAATTTTAGTTAAAAAATTATCAGGACGTGAGTTGAAGTGTACCAACCATTGAAATTTTATTTTATGTATGTCTGGTAGTGGGAGAAGAAGATGGACAATATCAGGAATTGTTTGTATGAGAGCTAAATTAGTAGGAATGTTTGTCTGTAAGGCCATAACAGGTGTTTGTTCATTCATTTTTCTAACTCACTGTCTATTCCCATTCCAAGATCTAACTTATATATATATGGGTGCATGTCCATTTTACATCATCTCACACTTCATTTATATTTTTAATTATTACTTATAATATCCAATTTGTAATAGCATTATTTACTTGCCATAGAAACTGTTAATAATTCAGTCATTAACAGACCTCTATATTAATGGAAAGACAGATACACATATATACCATTAATTAATATGATTTTTTATTTATTATTTATTAATTATTTATTACATAAAATCTTACATTTAAAATTGTAAAAGTTATTTATTTATTTGTTATTGGTTAGTGTTTGTAATTTTTTTTTCCAATATTCTGTTACTAAATTTTTACAAGCAAGAAATTCTTGCATGTTGCTAAGCTCATTATAAAAAAAGAGGCATGGCTCTGCAGTTTTTTTTTTATCAGAAGATTGCAAAAGGAAAAGTAAAAAAGAAAATTGGAGAGAGAAGAAAGACAGAATAGTTATGGAAAGTGAAATAATTTTCTAAAAAAATAAGAAAATAGGTGAACTAAATATTGTGAAAATTCTCTACTATTCCTTTATGGATGAAGTTCTCTCATACTACTCAGAATAGGATTGTTCACATGGAAGGCTAAATTTTAAAAGGTACCCAGCTCTGGCTTTTATCAGCTAATAATTTAGATTTACTTTGTTCAAAAATGCATAAATATTATATAAAATTGTTAAGTATGATTTACTATAACGTATTTCTAATGAATAAATGATGTTGGAATTGTATAAATTACTAACAATGAAATTAACTAGAAAAGGTGTTCTGAACTCTTTAATGAAACATTTTATGGTCTCTCAGTTAATAAATTTTCTGTTATTGCTATGCAAAATAAAATTAAACCGGAAAAAAATTGTCTATCCTAACTTTCTACATTAATAGGATAGTCATATATACCAAATAACCTTACCATTCATCATCATCATCAACAACCATTATCAATCCACTGCAGGATGAAGGTCTCTCCAAGTTTAATCCATCTTCTTCAATCTTTAGCTTCTCTTCACCACAACACCCCTACACATTTTCTTATTTCATCCATCCATCTCACATGTGGTCTCTTTCTGGGTCTTTTACAATCTCTTGGAATCCAGTTTAAAATTTCAATTGTCCATATATTATCATCTCTTCTAGCAATATGTCCAGCCCAACTCCATTTCAATCTTTTAATTTTTTCAATAAGGTCAGTAATACCTGTTTGTTGTCTTACCCATACATTGCGTTTTCGATCTCTTCTTGTTACTCCCAACATACATCTCTCCATACTCTGTTGAGTGGTCTGAAGTCTCTGTATTGCTCTTCTATTAAGGGTCCAAGTCTCAGATCCATAAGTAAGAACTGGTAAAACACATTTGTTAAAAACCATCTTTTTCAAACACATAGGCATATTTCCTTTTAGTATCAAGTTATTTCTACCAAAAGCACTCCAACCAAGTTTAATTCTATGATTAATTTCCTCCAGTATGTTTCCATCTGTATTAATAATCTGACCAAGGTATTTGTAACTGTTAATTTCTTCTAATTCTTCATAATCAATCTTTATTTTCATATTTTGAGCAAATCGATTAAACATTACTTTAGTCTTTTTAACATTTATCTTTAGTCATACTTTTCTACTTTCATCTGCTAACTCCTGCAACATTTCCTGCAGCTCTGAAGCATTATTTGCAAAAACAACTACATCATCTGCAAAATCTAAATGACTTAAATACTCTCCATTTACTTTCACTCCTTTAGTTTCCCATTTTAATCCACAAAATACTTTTTGCAGCACTGCTGTAAAGAGTTTTGGAGATATGGAGTCACCTTGTCTTACACCTTTCTCAATGTTGATTTTTCCAGTATCATTATGTAATCTAATTGTTGCTGTTGCATTTTTATAAATATTCTTTAAAATATGACAATATCCTGGATCTATACCTTGATGATCCAATGCTTTAATCACTGAAGAAATGTGTATAGAATTGAATGCCTTTTCATAATCTACAAATCCAAAACATAATGACAACTCATATTCGTTTGTCCTTTCTATGACTTCTCTCAATACCTGGACATGATCTATTGTACTAAAACCACTTTTAAATCCAGCTTGTTCTCTTGGTTGGTGGAAATCCAAAGTTCTCTGTAGACGAGTTGTATTTATCTTGGTAAAATTTTTATATAAAACTGATAAAAGGCTGATAGGTCTGTAATTTCTAATATCTTCTTTATCACCTTTTTTAAATATTAATATTATAACTGCATTCTTCCAATCTTCCAGTACATCTTTATCATTTAGACATTTGGTATATAACTTTGCTAAAATTGTTTCTATTTCTTCACCTGCTTCTTTTAATATATCAATTATAATTCCATCATTTCCTGGAGCCTTTTCTTTCTTCATACACTTAATTGCATGTCTCACTTCTTCATTTAAAATTCTGGGCAATTCGGAAGATGTAATAGATATAGGAGGTACTTGTTCTTTATTACTATATAATTCTTGATAAAAATCTTCTACCAATTTCATGATGTCATCTCTCTTTTTAGTAATAATTCCATCTTTTTTTCTTATTGCAGATATAAATTTCCTACCAATACCAAAATGTTGTTTAACATTTTTGAGACTTTTATTTTCTTCTACAGCTTTCCTTGCTATTTCACAGTTATACTTTCTTATATCATTTTCAACTCTTTTCCGTATCATTTTACAAAATTCGAGATATTCAATTCTTTATAATACATCATTTTTGTATATCTTCATATCCCTTCTTTTCTTCATAAATTCTCTAGTCTCAGTAGAAATTTTATTAGTCAATTGCTTCTTTTTTCTACCAGCTATGTTTGTTGCAGTTTTTAAAAGTGTATCAGTTATTTTCATATTAATTTCATTCAAATCTGAATCATGTTCAAAATCTCCTATCACTTGAAACCTATTTGTAAGTTCTAATTTAAATTCATTAGAATGTTTCTGAAGATTAGGAATATCAACTGTAAATATTGTTTTTCTTAATAATTTTTGTCTCTCTAGTTTTACATTAACACGTAACTTACACCTTACTAATCGATGATCACTTCCTGTGTTAAATTTATTAAGAATATTACAATCTTGAAATATGTATTTTCTGTTAGTCAAAATATAATCCAATTCTGCTGTACCTTCATTTGGATGCTTCCATGTCCATTTCCTTTTAACATTTTTCTCAAAAAATGAATTCATAATATAAAGTTTTTATTTTTCTGCAAACTCCACAAGTCTATGTCCTCTCTCATTTCTATTACCACAACCAAAATTACTACAGCAATTTCATCTTTCTTTTGTCTACCAATTCTAGCATTAAAGTCTCCCATAACAATTTTAAAATGTTGTTTACTCTGATCAAAAGCCTTTTGTACATCCATATAAAAATCTTCTACTACTTCATCACTATGAGAACTTGTTGGGGCATAAACCTGAATTATCTGCATTTGGTATCTGCTATTAAGTTGTATAACTAATCTTGCCACTCTGTCCAATACACCATCAATCTCCACAATATTGTTCTTCCTCTTTTTATTTATAATGAATCCTACTCCACTTGTATTTCCAATATGTGTGCCTTTATAATAGAAAATATGTCCACTTTTTAAATCAATTGTTTCTTCTTCTTTTCTTCTAACTTCACAAAGTCCAATAATGTCCTATTTAATATAAGACAGTTCTTCTTCTAATTTTTGCAATCTACCTTCACTTGAAAGTGATCTGAAGTTGAAGTACTTAAATAAAAAGTCATCATCAAATGGCAGCCTGGGTCTGCAATCAGGGGATTCTTAGCTCCCTCTGTCTTTGGCCACCAACCGCTGCCTTGGTTGGTGACTTTACAGCCTCCTGGGAATAAGGGCCATGCTTTATTTTTGTCTGTCATAATTGTATATATGTATTGGAAAAATATTTATCATTTACACAAACATTCATTCTGCCTTATCAGGTACTGAGAAGAAAGACCATGGTGTTTCTTGATCTTAAACTCAGAGGTAAAAAGCCAATAAACTCACCATGCTGGCTAATGTGTGTTGGTGAGCAACCCATCCATGTTCGTATACTATATGAATAATCACATTGTAATAACAGCTGCAACAACAAGAACGTATTGAGTGGACATTAGGAATTTGCCCTGCTCGGTTCCTTTAAGGCCTCCAAGAGGAATCAAAGAGTCTCCTTTCAGTTAATAGCAAACTCCTTTCTGCAGCCACCTTACCATTCACACCTATAAAAATGAGTGATAGAATGTGTGACTTAATAATATTCAATAATTAGTTACAAACTATGTATACAAGCATTGATAAATCAGTGACAATGGATTTAATTGTTATGAAAATTGTATTGAATGCTAGAAACCTAAAAAGAAATAAAGTCATAAACTTTAACTTGGATTATCATACCAAATTGGAGATATTTTTATTTTATGACAAATAAATTATTCTAATACATGCAAAAGCTGTTTATAATATCCTTTAGAAAATTCTAAGAACATTGGAGATTATTACTGTTTTTGTCAAATTAATTTAGCCTGCAGGGGCAATTTTTCTATGTTTTTAATGTTGTTAATTCGTCATTGTCATTGTGAGCTGTGCTTATATTCCTGATTAAACTTTCAAATCTGGAACTAAAAAAAAAAAACTTTTATTTTAATGATTAAATGTTGACATGTATTCCTTCCTATTGTGTATAATAGATAGGTAGATTTTTTAATGCTTGATTTAATTTATTATTCTTGTTATTTATTTATATGCCTAATCTTCTTTAGAACGTCTCGGAGATCTTGGTATAAATTATACCAAAATTGGTAATATTTTTTTTTTTTGGTATTATGTTAAAAAAAATGGATATTCTCATGCTCATATTATTAGTCCAAATTAAATACTTTAATATTGTACATTGGTTAATAATACTAGATAGACGCGTAGAGATATTTATGCCAGTATCCAAAATAATTAAACTTACTTGACAGTATTGACTTTACATTGAAATTCAATATTCATAATTCTCACAAGTAATAGATTCATTTAAAGTTAATTATTGTTAATATGACATGTTATTGTTTCATATGATTTAGCAATCATTTTATACGTATATTCGCGTGTGTGTGCACTGTCGTAAAATATTCTACCAAAGTCGTATTTTGCTTTTCTATCAGTTTCGGTTTGGTGCTGTATGTTAAAGGAAGATAAAAAATTAAGAGTTTGTCTGCTTATAGATTTGTTTATATATAAAATGTGTTGAGAACATTTGGATGAAGAAGCGATTGAAGGGGTGATTTTTGCTATGTGGATTGAGTAATACTCTCCTTGATTACTTACTTGTTCAATCGTGGGTGGTAGTGTATTTCCTTGTTTAAGAGCATATGATGAGATAGTTGTATTTCTTAAATGAAGTAGAAAATGCCCCATTTATTGATGATAAGTCGGCTGAGTCCCACAACATTTGTGTCCTAAAAGTTGGTAAATATTTATTGAAGAGTTAAGTTTGAATTTGGAGTTTTGGTTAACCATCATGCACGTATATGTGAATATTAATTTATTGTTATTTCTCTCTCTTCTTCACTCCGGTGTAATTATCATCAGGTAATATATGTTGGTTATATCAGATAAATGTTTATGGATTTCTATGATATGCTTGAAATAGATCATTGATTTAATGACTAGCTTATTTCACCATCCGTTCAGCAAGTAAGCTGATAGAAATATAATTAATAAATGATTCCTGATTGAGATTTTATAAATGCGCACACATTCGGAAATATGATAAAATTTTAGATATAGAAAGAAACCATCCTTAGAATTATTAGGTACAAATATTTTGCCAAATCATATCACCCATATTATCACTATTTCATTCATTATTATTATTATTAATAATATTATTATTATTATTATTAATTCATCCTCCGGTATGAATATAGTATTAAATTAGGAAATTTTACTTTATCTAATGCAAAGAGTAATAAAACTTTCACTTATATTTATATAGCAAATATTAGCCTACAGATATTCAGAAATAACTTTATAGCCTCAGTTGATTCTTTAGTACTGTTTGTCTTGACTTATTAAGAGCACAAGTGAGAATAGATGTATTTAACATTGGATTGTAAATGTATAATTTTATTTTATTGTTTATTGTTGGTAAATAAGCAAATAGAGTAATAAATGTAAATAAGATAATAAATAGAAGGAAGCGTCTTCAAATATTAAGTGTACGAAATTATATAATTTAATCGAATCTGTGTGTAATGTAAAGGTAATTATAAAATTATCATAGATATTTGTGAAAGGATATATCTTATAATAAATGTTTTGTTGAAATAAAATTCCCTCTGAATTGTTTTATCGTGTACGTTCGATTGACCATTTCCACACACATATGTTCAACATAAAATAACTAGAATATTTATTGATCTGCTAGCTATGCAATTTATCTCATAACAATGAATTAATTGATCCAAACACTGTAAATGCTAAGAATAAATCATACCTTATTTAAAATTGTATCACTTGTCAGTATAACGTTATATGCCATTTACTTAAACAATACAGATTTAATAGATCCTAACATTGTAATGCCAAATTATGATTTTACCTTGCTTAGAATAGATAATGATATGAGATAAAAAGGTACCCGATCCTTATCATTGTTACACTTTATTTATTTTAATGATCATCAATTTCACAATAGCCCTTATTACTTAATAGTTATATTATATTAAGATTGATTTGTTGTTCATAGAGCAGAGCCCTGAGATTAGTTCATTATTTAAGAAACACTAATTGCCTTTTAATCCAAATTAAATGCTAAAAGATGGATTATTATTGCAGTTATCCCAAGCGTATTAGATGAGTGGCTTGATTGGTCTAGCATGTACTTGGATGGTGAGAGAACTGAATATATCATGGTTTGAAATAATCCACAAATTGCTTTACTTTGATAATTTAGTAGATATTTATAATATAAGTAAATCAACATCAAATAATTGTTGTTTATAAATGCTTCTCCCATTCCCATTTGCATTCTAGATGACCACGATACCTTATAATCCCAACTGAGCTAAGCTATAGATTATTAGTATCATAAGCTTCTTATCAATAAATAGAGGTTACATCATATATATATATATATATATGTTTTCATACGATTAAGCAAATACATAGTATTTAAATTTACCAATGACCCACTTTCTTCATAACAAATCTCCAATGACGATCTATTATGCAAATATCCTCAAACTAAACACACACACACACATATATATATTTCCAAACCAATCCCTGCATATAGTTTACAAATTAAATGTAACAAACCAAAATGCATTGCAATATATTATTGGAGAATCTTGTACCAATTGTACTATAACATTAGCACAACATAAATATTTATATAAACATACCAAAAAAGAATCTAATGCTAAATCTATATTTTTGGAACGTGAAATTAAATCCGGACATAATTTTGATCCTATTAATATTGATGTTTGTGCTGAATGTAATGACCTAAAAAAAAAAAATCTAAAGAGACATGGTTTATAGCAAACAATATCAACTCAATAAACAACAAAAGACACCTGCTTGTGCATTGCCAAGCAAATGCTTATTTAATTTTAATGTATATATTTATTTTTATTTATATATTTTATTGTAGTTTTATAATTATTACTGACCTGGTCACAGCTATGCTTAGATAATATTTTATTGAAATTTTAAACTTTCCTGAATAGTTTTTTATTACTATTATCATTATATTCAAATTAAGAAAAGAAAATATTTTATTAAATATATGTACTTAATAATTATGTGAAAAAAAATAGTTATTATAATACCATGAATTATTATAATTATGGATTAAAGTGTATATCTGGACTAATACTAATATAATAATCTTTAACTTAATTAATAGTTAAAACAGGCAAAACTCACTATACGTATTGCCACATGCAGCAAGCTAGAGTAATCAATGTATGCCAGAAGGCTTGTGCATAAAATCCCCCATCTAGTGCCCACTCATCGAATATTCCCAGACTAGTTTCTTGTTTAAGGCCTTCGTCAGTGAGGAGCCTAGATCCTGCCTAATAGGATAATGGTGGCTATGGTTACTAAAGAACCAAAAACACCAAAATGTATGGTTACTGAACTGGATTCAAACCCATATGGCTATATAAGCTAATGGGTTTGGATTGAAAATGTTAAGATGTTTTCAGTTTAAGACTCATCGTTTTGTAGTTAAGTGGAGATAAAAGATGGCTGCTTGAGGGTTGCATTAGATCCTAAGATCTAGGTGCAGTGCTCTCAGATCCAAGGCTCCTCACTGATGAAGGTCACAAGCCAGAAACTAGCCTGGGGATATTGGATGAGTAGGCATTAGATGGGTATTTTATGCACAAGCCTTTTGGCATCCATTGATTACTCTAGCTTGCTGCGTGTGGCAATACATATAGTGAGTTTTGCTTGTTTTAACAACAGTTATACACAAGCATAAGAAGTGGTGGTCATGTGATATTTATTGGCTTAAAACCAATCCTGTCTAATGTGATAATGGTGTATATGGTTATTAAAGAACCAAAGACACCAAAATGTATGGTTACTGAACTGAGTTCAGACCCATATGACTATATAAACTAATGGGCTTGGATTGAAAACATTAAGGTATTTTCAGTTTAAGACTCATAGTTTTGTAGTTAAGTGGAGATAAAAGGTGGTTGCTGGAGAGTTGCATTAGATCCTCAGATCTAGGTGCAGTGCTCTCAGATCCAAGGCTTCTCACTGATGAAGGTCACAAGCCAGAAACTAGTTGGGGGATATTGGATGAGTAGGCATTAGATGGGGATTTTATGCATAAGCCTTCTGGCATCCATTGATTACTTTAGCTTGCTGTGTGTGGCCATATGTACAGTGAGTTTTGCCTGTTTTAACAATAGTTATATATAAGCATAAGAAGTGGTTGTCTTGTGATGTTTATTGTGTTAATTAATAGTTATTAGTAATTTTTATAGTTATCTAAAAGTTAGTAAATAGTCATTAATATTGTATAATAATTGTACATTATGAACACAGACACCTGAAATGCTTTGGATCTGATGATTAAGAACATTTGAAAGGGTTTTATGATCTAGGCCACTATTGAGGTTTAGTTCACCAGAATCTTGGGGATAAAATATTTGAAAAGATTTAATGATGTTGATCAACTGATGAGGTTTAATTCACTTAAAATTTACCTTAGAGATAAATACATATTAGTGGATTTGATGATGTGGGTCAATGAATTTCATCATTGAGATCATTTGCTTTTTATCTGATAGCTTTCTTCATTTATTTGAGGAAAGCAATATTGGATTGTGTGTGTGTGTATGTATATATATATATATATATATATTAAAATAAGTAAATAATAATTATGGTTAGGCAAAATAAATATAAAATAAATTTATTAATCTGTTAAGCCATGCTTTAGATATGGAGTATCTTTGTCAAAGCAAGTCAGAAAGAGAGAGAGAGAGTTAACAAATTCGCCTGCATATTTTTAATGAATTTTCAAACTGACAACATAGGCAGAACTTAGTAGCATTGTGCTTATAATTATCATATATGAAATCATGCAAATTCATTAAAATTTAGGTCCAGTGTAATTTTCTTTATATGCCTGAGGAAACGCTGATACATTTTGCTAACTCTCTCTTAATTGTGCTTTGACAAAGATACTCCTTATAGAAAGCCTGGCTTAGCAGATTAATAAATTTATTTTATACTTATTTTGCCTTACAGTAATTATAGGTTACTTATTTATATATTACATATTGCCTATGTTATTAACTTTTTTGATCTTTACATATACATAAAAATAATCTAGATTTTTAGCTAAAATTGGATAAAATACAATAAATAAATAAACAGGAACATTTTTTTACATTAAGTACTTCGTTAAAGTTTCTAATCAATTTTTGCTTTGATGACATATATATTATGCTTTAACCAATAAAACTTTGGTTGCAGATCAACTGAGAAAGGGTATCCACAACTTTTTCTTCTTGATTTTTAAAATACATATATATTTCTCTTTGAGTGTTTGAGCTTACAAATTACATATTGCATGGAAATTCAGCAGTAGATAAAGATAAAAATATCAAAGATCATTATTTACATTTTTTTTTTCACTACATTCACCATTATTAAACCACTGCAAAAGCTTAACCATTTTATTTATCCAACAAACATAGTTAATGATGTCTATCAATAACAGTCACAATGAGTTTTCATAATATATACGAGTAGACATTTAGCATTTCACTCGATAGGAGCAAAGCTTATAGTAAGCCCGAATGTGAGTTTTGACACCACTATCTTTTCTTGTAATTAGAAATTAAGTCCACTATATTGATTATTTATAACATATACACATTTTTTAACGTTACAATAAGTTTTTGAAAACACATTTCTGTGTTTTTGGTTTGAGATTTGAAAACAGGCTGTTAAATTTGCCAGCTATTATTAGTTTAAATGACAGGTTGGACTGAAAAATTCGAGTCATGTTATCTACTTGATATTTTTTTTCTTTGTTCATTTCTAAAAATTTATTCTTAATTTTTTAGCCCAAGTCTACTAATCTACTATTTGACTAAACCGCTCAGATATTTCCTATAAATAAAATTAACGGATTCGTCTATCTTATCAGATAGGTTATAATCTGTTAAATATAAAACTATATATTAAATTTATAGTGACATAATTTAAGATTTCCTTAGAGCTCAATCATAGTACGTAGTTATATATAGCTGAATAAAGATGTATATCGACAAACTTAATACAATTTTGTAATATAAAAGAAACTTACATTTTAACCCACTAAGCTATTAACTTGCTGCGCTCTATAAATTAAAAACTAAAAATTCTAAGAATTTCTTTTATATGTCAGAAAGATAATTTATAAAAGGTGGTAAATATAATAGGTGGCAATTTCATCTATTGTTAAGAGCGACAGATTATATTTGTAATTAAAGAAGCTTTAATGTTGAATAGATAGTATATTTAATAAACTTTAATAAATTTCTTCTATACTTCCAATAAAATAAACAGGTTTTATCTATGTATAAAAAAACCGCTGTCTACGCTCTGAATCAATTCCATAACAAAAATACTTCCTTTTTAATAATGAAATTTTCTTTTTTATTACTTACATATAGTTATCTCACAAATTACAGTTTTTTTTTTTTTTTTTCAGAATAAAAATTACATACTTGTCATTAAAAAGTAAATTAGTAAACGTAAAACATGATTTATTATTATGACGCATAGATAAAAGAATATTTGCATCTGTGGCTCTCACAGAGCAGATTTATTTTTTATGTTACAAAATGAATAAAAATGTGTATTAAAAAAATAAAATAACTTAATAATAATTTACTGCAAGGAATGAGCTCTTCAGTTTTAAAATGGATCCGTAAAGAATAGTAAATAAATAATTGAATAATTAAATGTTCGGAAATCATAAAAGTTCTAAATGGATCCCTTCAGTTCCTACCAATTTATTAATTTTTCAAACCATTCACTAAAAAAATAATTACAACTGAGATATTTTCGATTCATATACTTATATAATATTTTAAGCTTGCTTAGAAACTCTTAATCTAAAAAAAAATCTTTTGCTTGAATTCGAGTTCCGAACATTTGGAGCATATATATATATCATTACTGCAATTAGAATTTGAAACCCCATTTGCAAAAACTTTATGGAGTCTCCTATGCTTACCTTTGTATGTTGAGTTATTTTTGTCATTCACTTTTAATTACTAAATATATATAGAAAAAAATCAAAATTTATTTAAACTTTCCAAATACATTCAGCTATTTATTAGTAAACGCACGTGTTAAAAGATAACATAAGATAGTATTTATCTCCTTTTTTCTCCATGTGTTGCTGCCCTGATTAATTATAGTATCAGCGTGAAATCGAATCAAGAATGTTTGTATTCGTGAATTCTGAATTTAAATGACTCTCTAACCAACTATTATTACAAATAATTTGCTATTGTCACACATTTTTAGATAAACATAGAAGATAATGACTCATAAATTATTGGTCTCTATTTTGATGTACATAGTTATGCCATGGAAATGTGCGGTTCATTGTCAAGTTGTTTGTAAAGTAAATGTATAGTAATTGGGGATAGATTGTGATTTCTAGCCAGTATATGATTGTCATATAACGGTGTTTAAGGCGAAGATAATAAAAACGTTTAAAAAATTAAAACTCGTTAAATACATAAGTAAACATAAATAGTACTCAAATTGGCTATATTTATTAAAATCATTTCCAGCAATCCTATATGACTTAAACAACTGTAAATTCTATGAAAATTTGTATTTTCCAGAAAAACCTTTTTTTAAATAATAGTAAACGTACTTGGTAGCAATTTCAGTGATTGTAAGAACGACGAACAATATGTAATCAAAGAATCACTAATGTTCGAGCAGATAATAATTAATATATTACTATTATTCTTCCATTAGAAAAAAAAAAAACAGGTTTGAAAATATATCTGCTCTGTATCAATTCTACAGATTTTTTTAAAAAAATTATAACGACTTCTTGTTAGCACTTATATAATTATTTATTTTCAGGTTTATATTCTTGTTTTAAAAATAAGAAGCAATATATTAAGATAATGCTAATTAAAAAACAGAAACAAATATTATTTAATATCCAGTAATAATTTGAAATGAATATTTTATTTTATTGCCCCTTGTTAAGCAATTCGCAATCATACTAGGAGAAAATAAAACCGCTTTAATAATAATAATAATAATAATAATAATAATAATAATAATAATAATAATAATAATAATAATAATAATAATAATAATAATCCCAAATTTGGCTAGAGATCATTAGTTATCTAAAAACAAGTTCAGGTTTCATTTGAATTCGAATTCCAACTTTTGATTATACATCTGTCATGGCATACATAAAATTTGAAGGCCGATTTGCAAAATTGTTTATAAGAATTAACATCACCTATTTTAATAGATGCGCATAGGAGACAATAGCTGTTGAATTATTAGATTCTCTTTTGAACTGAATAGTTGTGTTCTATAAATATAACCTGGTTACTTGCATTTTATTACCAGATTGTTTGTGAAATATATATATATATAGTGAGAAAAGAGAGGATGGTATGGGTTTTCTAGTTAGTGATAAATTGCAATATAAACGGAGTTTGAGATGAGGGTGGTATTTTGTAATATTAAAAAATTGAAATATATATATAAGTAAAAAGTAAAACAATTTTTATATCGCTAGATATCTCTTTATGAACTTAAAAACTAAACACCTTATGATTTTTTTTTATCCCAGGAAGATCTTTTACAAAAGATGAGGATAAGAATTTATTAGTTAAAATAAAAAACACAAAATGCTAGCAAATTGAACGCTAGAAGGCTATTAAAAAAGCTTATTATAAAATGATTAATAAATTACTTTTATGCAATTATTACACAAAAAATCATGTTTTAAAAACAATCTATAATACTAATTAAAAACTGCCAGTTGGTGAAGGTTTAAGCCTCCACCTCCCACCCCCATTCTATAATTGAGAATAATTTACTAGATGGTTAATTCTTTTGTTTATTTCAGGTTGTCTTAAAAACATTTTAAGGCTGTTTGATCATCTGTAGCTAAATTGAATTTCGCCACAAGTTGTAGATTTGTTAATGCATCATTGGTGTAATTAGAATTCATGGTCTCATTTACAATTTTTTTTATAGAATGAAAGACATGGGTTTCGAATTTAACTTATAATTGAGAACTGCTAACATCATTCATAATAGCGTTAAATATGCTAGCCAAAGACTTGGTTTTATATATCCCCCCCCCCGTAGATAGGCAGAGAATAAAATAGACAAATATCTCACTATATATTCATGTAATTAAATATATTTTGGGAGGAACAATTATATATCAACTATTTGCCTAAAATGTTTTACATAGATGTAATTTGTTTATTATGATATTTAGTTTCTTTTTATGCATTTAATTCATTAACATATGTAAAAGAAATAACCTTTAAAAAGTTCCTTGTAGAACAAAGAGATCCCAACATTCTTTAAAACTATAAATTCCAAGAATTATATTTCTATAACAGAAAAATGATTCCTATAGATACTGAACTCAATGGAAACGTTGAAAAAAAAAAAAAAGGGGGGGGACGAATATTACAGCCTTAAATTCATTCTAAAATGCTGGATAAATAATATTTAATAGACTTTAACTTTATACATATTTTGAATAAAACAAACAAGTTTTATTTTTTTAAAACTACTCTCTGAATCAATTTCCTAGCTAAAAGTTTTATTATAATGTCATTTCTTTTTATTAGTTATATACATGTACTTTCTACGTTTCAGAAACTTGTCAAAAAAAAGTAAACAAATGAAAATTAAAACAAATTATGATTTATTACCCGGAACAAATAAATCAGAGAATGTTTAAATTTAAAACTTACATTACACAGATTTATTACTCGTACTTTTGGCGTGAATGCGTTTATAACATATAAAAAAAAATAGTTTTTTCCAACATATATAATATAAATGAAGTGAGGGAATTTATAAACACTATGTAGTTGGATTTTTTTTAGTTTTATCTTCTAGTTAAGTGAATAAATATGGGTGTCAGCTGTACAAAAAAAATATAAAAGTTTGTACATTTTTGGTATTAAAAAAGTGTGAAGTTTCATCTGAATTCGAGCTTAAAATTATGCACATTAACTTACACTTAGTTGAATAATTCGATTTTGGTGACTCACTTTCAAAATCGTTTATGGGACATCTTCTAAACTTATTAATATATAAGGTATTACCGTTTGAGATTTACTTTTAACTGTGGCGGTAATAAACTTTTACTCTTGAATACATGCATCTTTATTCCCAGTACAAGCATAAGATTGCATATATATATATATATATTGGTAAAAGATAAAACAAACTTTATGTATCTTACTTCAGCGGAGAAATATCTGCAGCGTCCACCTATAGGAAAGTTATGAAAAAGAAGACATTAATCGACAGGCTATAATCGACAGGCTAGAGTCTATGGCTTTATTTTCTTCTTTTATTCTCCAGTTGAGGGTAGTCATAAGTCCTATTATTGACCAATATTTGGAATATAAGCTAAACTGTTTGTAAAACAGCTACTGAAAGGAATTTTTTTTTTTGCTTGCTTGGAACCACACATACACACAAACATATATTTCAGTAATGTATAATGGAATAGAAGTTTGAAATATATTTAAATATATATAATATGAAGTTAAGGTTAAATATTTCTAATAACATGCTTGAAAAAAGTTCAGTGAATGTGTCTAATATATCAATAGTGTGAGAAATTGGTTTGATGTCTAGGCTCATGGTTGATTATGATAGGAATGAGCCAAGGTGAATGAAGCACTGATAAACACAAAAAAATCTTCCAAATATATATATTTTATCCATAAACAAATTTACAATATGTATATAAAACATAGACTTCACATATACTACTTGACAGGAAACAACCCTAGCACTCACTTATAAAGATGTAGTATACGAATAGAGATCATTCAACAGGTTGGAGTCTTTGGCTTACATTTATTGTCATATTCTCTAACTAATTCTAGACATTTATCCTCTTATTGATTAATATTCTGAAAATAAGCTGAATTGTCTGTAAACCAATTTAAGTCAAATAAAATTTTAAAACTCACTTAGAATTTATTAGCTTAGGATTACTATAATACTTTAAACTAGATATAAAGTTTAAACTTATCTAGAGGTTAATAAATTTCTTCTTATTAAATACAACTAAATGCTTTATTATTTTAATTCCATGACTCTATTTTAAAAATTCTACTTTCCCCCATTTCAAACAAATGAATAAAAGTGCTAGAAAACAGACAAATGCGTCTGGGAGGACATTTATTAAAAATAAATGAAGTAAATAGAAGTTTAAAACCATATATGTATATATAAATATTTCAGTGCATACCAATAGTTGAAAATTAAATATAAATACTTCAAATTACCCTGTTAAACGTTATGATATTTTAGCAATGCCCTCTATGAACAAATATAAAGCCAAAACTTCAAACAGACGATTCATTTTGAATCATTTTGAATATGCTGATTGAAGTTCAGGCTTTATATTTATTCACAGAGGACATTGCTGAATTATCATAATGTATGAAAAGTATGATTTGCATATATTAAAAATCAGTCAACACTTAGACAATCCCAATATCAACGTTTTGAGATTGTTGATTGGTTTTGATATAGGGATTGTCTAAGTGTTGGCTGGTTTTTAATGATTATTTATAAACCCATTTAGCCTTGAGCATTATATATATATATATATATATATATATATAATTAAAGATGATTTAAATTCAAACTTTCAAGCTCCCTACAGTCATCCACTCTATCCAATATAAACTGAAAAACATGACCACATATATACATACATGTGAAAAAATAAATAATCTCCAATATATGCATATTATGCTGAACTAGCACTCATTAGTTAGTCCAGATCATTATCTCCTATACATATGTATTGATTATGTATATATATATGTTAATCAAAAAAGTTATAAATTTCGTAACTTGCTTTAAGCTTGCATTTTATGATCACTAGATGGAGCTTTACCAATAGCTCCTAACAAGCTTTTGTTTACATAAATGCAAAGAGAGATAGAAATTCAAAATCTCTATCATTGTCACCCACCTCCAGACCACCTGGTTTCAAGCTTATGGCTCACATCAGTGGAGGGTTGGGAGACTAGAAACTAGATCTAAATCCCAACTCTAAAGTTAGCATTTATCAAACACATTTCTATCAGTTTGAAGGCATGTATTTATCAAACATGTAATGTCTTCAAAACCAGCTTAACAAAATAGATAGCTATATGGGTTGGAAATCAGTTCAGTTTCACCATATAGTAAAATCCTTTGCAATATATATCATTGCAAAAACCTTCAAGGCTACATTTATGTTAATTAAAACAAGTTATAAATTTCATAATTTGCTTTAAGCTTGCATTTTAGGATCAATAGATGGAGCTTTACCAATAGCTCCTAACATAGCTTTTGTTTACATAAACACCAAGAGAGATAGAATTCAAAATCTCTATTGTTGTCACCCACCTCCAGACCAGCTGGTTTCAAGCTTATGGCTCATGTCAGTGAAGGGTTGGGAGACTAGAAGCTAGATCTAAATGAAACTCTAAAGTCAGCATTTATCAAACACATTTCTATCAGTTTGAAAGCATGAATTTATCAGACATGTAATGTCTTCAAAACCAGCTTAACAAACTAGATAGTGATATGGGTCTAAAATCAGTTCAGTTTCACCATCTAGTAAAAACCTCTGCAATATATATTGCAAAAACCTTCAAGGGTACATTTATGTTAATCAAAACAAGTTATAAATTTTGTAACTTGCTTTAAGCTTGTTAGGAGCTATTGGTAAAGCAGCATCTAGTGATCATATATATATATATATGAAAAACAAAAAACACAAGTTAAAAACTTGCATACGCTTGTATTTATGACAATAGATGGCGTTATACCAAAAACACCTTCAAGCATTTGTTTACATAAACATCAGAGCGAGTATTTCACTATCTCTAACTTAATTTCCACCTTCATATCATGATTTCAAGCTATTTGCTCGCAAGCTGAATAGAAACTGTTTCTTAAACGCTCAGAGTTTGTGTTTTAGATCTAGTTTCTTAATCCTGTACTTCACTGACAATAGCAAATAGCTTGAAATCATGATATGAAGGTGGAAATTAAGTTAGAGATAGTGAAATACTCACTCTGACGTTTATGTAAACAAACGCTTGAAGGTGTTTTTGGTATAATGCCATCTATTGTCATAAATACAAGTGTATGCAAGTTTTTAACTTGTGTTTTTTGTTTTTCATAAATGTACCTTTGAGGTCTTTCTTGCAATGATATATATTGCAGAGACTTCTACTATGTGGTGATGCCGAACTGATATCAGACCCAAGTAGCTATCTGGCATGCGATGCTGAGTTTGAAGACATTACATGTCTAAATGATTCATGCTCGCAAGCTGAATAGAAACTGTTTCTTAAACACTCAGAGTTTGTGTTTTAGATCTAGTTTCTTAATCCTGTCCTTCACTGACGATAGCAAATAGCTTGAAATCATGATATGAAGGTGGAAATTAAGTTAGAGATAGTGAAATACTCACTCTGACGTTTATGTAAACAAACGCTTGAAGGTGTCTTTGGTATAACGCCATCTATTGTCATATATATATATGTGGGGGGGGAGATGATGAACTGGACCAATTGATGAGGGTTGGTTCAGTATAAAATGCATATATTGGACATCATTTATCTTTTTTCACATGAATCTGGTTGTATGGATTAATTATACTGTATACAGTGGATGACTGTAGGAAACTTGAAAGTCTGGAATCAAATCCCGTTTAGTTTATGCATATACATATACATTATACTAGTATATCAATATTACATATTCAGCTTGTATTATGGCCATCTCTCTTCTGTTTATTTAAGTGGATGGATTAAGGTCCTACAAATGAGGCGGCAACATGTATATGACTATAATATTAGCATCATTAAGGGCTTTGAGCATTCAATCATCAGATTTTGCTGAAGAGTTGGAGAGTGGAAAAAACTGAAGCCTGTCCCTTGAAGTATGTAGATTTGCTATCTTAATATAAATCAAGCACTGATTATATATATATATATATATAATCAGAGATATATATTGATGATATATATATATATATATATATATATATCATCATCAACCATTATCAATCCACTGCAGGATGAAGGTCTCTCCAAGTTTAATCCATCTTTTCCGATCTTTAGCTTCTCTTCTCCACATCACCCCTGCACACTTTCTTATTTCATCCATCCATCTCACATGTGGTCTCTTTCTGGGTCTTTTAAAATCTCTTGGAATTCAGTTTAAAATTTCAATTGTCCATCTATTATCATCTCTTCTAGCAATATGCCCAGCCCAACTCCACTTCAATATTTTAATTTTTTCAATGAGGTCAGTAACACCTGTTTGTTCTCTTACCCATACATTGCGTTTTCGATCTCTTTTTGTTACTCCCAACATGCATCTCTCCATACTTCTTTGAGTGGTCTGAAGTCTTTGTATTGCTCTTCTATTAAGTGTCCAAGTCTCAGATCCATAAGTAAGAACTGGTAAAACACATTTGTTAAAAACCTTCCTTTTCAAACACATACGCATATTCCCTTTTAGTATCAAGTTATTTCTACCAAAAGCTCTCCAACCAAGTTTAATTCTATGATTAATTTCTTCCATTATGTTTCCATCTGTATTAATAATCTGCCCAAGGTATTTATAACTGTTAACTTCTTCTAATTCTTCATAATCAATCTTTATTTTCATATTTTGAGCAAATTGATTAAACATTACTTTAGTCTTTTTAACATTTATCTTTAGTCCTACTTTCCTACTTTCATCTGATAATTCCTGCAACATATCCTGCAGCTCTGAAGAATTATTTGCAAAAACAACTACATCATCTGCGAAATCTAAATTACTTAAATAATCTCCATTTACTTTCACTCCTTTAGTTTCCCATTTGAATCCACAAAATATTTCTTGCAGCACTGCTGTAAAAAGTTTTGGAGATATGGAGTCACCTTGTCTTACACCTTTCTCGATGTTGACTTTCCCAGTATCATTATGTAATCTAATTGTTGCTTTTGCATTTTTATAAATATTCTTCAAAATATGACAATATCCTGGATCTATACCTTGATGATCCAATGCTTTAATCACTGAAGAAATGTTTATAGAATCAAATGCCTTTTCATAATCTACAAATCCAAAACATAATGACAACTCATATTCATTCGTCCTTTCTATAACTTCTCTCAACACCTGGATATGATCTACTGTACTAAAACCACTTTTAAATCCAGCTTGTTCTCTTGGTTGGTGGAAATCCAATGGTCTCTGTAGACGAGTTGTAATTATCTTGGTAAAAATTTTATATAAAACTGATAAAAGGCTGATAGGTCTGTAATTTCTAATATTTTCTTTATCACCTTTTTTAAATATTAATATTATTACTGCATTCTTCCAATCTTCCGGTGCATCTTTATCATTTAGACATTTGGTATATAACTTTGCTAAAAAATTTTCTATTTCTTCACCTGCTTCTTTTAATATATCAATTATAATTCCATCATTACCTGGAGCCTTTCCTTTCTTCATATATTTAATTGTGTATCTCACTTCTTCAATTAAAATTCTGGGAAATTCGGAAGATGTAATAGATATAGTAGGTACTTGTTCTTTATTACTATATAATTCTTGATAAAAATCTTCTACCAATTTCATGATGTCATCTCTCTTTTTAGTAACAATTCCCTCTTTTTTTTCTTATTGCAGATATAAATTTCCTACCAATAACAATATGTTGTTTTACATTCTTAAGACTTTTATTTTCTTCTACAGCTTTTCTTGCTAGTTCACAGTTATACTTTCTTATATCATTTTAAACTCTTTTCCGCACCATTTTACAAAATTCGAGATATTCAATTCTTTTTAATGCATCATTTTTGTATATCTTCATATTTCTTCTGTTCTTCATAAATTCTCTAGTCTCAGTAGAAATTTTATTGGTCAATTGCTGCTTTTTTCTACCAGCTATTTTGTTGCAGTTTTTAAAAGTGTATCAGTTATTTTCATATTAATTTCATTCAAATCTGAATCATGGTCAAAATCTACTAATACTTGAAACCGATTTGCAAGTTCTAATTTAAATTCATTAGAATGTTTCTGAAGATTAGGAATATCAACTGTAAATATTGTTTTTCTTAATAATTTTTGTCTCTCTAGTTTCACATTAACACGTATCTTACACCTTACTAATTGATGATCACTTCCTGTGTTAAATTTATTAAGAACATTACAATCTTGAAATATGTATTTCCTGTTAGTCAAAATATAATCCAATTCTGCTGTACTTTCATTTGGATGCTTCCATGTCCATTTCCTTTTAACATTTTTCTCAAAAAAAGAATTCATAATATAAAGTTTTTCTTTTTCTGCAAATTCCACAAGTCTATGTCCTCTCTCATTTCTATTACCGTAACCAAAATTACCTACAGCACTTTCATCTTTCATTTGTTTACCAATTCTAGCATTAAAGTCTCCCATAACAATTTTAAAATGTTGTTTACTCTGATCAAAAGCCTTTTGTACATCCATATAAAAATCTTCTACTACTTCATCACTATGAGAACTTGTTGGGGCATAAACCTGAATTATCTGCATTTGGTATCTGCCATTAAGTTGTATAACTAATCTTGCCACTCTGTCTGATACACCATTAATCTCCACAATATTGTTCTTCCACTTTTCATTTATAATGAATCCTACTCCACTTGTATTTCCAATATTTGTGCCTTTATAATAGAGTATATGACCACTTTTTAAATCAATTGTCTCTTCACCTTTTCTTCTAACTTCACAAAGTCCAATAATGTCCCATATTATATAAGAGAGTTCTTCTAATTCTTGCAATCTTCCTTCACTTGAAAGTGATCTGCAGTTGTAAGTACCTAAATAAAAAGTCATCATCAAATGGCAGCCTGGGTCTGCAATGAGGGAATTCTTAGCACCCTCCGCCTTCGGCCACCAACCGCTGCCTTGGTTGGTGACTTTACAGCCTCCTGGGAATAAGGGCCATGCTTTATTTTTGTCTGTCATAATTGTATATATGTATTGGAAAAATATGTATCATTTACACAAACATTCATTCTGCCTTATCAGGCACTGAGAAGAAAGACCATGGTGTTTCTCGATCTTAAACTCAGAGGTAAAAAGCCAATAAACTCACCACGCTGGCTAATGTGTGTTGGTGAGCAGCCCATCCATGTTCGTATACTATATGAATAATCACGTAGTAATAACAGCTGCAACGACAAGAACGTATGGAGTTGACATTAGCAATTTGCCTTGCTCGGTTCCTTTAAGGCCTCCAAGAGGAATCAAAGGGTCTCCTTTCAGTTAATAACAAACTCCTTTCTGCAGCCATATATATATATATATATATATATGAAGATTATGCATAGATATATATATATATATATATATATATATATATATATATATATATATATATATATATATATATATATAAATGAAGATTTGCATTGGTTAAATATATATATATAAGCAATAAAGCAAGTTATATATAGCATAACATTGGTTTTATGAGCTTGTATTTCCAAATATTTAATATAGGGAGGATACCAATAGCTCAAGCAAGCTTTTAATTGATAAGTGCCATAAGAGAAAAATATTCAAAAATCTCAATCTAGAACATTCCCATTAACCAGACCAATTGATTTCAAGTTTTTGGCTCACCTCAGTGAGGAGCTAGAATACTCAGACACTATATCTATAATATCAACTTAAAACTCAGCACTTATTTAATAGACAATATTTAAGTAGAAACTCTGAAATTTTCAGACATGAAAATGTCTTTAACTCCAGCTACATAACTTAAATAGTTCAGTCTCATAGAGCTATTTAAGTTAGATAGCTGGAGTTAAAGTCATTTTCATGTCTAAAAATTTCAGAGTTTCTACTTAAATGTTATCTATTAAATAAGTGCTGAGTTTTAAGTTGATATTTTAGATCTAATGTCTGAATATTCTAGCTCCTCACTGAGGTGAGTCAAAAACTCAAAATCAATTGCTCTGGGGATGGGAATGTTCTACATAGAGATTTTAAATATATTTCTATTACTGCACTCATCAATCAAGAGTTTTTTTTGAGCTATTGGTATGATGATCTGGACCAACTTATGAGTGCTGGTTTACCTTGAAATATATATATATATATATATATATATATATATATATATATATATATATATATATATATATATATATATATATATATATATGGAAGATCACTTACCTTTTTTACACATATGTGGTCATGTATATTGGTTTTGTTGGATAGATTGAATGAATGTAGGGAGTTTGAAAGTCTGGTTTCACATCCCTTTTAATTACATCTAGTTTTAGGATATACACCTGCATCTTGTTTTATGTGAATTATCAATGCGATTTTGAAATTATGTGATTTATGCTTCTTTTTAATATATTTTTATGTGGGTTTTTTTTTATGTGATAAAGTAGTTCATATTTCACTATATTTATTAGACATCAAAAAATTTAGATTATTAATAACTTATTTTGACTTGAATTTTTTTTTTTTCAAAAATATGTTATATTAGCAGCTAACATGGATATGGCCTGAAGCTGTATTTAGAATTTTAGCTTCTATGTAAATAACCTACTTATACTAATGAGTAAATAGTAATAATAGATTTATACTTACGTTTAAAAATATGCAATAAATATTCAAAAAATTTAAACTTTTAAAATGTATTTTGTTAGATATAACAGAAGTAAATATTCTTTTAGATTTTTAAAATAAATAATGAAGATTTTATTGATTTTGTAAACTGAAAATAATCTTTCTAATGAAAATGTGGAATTTTTGGTTTTGATTGTGATCTCATTTAATTAATATAGTAACAAAATGTGATCATTTAAATTTTATTTCAGTAGTAAACAAAAAAAGACAAATTTATTACTTTCTGATAAGTAAAAATGAGTTAATCATAGATTTTGTGTTGATGAATGGGACAAGGAAAAATGTCAGAAAATGCTGAAATCTGACTTTCCTGCAATGAACAACCTCTTAAATTCCAATGAAAGCTAAATAGTTATATGTCTAGAAATCACAAGCTTTATAAACAATTAGTAAAATCATCATCTCAAAGTTTAATCACCAAATACACTGTCGACAGAAAACCATTAATACAGCAAAGTAGCACTAGTTGTACTTCCTCTTGTGGCAAATATAATTTCTTACCAGTTCCCAAACGAATGCATATTGTCAAATAGTGGTAATGATTAAAATATGTATAAAAATGTAAAATTAAATACAGTAGTTAATAAAAAAAGTAAAAAAAAAGTTTGTCTTGTATTTTTTTTTTCAAATATTTGAAATTTTTTATTAGTCATACTTTATTTACTTATTTTTTTGCGGATTTTAAAGTAATTTTTCCTTGCTGTTTTGTTTTTATGTCATTTTTGAAATTACAGAACCTATCCCCCATTTTCCAATGTAAGTTACATCTATTTTTGCATGATTTTTTTTAATGCAAGTTTTCTGTGGTACCTATCTACTGCATAAAATGAGACCCTGGTGTATATTATACTTGTACTTCAATATTATATATGTATCTCATATGTTTCAGTAATGTGTAATGGAATAGAAGTTTGAAATATATTTAAATATATATTATATAAAGTTAAGGTTAAGTATCTCTAATAACATGTATTGTAAAAATACATAAATCAATTGTTCTTTAAAGCTTAAGCACTCTTGCCATTAAATTCCCACATACAAACAATCACCATTTTTGATATTACAACAAATAACTAGTCAATAAAATTTTTCAGAATAACTGTTTCATGGTTTACAATACTGTTTTTCAATTGGTTGAAGAACAAACTAATATCATACTAATATGGAAGGCAGAAGTATTTTATTATAAATATCAAAAATAATAAGTATTTAAACAGTAAAGTTTAAAAATTTTAGTATGTAAAAAAATTGCATAATGTTATTTCTCAGCTAATATTTTATTTTATTTATGTTTTGTATCTATGATCAATGATATTTATACATATATATATATATATATATATATATATATATATATATATATATATATATATATATATATATATATATATATATATATATATATATATATATAATGTTTCAATTTATGGCAGTCCAAATGAAAACAAATTAATTAACAATTCCAAAATAATTATGCATAAAAGACTAAAAGTAATATTATTTTCAAACTATAGGTATATGTAGAAATGCATAGATAGGTGTGTCAACATTTTTTTTAAAAAAAAAGATTACATAAATAGCAGCTAATCCAATAACCATATAAAGGGCAATGGACTGATCATTCTAATGGGATTTCAGTTTTTCTTTGTTATTCAAATCAGTTCACACAAGAGTTCTACATTAAGAAACATTCCATATAAAGAAAAAAATTAAAGAGCAATTTTTGCAAATTAAAGATTATGAAATAAAAAGATAAGGTGGCATTACAGTTCTTGGAAAATCTGTGACATTAATTTATCAGTCACATAAATCCAATTGATAATGATCATGATCTAAGTAATAGAAAGTATTTCCAAATAAATTATATATTATTTAAAACTACATATGCAGTGCAGTTGGAAAATCTGTTATATCTTTGTGTACATTGTATTCTATAGAATATATATCATGTGTGTGGGTAAACTTGAATTAAAAGACTATAAGTATTATTGACTGTAGTGCAAATGTAGAGTAACTTTAGTATAATACATGCAATTATATATATATATATATATATATATATATATATAATTGCATGTATATATATATATATATATATATATATAATATCTAATTACATGTATATTTCTATATTAAACTTAATGTAATTATAAACGACTTGAACTCAGACTTTTAAACTCCCTATAGCTATGAAATCCATCTTATATAACCAATACATATGATCACATACATATAAAAAAGGTAAATAATTTCCAAATATGTATGTTTTGTGCTGAACCAGTACTAATCAATTGCTCCAGATCACCACCTCCAACAATGCTCAGTTTATATTAAGATAGCAAATCTTAAAATCTGGAAAGTTGGAGAGTGGAAAATATTGAAGCTTATCCAATAAAGTTTGAAGATTTGCTATCTTAATATAAACATAGCATTGATTGTATATATGTATGAAAGATGGTGATTTGGACCAAATGATAAGTGGTAGTTCTGCATGAAATATGAATACTTGGAGATCATTTATCTCTTTCACATGTATGTGGTCACGTATATTGGTGGTATAAGATAACTTGGATAGCTGTAGGAAGTTTGAAAGTCTGAGTTTAGGTTCCTTATATATATATATATTGTACGGTCAAGCTAGCACATTCGCGCAACAGAATCCAGAGTCTCAGCAAAGATACCAAGCTGACCAGTATGAGATGGTTAGATCCCGAGACCGACCGCACTTCGGCTCCTTCACCTGTGCTCCAAGACTCACGACCCTACGGATGACCACCTTGAAGATACATATAGATATCATTTTAACCGTGAGCCGACATAGGTCATCGGAGAAGCAATGAGACTCATAACAAAAAAATGGAATTTATCAACTATATATATTTAAAACTAATTAATGCACAGGAAATCACATATATAATATAAAGAATTTTGAATTGGATTGAAATAAATAAGATCGAGAGCAGAGTAATTTATTAAATAGTATGTTTATTTTTGCAGATTAAATTTGACGATTTTTATATATATTATTCTTGCATTTTACAATTAAAATGCGCGTAGCATCTAACATTTTTGGAGAGCGCTTTAACATTTTCTCCTCACAATTAAAATTATTTTACATTTGTTGTGCTATTTGATGAAATTAAATATTGTTTTCATCATTTGCTTTATTATCTTATTGATCAGTCACTGCATTGTAGCTATGGGGCAGATTATGATAATCCCTCTTATTTCATGGTTTTCAGCTAAGTAATCAGACGAAGCCTTGTTTTCACATATATGTGAAACATTTAAAGTCAAATTTATCTATAATATTATTATTTCAAACTATTGTACATGAGACCGAAACTAGCTCTTGAATATGTCAGACAATGGCTGAAACTTAATTTAAGGGAGGAAGAGTTGGCAACAAAAGAACCAATGCGCTAGAGCGCGGGTAAACAGTTATAATAAATGTTGCTCTACGGATGGATTAAGATTTAGGGTTTTGTGATCAACACCGGAGCCCTATGACCGATCGCCATGCTGCTAAAGAGGGTTGGGGTAGCTAACACTATTGCCTGGAATTTGATGTCAGGTCTTATTCGTGTGCGACCCAAGGAGTGTAAGAGGGATGGCCGTTCCGAGTCCCATCTTAAAGAAAAATGCAACATAACGAGAAAGTTTAAATGTATAATAAAATTATCACATCCGCCAAGCAAAAGAATTGAAATAATTTAATATTTAGCCATGAGAACGATAGCGAATCAGTGTAATCATTAGCGCCAACTCTAATATAGCATTTTAATAATCATATGCTATACATGGGCGTACTTTTAAATATTCTTTGCTTTCTAGTTTCACTCTCAAATAACACATTTGATTACGCGATTAATGAAAAAAAAGGGGAAAAAGTATATTTGGAGGGCTTTTACAAAATGAAATAAATAACAAATATACTTATTCAAGGCTTGGATATTGCTTAGTGAAAATTAAATTGAAATTTACTTTGGGTTAAAACAAGATTCCCATTTTAAAATTGCCAACAAATAATGAAATAATCAAGGTCAAAATAATAATCAGCACATAGCCAATTCTTGACAGTTATTTAAGAGGGTTTCAAAACAGCGTGCATTAAGCTACGATAAATAATTATTAAATGAAGAGGGGTCATTCTCTCTTCCCTTTATTATTAATATTGAATGCCCGCTGTTTCGAGACATTAGCATATAATTTATATTTTAAAATAAAAAAAGAAATAAAGAAACCATAGTCACAACTGCAGTGAGAAAATTGAAAATAAAATTATTAAAATCATTTAGTTAGGAAACATTGGAAAGTAGGTCAGAATTATATAATTAAATTTAAGAATAAAATTTTACATTTAGCAATTTACTTGAATTCAAGATTTTAGAATTAGAATAAATTTTATAAGTCTAGACTTAAAGAAAAATTAATATATTGAACTGCAGTTAGAAATGGTGATGTTACCAGTCATCTTGTAGTACTTGAGCTGGAGTTACAGGAGTCTTTGTGGCGGCTTGCGGCATCATCTTCTTCTCACGGTTAGAGCGGAGATGTTATGGTGGCATACTGGTGATGGTGGTTTTTGGATGGAAGTAAAGGCCCGTCGCCTTCACTCTGGAGCTTAGCCAAGGCTGCCTGTTTTAGCCCGACATTTCCTCTCGAACAGATATAAAGATTATTGACTTAACTGGATGTCAAAATGTTCACGGTTGCTTTTGGTTCAGGATACCCGCTGGATTCAAAAGCTTAAAAATGATCAAAGAAGGCAAAAGTTCACAGATGTAGCATTCAAGCTGTAAAGATTTCAAAGATTCAAAGCTGTCAAGGTTTCAAAAAAGTAAAGATCTAAGATGGCTCCTCCACTTTACATGGCCTTTTTAAATGATCACCTTATCAGCCCACACACCTTGGAATTTCATCTCCATCAAGATTACAAAATTTTTAATTTGCTTATGAAATTAGTGGTTGATTTCAAACATGCTGACATTCCTTTTAGGTGTTATAACTTTTCTCTGATTATCAAATTTTTAATTAAATCGAATTTTAGTCAGTTTAATCCGATATTAGATTTTATTTTAATTAGTCAGGAATTTTGTTCTGATTTTATAATTTATGTGTAAAATCCCTGCTGTAAACATATTTTTAATTAGCGAGGTCTCCAAAATAATTTAGAATCAATTAGCTAGATTATTTTAAGATTGGCTTTTCTTTTTAGAAACCTAAGGCAGGTGTGGCATATACTGATACAATTGTTTACAGCAATAACTTTACTAAACTTTTTATTCTACGAAAATATTTTTATTTTTAGAAAAAGAAAATCTTTTTTCTTTTTAAAAAGAAGCTTGTCAGCGCATTTGCAATCAATCACCCTTTCAATGTGTTTTTACATTAAATTGGTTTATAATAAAAATGAAACTTAAAATTTAATAAATATTTTAATCATGCCACTAGGCTATATATATATTCAATGTAGGAGGATTATATCCCCACATACGACTTTAAGTAATAAATTAATAAATTGACGCTACATTATTACTGTACTAAAAATAGTTTAAAAATATTACGCGATAAAATTATACGCTATAACTCTGGCAATACTATTCAATTATAGCGTTCTTTCGTATGTGCATATATAATGCTGTTTATATAGCTGTGATTGCAATTTTTAGCTTACAAATTTTAATTTAGACTTATTAAACAGGTTTGAACTTAGCACAGACGAGTGGGTTATTAGGATGGTTGGTGAAACGGTGAGGGATTTGAAGACAACCGTTTCAATATATATATATATCCCTCTGGTAAAAGTCTTATTTAGGCCAAGCATTAAAATAATAAAGCATAACATATTGGATGTCAAATATAACAGCATTTAAAAAAAAACTTGTAAAACTTCAATAGTGGTAAAGATGGTATATAAATTCTGTAAAAGGAAGCATGGAAATAAAATAAAAGTATTTTTTTAAATCATCTAGCACATTTAACATTAAATAAAATGATAATAAATATATGGAATATATATAATGCTTAGCTAATCTTTATGTTATCTAATGTGAATAGAAAAATAAAGATTCAGATTTAGATTAATGTGGAAAAAATATAAACAACTAAATTCTTTAGATTATTAAAATATACTTTAAATTACAAAGAGATTTTATTTGAACTCAAGCTATGTTTTTAAATAGCTAAGAAATATTTAAACTTTTCTATATTTATTAAAATTATTTACTCCACAAGTATTAACATTATTTAACTTTTAAGGATTCATTTACAGAATTTATTACTACTAGCAATGTATATAAAGATATGAATAAATAAATTAGTGTAATAACAAATTACTAACGATCATGGGAAGTCAGTTTAATTAACAAAAAGAAAATTTATGAATATAAACAAAACTAAAATTTATAAATAAAAGTAAGAAACAAATAAATATTCCTAGTTGAATAGTTTACATTTGAACTGACTACTATTTATCTATTATACTAATTATATTATTTTATGGAAGCATCTATCATGTATTGTGATACTAAGAAACCAAAAAAAAAAAAAAAAGGGTACATATACTAATATAAATATTGCTGAAAGAAATACATAATGTTGCAATTTGCAAAACTTAATTAGTATGTTAAATTTGTTTACTATTTTATTATCAAAATAATTTATAAGCTTATTAATTTACATTTCATAAAAAATATTTGTTAAATAGAGGGCCATTAAATATACAAACTGTCATTAATATCATCCACAAATATTTATACATGGAAATGTTTTCTAAACATAAATGATGCTGAAATAAGCATACTTTTTATTTAAACAAACTAACGTATCATTAATATATATATATATATTGTAACGGAATATAATATTCCATTACATTATTTTAAAATGAAAATAAAAATATCGTAAATAAAAATTGAGTTATTAGAAAGAAAAAAACTTAAAAACTGAAAATTAAAAGTTGTTTAATATATATATATATTGTCGTGCAGATGGAAAACTTAAACTATTTTAAGAAAAAGTATTTAAAAGTATTTTTTGTTGTAAAAAAAAAAAAACCGTAAAAAAATAAAGATTGATATTTTAAAAATAGAAATAATGTTGATTTCTATAATCTTAGAAAATGGAAATGATGGTCTTATTAATTAAATGATTGTTCGGAAGCAAGCTGGCCCTTGAGGCATTTAAAATAAATTAAATGGTCAGATAAGAAAATACAAAGAAATTAAATGACCAATGCAAGCACGAAAATGACAGAATGGAGCATAACTGAAACACGAAAGGATTAGTGACATCTGGCTCATTGAATCCCAAGATTTGATGATAAGAGGCTAAGAAAAATATAAAAGCCAAATGATTGTTATAATTGTTATCTGAGAGCTGACTATGACTATATTGTTATAACTAGCTATATTGCAGATTTTCACAATGTGGAAGTCTGCAATAAATTTAATTTTCCAGACAACCAGCTGAGGCCTCTGGATGACAGTTCCTGACCAAATGAATGGCAAGTAGCGGTTTCATTTCAAAGAAAGACAAAATCTACGAAAGTGATCACAAAGATGGACTTCTAAATCTGCTAAATCCGTAAAGTATAAACTCTTGTGTCTATCTAATAAGAACTTTTCTAAAATTGCAATGAATTAATAGCTGAAAATAAGAACTCTTATCTGAAATAAAAAATGCAAATTCAATTATTAATATTTTTTATGCAGATGTTTAAGCAATCATTTCCATTTCATTTCTTTTTGTGTGTGTATTATGTTTTAACTAAAATGTATTAAATTTAAAGTTGGGTGTAGATAGCTGCATGGATAAAGATTAATAACTATGTTTAAATTCGTTTATGTTTAGTTTAAGAGATTCTAATTTCAGGCTATTTGTTTCGTAGTTAGGGCAATGCTTGTGGAGGGATATATGGATGTTTATATTAATGTGATGTGAAGCATGTTTAGCATACAGGGCAATGGGCCCAACTGAATGCATGACCCCAAAGAGGCAGTCATATTGTTGAAATGATCACAGATGTATTTCCTGCACCATTGACCACTTCTAAGCTCTATGGATAGGGATTTATAAGACAGCAGAAAGACCACTCTCCCTCATACATAGCACTCTTAAAAAAATTATATACATTATTCCTTAGTCAGGCAGATGCACTTTCCTGTCCTGGACATGGATCATTTCCTTCAAATAATATCAAGCTGTCAGATGCACATTCCTGTCGGCCTGGTTTTATGCTAGCATCTTCATATTACATTGGTTGCAAATATATATCTGGAAGCTGACATTGGGTTGGCTGCGAACTTTTAGTCTGAGATTGAATGAATGTTTTGATAAGTTTTTAAGTGGAAAAAAATCTATGTAGACTATCTATGCTCAACATGCTAAAGTAAAATATAATTTAAATATCCATCTGGGCACCATCTAGACATTTGAGCCTAGAAAAATTTATAAAGTAGGCAGATACGCACTGCTAAGATTCCACTTTATTTAAATATTTAGACCATTAGCCCATTGTCACTAGCTCATGGAGACGCAGAGATAAGAAATAACTTGTTTAGTTTGTATATATAAAAAAATAAAAGCCACTGCCAGAAATTAACACACAAACAATTATTTACGCATGTATAAATAAATTTTGAGGAATACATTTAACATTTTTATATTTTTATAGTAACTTTTAATTTTAAATAGATTGCAATAATGAGTTTAATATTTTATTTAGAAGGTCGAGTATGAATAGACTACATAGATCTGCATTTGAAAAGAAAATATTCTATCCCTTATTTAACCTTAGGCCAAAAGTTCACAGTCAAACTGGCGTCAATCCATCTGATACATTTATGTATTCAATGTAGCATGAAATACAGCAGCACAAATATACTATACTGTCAGGAATGGACATCTGAACAGTATAGTTAGAGAAGACATTGGCTCTTGACCAATACAGGAATGTTACATCTGTATGGCAAAAAGAACAATAAAATAAAAACTCCATAGGAAGGGACTGCAGTCCTTTTTGCCGACTTACAATCCCATCCATAGGCAAAGGGTTGGTGCAGTGTATATAGCGATTCTGCATGTAGCGAAACTCATATTACATCTACTAATTACACAAGTATATCCAATCCATTGACCTAATTCAACTATGAAATAAATAACCTAAGATTACCCTCCCTTAATATAACTTTACAAACTACGTTTGCACAGATGAATTTTATAAAATTTGTTTTATAATGTTGAGTATAGATTGGCTGCATAGATTCCATGGTTAAAATCATTCCAGAATAAACATAACCGATCAAAATACAAAGTCATCGATAACATCAATTGCAGAGGAAATACAAAAACCCAATAGCATTCATCATAAGATGCCGCAATGACACCAATGACCTATATATTCCAATCAAATATGAAACAGCAACACAATTAATGCTAACGAATTTATGCAACATCTATACCCAACTTAAATTTCATGCATTTAAATAATTTATACAATAAGAAAAAAAAATGGAAATGATTTTTATCAAATGCACAACATATAAAATTAAACATTATTAATTGATCTGAAAACTTACAAAAGTCAGATAAAAGTCCATTCAAAATTTAGGTTAGCTTGTTTATTAAACTTGTCAACTCTTGACAAAAGTTCTTAATTAATTTTATGATTTTAACAATTTTCAGTTCATATAGCTTACAGTAGAAGAGCTCCCAGTTCCTGGTGTTAATTTCCATGGAGTCTTTATTTGAAACCTGGTTTATCTGAAGGCAGCCTTAGCAGGAACAATCCTGGTATTACAGTCATTTCATTTGAGACAAGTGAGGGGGAGAGAGCGATATGTGCATCCCATCGCCCTTCTCACAAAAACAAGCTGGAAATTGTCAGGAAAACTGCATTTCTCTTTTATAGTATCCACACAGATTCAACCAACAAAACATTACTAATCCATCATTTTCATTAGGATCCAGGCTGAGGCTTGGTGCTGCCATTGGTCAAGCTAATTTCTCTTTATTCTCTTATCTAATTTTCATCTGAATTTTTAATTACACAAGAGCTCCAAGGCTAGCTTGCTTTTCAATTAATAAACAATCATTTCCATTTACAGATTACAGGAATTAATTAATACCTGTTGTTATTTTTACTTACATTATTTCTTTATTAAAATATTTTTATATTTAAATCTTCTATTTTTTATAAAAAAGTATGTTCCAATACTTTGCATCTGTGTGAATATATATACGTTTAACAAACATTTTAGCTTTTAGTTTTTTTAATAGATTTTATTTTTGTTTGTGAACTTTAAGATTTTATTTTAAATTAATGTAACGGCATATTTATATATTGTTACATTATATATATATATATGCATAAACCATACTACTTTACTTTAACCTCTTCATTTTGGTAATAATATATTTTTCTTGTATATTAAACAAACACTTAGATTCCCAAAACGTAAAAAAATCATAAAAAAGATAAATTACCTGGTAAACTTTGTTTTTACTCACAAGAAATGTCCATCAAATTGTAACTCCATTGAAAAACCGAATATTTATTATATACAATAAAAAATTTATAATTCACTTAAACATTTTATATAGGGTATATGAGCACAGACTTTCACATAACCCACCACTCTCCACTCTATCTCATAACACTGATACACTTGAACACATATATGCTGACAAGATAAATAATCACCAATATATGTATTTCATGCTAAACCAGCAATTATCAGTTGGTCCAGATTTTCTTCTTTACACATATATGCAATAATTGCTCAGATATATATTAAGATAGGGAATCTTCATACTTTAATGGACAGGCTTCAATCCACTCCACACTCCACCTCTTCAACCATCCATACAATTGAAAATCTGATGATGGAACACTTCAAAGGCCACTCTGATCAGTGTTATGAGATAGAGTGAAGAGTGGTGGGTCATGTGAAAGTCTGTGCTCATATACTCTATATATAACATATATTGATACAAGTAAAAAACAAGCCTGTATTTCAGTTAAACATTTTATATAAACATACAGAAAATATAATTTATGGTTCAAAGTCTTCTATATATTCTGTTGAAAATTTCATGACATGTTCTGTTGTGTACATTGATATTACGAGTCAATCATAATTTTAGATGGATTTACATATGTAATATGTTGAAAATTTCTCCCAGGATATTTCCTTCTATATTTTTGTGAAATTGCTTATATAGTTGGTTGGTAATGCTAACTTTTTATCTAGAACTTAGTATATAGTTTTTATCAACTCCATTTCAAAAATCACTTTTTTAAAACTAATAGTAAGGTCCATTTAACTTCAAACTACAAACTTCATTTTTCACTGTTCTCATCATCATATCTGGACTGATATTAACTTGGTAGTGAAGGTACTATCTTCATCTGCCCACACCATTTTTTTAAAAAAATTATCTTGATATCCAACACAATCACAGGACTATCTTAGACAAGACAGCATCAAACTTTGATCAATTAATTTTCAGCAGTAAAAATATATTTGTCTTTTAATATTATATTCATTTTAATCTTATTTGTAAAGAGCAGATCAATAATTTATCAGATTATGAAAGTGAATGAAAGTTTTTTCAAAAATAAATTTCTATTTATAATTATAAAAATACTCTATAGTGGAGAAATTAAAAAGAATGACCGGAACCTATTAGAAAATGCTGCATACGTCATTGATTTCTGTTACAATTTACGTTTTTGTAAAAGTAAAGAATTTTTACTAAAATCTTAACTATACTTTTTAAATAATTATATTTTCAGCATATTTTATCAAAATAATTTATAATATGTAAAGAAATACTTTAAAACATTCGTTTTCATTTTGAAAATCAAAACAAAGAACTTGGACTGTCAAAAAAGTGTTCCCTTTTGTTCAAATTAAGAAACAACAAATCAGCACCTTGGAAAGTTCACTTTCTATTATTGTTTTAGCTTCAACTTTAAATATTATTGATTTTTTATTTGAAAAATAATTCTAGAGATGGAAGCATCTTATGGTATTTTTTAAGCTTTAAAATGAGCATAAATTTGCTACAATAACACAAAAATTACTGGGTTTTTTAGCCAGTTTGTTTATAATCAGAACAGACAGCAGGATAGTTAATTAATTGATAACAATTCTAATAAATTATAATACTTTTTTTTCATTTTGAAAATTGATAAATATTCTTTTAAATATTCTATTTACAAACATTTTTATTAATATTAAAAATATTTATTTATCAATCAAAACAATTTAATTATTTTTGGAGGTCTCTTGGTTATCCCAGCATTATAATTACTTTAAGACTATTTATTTAGATTTACAAAAACATTTATTTACATTTGTGATATTTATTTAAGTTCATGACACCTTTTTTATGGAAATTATTTATTTTTCCCATCCTAGAAGCATTTTATTTAATTTTATTTTTGTAAAATTATTTCCATTTCTGAATATTTGATGCATTTCCATCCTCACAATATTCTAAAATTTGGGACAGTATTTTTTTATATGAATCATCTTTGAAATTTTGTGGATATTGACTTTTTTTTGTTACAGATTGACATTTATTTTTGATAATACATTGTTATTTAATTATTAATAGGATACATTATAGCCCATTCTGAAATTTTCATTAATGTGAGAATACTTTCATAAGAGACTAAACATTTTCATTTTTCTTTAGTTTATGTTTTGTGTGAAAAATAGTTTTTCAAAATTTTCAGATTATTGAATGTGAATTGCTAAACAACTGTATTATAATGGATTAGTTTTAATCTTTCCTTATTGTTTATTAAAATATCAAAGAATTTATAATGGATTCCTTGTTATAAATTTAATTTAGTTAGCAGCTTAATATGATTATTCATGTCTTTTAACAAATATCTGTCTGTGATAAGACTAACTTTTTTGTCTGACTATATATAATAGTATAATATTTATTTGTTTCTTAATTTTAATTGGCATATTTATTCTTCTATGTAATTAAGTATTATTTCTGCTCTTATTTTGAGTTTTAATGAATGCTCTTTTCAGAGGTGGAATCTTCAGATAGATAGATTTCAGAGTTTTCCAGTGAAATTATAAAGCTGTTTCTATATTATTTTTGTCTTGAAATTTTTACTTCCATCAGAAACTATTTTAATCCTGAAATAACCCACAGCTTTGTTTACATAGTTGATGGGTATTTTTTCCCCATTTTCCTGATAGCTTTTTATTTTATTATTAGTGTATGGGGTATTTGCTTTTTCTATATTTTATTCAGCTGTACACATATACATATTATCAATAAAGCAAGTCATATATAACATGACATTGCTTTTATAAGCTATTTACAAAAATGTAATACAGAGAGCGTACCAATAGCTCAAACAAGCTCCTAATTGATAAGTGTGGTAAGAGAAAATATTTAAAATCTCTATCCAAAATACTCTTATCCCCAGACCAATTTGTTTTGAGCTTATGGATCACCTCAGTGAGGAGCTATAATATTCAAACACTAGATCTAAAATATCAACTCAAAGCCCACCACTTAGTTCATATGTAAATTTAAGTAGAAACTCTGAAGTTTTCAGACATGAAAATCTATTTTTCCTCCAGCTATCTAACATAAATAGCTATAAATAGAAATTTTAAATATTTTGTCTTACCACATTTATCAATTAAGAGCTTGTTTGAGCTATTGATATGCTCTATGTATTACATATACATATGTACATATAGAATACCGCATGACTAAAGGGGTTTTAACACATATATTTATGGTTCAACATTAGCATGACCAAATCATATCTTCTAGCGATCAATAATGTAATTCATTGCTTAAAATACATAATTATGTTTCATGACCATCCAAACACCAAGTGTTAATATTGTATTAATAATAATTATTCTATAAACTTCTAACCGCTTTTATTTAATTCCATAGGTATCAGAATCAGTGATGGCTCATTGAACACATTGACTGATGTTTCTAATTCACATCTACATATAAAATTTATTTTTTTAACTTTTAATTATATTCTAAGCTAATTATGTGTATTGGAATTCATTCAATAAGGTAATGAAAATTACTAAGATTGCTGATTTAAATTTTCAAAATAAAACTTCATTAACAAACAACACAAATTAAGAAAGTTCAAACTATTCATTTATATGTTAATTTTAAAATCTTACTAACATATACATGTTATCACCCAATGGTTAATTAATATAATTTTAAAATCATATTTAGATAAAATATATAAATACTCAATGACGAAACAAATCAAGTTTATATATTATACACAGTATAATAACTAGGACATAATTTAGATTAATAAGAAAGTTTTCTGTATAAAAGCTTTTTTTCAATTTAAAGTTTTTTAATGAAGAGTTTATCATATTTGATTATGAATAAAATAAAATAAAAGTCCATAACATTTGTACTGTGAGTGTTCTCTTTTTTTAATCAAAATACTTTGATACATTTTCCACTGCTATGGATTTGAAGATTTTAATATCTTGTCCATGAGGTCTGTCTTACAGTGATTCCTTATTGTGTGGGCAGATAATATAGGCATGGCAAAATTTTGGCTGAAAGGAGCATCAGTGATAGTAGCTGCTTTTTAGCTACACATTTTGGCTTTTACTACTTCTAAGATGAAAGTTTACACATGATCACACATCCTGCTAATTTTTTCTGCTATTTACAGATCTGCTGTTGGTTTTGTAGAAAGATAACTAATAATAAATGTTTCCTGTGTTAATTTTTATACTCCTCTCCTGTTTCCCGTACATGTACTATGTCACATCTTTTTCAACACTTTCCTTCTGGGAATTTAATCGCCACACATTATTGTTTTCAATTACTTTATTTTAAAGTTATTTACAAAGTCAAAATATTAATATTTCTGTTTTCAGTACATGGAAGTGGTATACTAACTCTTCACAGCTGAATGAACTGCATACTATACAAAAAAATGTAAAATTATATTTAATGAAGCAATTTATTTATATATTTTCTCATACATTTTTTATAAGATAATAATTCCTTGTATTATGCATAGACATTATCATTGACCATCTTTAATTAGAGTGAAGTTTTGTCTTTTAGAATATAACATCTTCCTTGTATTATGCATAGACATTATCATTGACCATCTTTAATTAGAGTGAAGTTTTGTCTTTTAGAATATAACATCTTCCTTCTTTCTCTAATTAAAAGTAATTAGATTGAATATCTAATTTAATTACAGAAGTACACTTTTATTTTCTGAGTGGTAACACACATAGGTTTTATTAATAATAGCTAAAATACTAATATTATGAATATTGTTATTTATTTTAGCAATCAGATCCCCCCCTCATTGAATACCAGTGCAGTTGTACCATATTAAGATTACAATATCTCCTCAGTGGTAAGGAGAACCCAAATCAGGATAACATAGTCGATTTTAGTCTTAGATCATTTATGTTAATGTTTTACTAACAACTTACTTTAGATATTATTCTATTCATGCTCACCATATCTGTATGTTCTTACAATCTGGGAAATTATCAAGCTAGAATGGCAATTTTTAAAACTATCTAGCCTGATTCACATTAATTTTTGTCACAATATACAGAAAACATATGAGTAATGTTTCTAGAGCTAGATTGGATCTAACAATTCATTAAAATTCAAAGGTATCCCATGCAATATATACACTGTGGAATGATCTCAAATTAAAAACTAGTAGGCATCATACAACAATGAAGGTGGTTGCATATTACAACCTTGCTCATTTAATCTTTATGAATCTTAAAGGCCTGCGGTACATGGTGCAACTCTGTTCATGGTAATTTACAATACATATTTTATAAAAGCCCTCGTTTCTTGAGACTTAGGGGCCTGTAGGGAATTAAAATTTTGGACTTTGGGTATGTGCAATGCTAAGACATTTATACTCCTATATATATTGTAACGGTATATAATATGCCATTACATTAATTTAAAATTAGAATAAAAACTTTTTTAAGTTCATAAATAAAAAACTAAAAGCTAAAATTAAAAAGAGTTGTTCAATGTATGTATATATATTCGCACAGATGCAAAATTTTAAAAGTATTTCTTTTTTAAATAAAAAAAAAGGATTTGAACATACTTTTTTATAAAAAAAGATAAAAGATCTAAATATAAAATACGGTATTTTAAAAAAAGTAATGTAAGTAAAAATAGAAACAGGTATTAATTAATTCCTGAAATCTCAAAATGGAAATGATTGTGTTATTAATTATCGAAAAGCAAACTATCCCTTGGGGATCTTATATAATTAAAAAGTCAGATGAAAGATATAGATAAAAATTAAAGATTGTTTCTCGCTCTGAAGAAGAATGTCCAATAGAAGCAAAAAACCAGTGCTCGGACCCTAATGAAAATGATTGATTGTTCAGTGAATCCAAACGATGTGTATAAAAAGAAAAATATTGAAATTAAGGACAGTTCCACTTGATTTTGTGAGAAGGGCAATAAGACGCACTTGTCGCCCTCTCTCACTTATTTCAAATGAAATGACTGTTGAATTATGAATGGTACTGTTGCAGATCCGAATAAAATAATATCAGGATTGAACCAGCTAATGCCACCTTCAGATAGACTGGTCTTCAAATAAAGACTTTGTGGGAAGTGACACCAGGAACCAGGACTCTTCTACTGTAAGAGATATAACTGAAAAATCAAAAAAAAAAAAATAATTAAGAACTTTCAAGATTTGACAAGCTAAACCTAAATCTTTTAAAATGAACTTTAATCTGACTTTTTGAATCAATTATTAATGTTTAATTTTTATACTTTTGAGTTTGCTGACTTAATCATTTCCATTTTTTTTAATATTTATTGATTAAATTATTTAAATGCATTAAATTTAAGTTGGGTATAAATGACTGCATAGATTCGTTAATGTTTAATTATGTTTTTTATTTTCATATTTGATTAAAATATATAGATATTCGGTAAATATGATACCTCATATTGAGTATCTAAAAATGTATTTATTCGAGTGTCTTTTAAGTTATTGGTGTCAATGTGGCATCTTATGATGAATGCCATTGGGTTTCTTGTAAATTTCCCTCTGCAATTACATCAATGACTTTATATTTTGATTGTTTATGTTTATTTTGAAATGTTTTTAACTGAGTAATCTATGTAGCCTATTTATACTCAACATTCTAAAGTAAAATTTATTAAAATGTCCATCTGTGCGAATAGTTTAAAATAATAATTTTAATTTTAAAAAATGATATTAAAACCTAAAATAATAAATTTTGTTTCTCAATTTTATTTATATGTGCATTAATAAATGTTTGTGTGGCTTCTTTTATTTTTGTTAATATTGAAAAAATATTTTAAGAATTTATATTTTGTAAATTTCTGCGTCTCACTGAGCTAATGGCATTGGGTTGACGGTCAGAATAAACCATATATATGTAAAGTTAGATCTTAACAGTGTGTATCTGCCTACTCTATAAATTTTCCAGGTTCAAAACGCCTGGTGGTGCCCTATAGTGCAGATACAGTAAGACTTGATTGATCTCCAAATCCCCGACCGTTTTAATATATATATCATAAAAGAGCTGTTCTATAACACCAATGATAAAACCACTCATGCATTATTCCTTAATTAATTTAAATGCTGACTGATTGGTTTGCTGATTAAGGAAATTTTTTGAATTCTTGAGTGGATTGAACAATAAGCAGTATGTTTATGTAGAAGAGCAGCTAAAACCATTTAATTAGTCTGTTTACTTCATTATATTCTGTTTAATGAGTCTGCATACTTCATTAGACTCTACTTTCAATTACTCTACTTGATTCTACTTAAATGACCCTGCAATGTTTGCTGATCTCTTGTGTTTTAATCTTGTCATGGTATATGTCTCCTTCTCAAAAAATAAATCCAAAACTCAACAAGTTACTGTATCTGAAGCCATGTGTTGCAAAGGGATCCAAAAGATGAACTCCAATCTCCATCAGGAACTTATGACCTGCATATTCTTAACATCTGCCAATTGATGTCCAAATTCAGCCAATTGCTGACATCTTAGAGTCTGGCATATCAACACACTTTCTTAACAACCAAGAACAACATATGTATGCATTTACATACTATATGTACAAAAAGTAAGAGCCCTATACCCATGTCACTTTGGACTAAAGATGAAATCTATTTGTAAGTCACTGAGTGATAGATATAAGGATGTAAAGTTGTTGTTTTTTATAATTTGATTTTATTAATCTGTAATTTTATATTTCTTTTATTCTTTTATAGATGTTTTATATATTGTAATTATAATTGTTTCAGTATTTTTTTGGCTAGACTCTTATCATTTGTTAGAATTTCACATTTTATAAGTTAATAAATCTGCAATAGTTTTTAGAATTATTTTATTTCCATCTTAAAATTATTTTTAAAAGATCTCAGAGCGAGATTACCATCAATTTCATAATTGTTTGAAATCATCTGGATTCTCTTTAGCACTTTAAAAAAATGTAAGTTATAAAAAAGGAAATCTGTATTATTTTTTTAAAAAAAAATACCTGTTTAAATTAATAATGCTATAGAACTTGACATATTAATTTATTACTTGATGTATATAGATGTGTGTATAATAAATTTTATATAAGCATTAACCATTTAAAGTATTGGCAGTTATTTTTCTTATTGTTTATATCATATGTGCCTGGAAGAAAAAGGAATTGTTATCTTTATGTGTATGTGTGCATACAAAACAACCCCTCATATATATCATGGGCAATTTATTTATATATTTGGCCTTGTATTTATTTCCATGCTTACTGCTCTACAGAGATTATGTTTTAAACCATGTTTATTTACCATTTGAAATTTGTGGTCCTTATTGTTTTGCATTGGATCAAGTGTAGTAAATATTCCCATGCATTCATATATTTTTGACTTTTATTTTAGCCAAGTTATTTATGGACCTTACATGATTCCTCTCATGGCCTTATTCTTTCACTAAATGTGAGATTTGTTTGTAAAATCATATGTGTGAGCTTGTCTAGTAATAAAGTCTGCCAGGATTTAATTCTAGTTAATGGTATTGCAAAGATATGTGCACAAATCTGAAATTAATGAATATGGGTAAGTTCTGTTATAGTAAATTATTTTAATGAAGTAAAAGTTAATTTAAGAGGTAGAATAAAGAATAATGGAGTCAATCAACTGTCAAATGCATCAACTACATCTTTGAAAGGGTTTATATTCAATTTTAATATATGATTGAGCCTATTATAGTTCAACCCCATTCATTAATATAAGGGTGGTTATTTTATTATTTTATTATTAATAAACACCAGGGTTAATGGTTCTATTTGTCTGAGGTTCATTTATTGTTGTCTGCTTTGCCAATTGTTATTTAATATGAATCTCTACTCCTCATTATCTAGCAGCAACAATTAATCTGTATGTAATGGGATAGCTGTAGTAGGCACTTGTAATAAATCTGTATCAACAAAATTATAAATATTCTAGGCTAGAGGTCTAGTGATACCCTCTATTTAAGAATATTAGATGCAGACTTACCTTTTCCAGGAGCTTCCATGCAATAAATATAATACCTAAATAGCTGACAATTTAATACAATAACAAGTACTCTCCTCAGAGTTTTTTCTTTCTCTGAAATACAATGGATATACAATAATCTTAATTATGATTTCAATAAATTCTTTTATATATAAGCAAAAAAATTAACAATTATAATTATTTTAGTTTAACTCTAACACCTAAGATTATATAAATTACAATATATAAAACATCTATAAAAGAATAAAAGAAATATAAAATTACAGATTAATAAAATCAAATTATAAAAAACAACAACTTTACATCCTTATATCTATCACTCAGTGACTTACAAATAAATTTTGTAATCTTCTAGTTTATCTTAAAACTGTGACAAAATCTCCATTCAGTGATTCCCCCAGTGCAGAATAACAATCAATGAATGCAAGAAGATTTGTGCCAAAAATCCATATCTAGTTCCTACTCATCCAATATTCCCCAGACTAATTTCTAGCTTGTGGCTTTCATAAGTAAATAGCACTAGATCTGAGGGTATTGCACCTAAATGCAAGACTTGTCACTGATGAAAGCTACAAACTAAAAACTAATTTAGGAATATTATTAATTGAGTAGGCATTAGATAGAGATTTTATGCATAAACCTTCTTGCATACATTGATTATTATTGCTTGCACTGGATGGCACCACTATATGGAGAGTTTGCCATTGTTTTAACTGCTTGTGTATGTATAGGTAATGGTGATCATGTGATATTTACTGATTTAACCTTCACAGAAAGTTTCCTTAGATCTGTTTCTTTCTTTGCTGTTATATATTAATTTATTCATTCCAACAAAACCAAAATCTCTCTCTAAATAGTTGACTTTTTTAATATATATATATATATATATCTGGTTTTGTAGTAAGAAAATAACCAAAGAAATATTTAGTGAAATGAAAATACACACTGTAAACGTAGTTTTTCATTAGGACCTAGCGTGCTTTCAATATATTTTTACTATATCATATTCACGGCATATAGTGATTCAGAAAAGAAGAAAATTAGTAACAATTAAATTTAAAAAAATATTTTTTATTAAACATTTTAATTGAATTATTTGTAAGATTTGAAATACAGGCATTCTTCATATATCTGGAGCTTAATTGTAAATATGGGTTATTTGAACACAGACTTTCCAGCACCTTTAAATCATTTACACTATCTCATACCACTGATACACATGACCACACACATGTACAAAAAATAAATAATCACTAATATATATATATATATATATATATATATATTGTGCTGAATCAACATTCATCAGTTGATTCAGATTATGATCTCCCCCATACACATATATAAAATTAGTGATCAGTTTATATTAAGATATCAAATCTTCATACTTTAATGGAAAGGCTTCAATCTACTCTTCAGCTATCCATATCATTGAAAATCATCAAGCCTGACCATTAAAGTATGAAGATTTGCTATTAATATAAACTGAAGACTGATTTTATATATATGTGTGTGAGATATGATAATCTAGACCAACTGATGAGTGTTGGTTCAGCCCAAAATATGTATATTGGTGATTATTTATCTTTTCATATGTGTGCAGTCATGTGTATTAGTGGTATAAGATAGTTTGGATGGTTGAAGAGTGCTTGAAAATATGTGCTCAAATCCCCTATATTTTGAATTACTTTTTTAAAACGGATTAAAATAAAATTCATTATAACTTACATAATTTATCAATAAAGCAAGTCATATATACAGTGACATTGCTTTTATAAGCTTGTATTTATAAAAACGTAAATAGCTCAAACAAGCTCTTAATTGATAAGTGAGGTAAGAGAAAACATTTTAAATTTCTATCCAGAGCATTCCTATCTCCAGACCAATTGGTTTCGAGCTTATGGCTCACCTCAGTGAAGTGCTAGAATATTCAGACATTTAGATCCAAAATATCAACTCAAAACCCAGCACTTATTTCATACGTATTATTTAAGTAAAAACTTTAAAGTTTTCGGACATAAAAATGTCTTTTACTTCAGCTATCTAACTTAAATAGCTATATGGAACTGAACTATATTCAGATCTACCATATATTAATAGACCCAGCATAGCCAAAGCCATGAAGGTAAAATTATAATTATCAATAAACAGATTTTTTTCAACATTCAAATCATTTTCTTATTTCTAGATTAATTTATTTATCGCTCCAAAACATTCGAATTTTGGCTCCATCCGCCTGGCCACTTTCATAAATGTTATCATGTGGAAAATTAGATGTAAGGTATTATTTGATAGTGAGTTGACCGGTCCTATTGAAGACATTTTCTTAAAGTTATTATATAAAGCTAAAGAAAAGAACAGGCCTGCCTAGCCTTGCTGAGCAAACATGGAGTCAATTAAATATTTAGCAATAGCCTTGTATATTATTTATTCAAGACACTCAAACTTTACACGCCATGGGATTTATATGCCAGATTAGATCACCTCTGATAAGTAACATAACATAAAAGTTTACTTTTAATCTTGTAATCATCATCTAATTTAATAACTAATTAGTCTTTAATGTTTCAGTCATGATTTTACAATATATATTTTACTTTTTGTGCAAATAAAGATTATTTTGAAAAAAAAAAAAAAATTCGAATTATTTTTTTAATTAGCAATTAATAGTTCAAAAGACATTATAATAACTTCAAAAACATTGATTTGAGCTTAAAGAAGCATTTAACTAAATTTGAACAAACATTTATATAATGATAGAATATTTTTCTATTGCTTTGAAAATTATTTATTTTTAGTATCCTAGAAGCATTTTGTCTAATCTTATTTTTATAAAAAATTTTCTGCATTTTAATATCCCATACATTTCGGTATTGTAGTTTCAGATTAAAAGAATTAAAAATTTTTATAAAATCAACTCTCAATTTTTCTTTTAGTCGAAGCTTTTTGGCTTCTTAGTCGAAGCTTGCTGACTACTTAAGTAGAAGCGGTCTCATTTTGATACTGTCTAATAATGTTGTTTGTAAGTAGAGAAGTTTTTCTATTCAAAATGCATTTTTACTTACACTGCAAACTTTTGGTTTAACCTGGCTTAAATTTCAGTAAATGATAAAAAAAAACATTTTAAAGTTCAACGTTCGTAAATAAATTATAACTGAAGTAATTTACCAATTCTCAGTTTTATTTTTTTTATAATAAATGTTACTGGAAAATATTTATAATAATAATAAATTCTAAACATGGGTAAATAACTTTAGTTTGTGTATAACATTATTCTATATTTATTCTCAATTTTAAGAGTTAATTCACTGATGGAAAACATTTCATTTTCCCTCCCCCTCTTTTCCAACTTGTATATGGCTTTCTACATTTCATTGTTCTAAGTCAATTAGGTTTAAATTGTTTTGTGTTCTTTATATTATTAATTATATGTGTAAATGAAATAAACATTTAACCCAGTATATTTGTTCATAATTTAATCTTGAAAAACGAGTTTATCATCGTCTTTTCCTAGTTGTTTCGTTCCACAAAAATAAGTTTCATTTATTTATCAAAATTACGATAAATTTATTAGTTAGTAGTCATATCTCAAATACTTAGCCTAAATAACATGAATTTTCATATTTATTATTGTTTATTTATTAATATTACAAAAAAGGGAGGATAATAACGGAAAATAATAATTGATTTTATCTCGATGCTACCAAAGAAATGACAAAATGTTTTTGCTATCCGGATTATTTTTAAATGTAACTGTTATTATCTTCCTAGGAGTTTATCCTTCGTTCGGCGATGTTTTTGCAAATATTGAACTTATGATTAGTTTACTAATGAGTAACGGTTGTAATAAGTACAATTTAGTTACATTACCGATGAATCTAGTTTCCGATCTTCAAACTCTTAGTCCTAAAACTTTTGTTCCGAATTATAGGAAAAGTTTATATGAATTAGCAAAACTGGCGTTTAATCGAGCGATATATTATAGTTATATTTCTCAACTGCAATCCAAAATAGGACCACCCAGACTTCTTTATTACCCATTTTCAGTTAATACGGATTTAATAGCCTATAATTTGGCCACTTTTAGCTCAATTATTTTTGACAAAGATAGAGCAAAGTCCATATGGAATAATTCCGTGGTGACTTTGCCCAAATTTGCTCCATGTGCGGAAAAAAATAATGTGACCCAGGAAATAACAATTTCTGACTGCGGCCCGGAAGTAAAATCTGCAATATCAGTTATGGAAAAGAAACCTATTTTATGGTTTAGTAAAGAGATAAATTATCATGAACTTGGGCAATATAAAATTAAAAAAAATATTGATAACGAAGTTTCAGAAGAAATATTTTACGGACCTTCTCAACATGATGCAGTCGCGTGGAGTTACCCATATTTAGTTTGTTCAAAAGATAATCGATTTTACATATCAGTGACGTCACCGGTCGTGCGAATTGAAACTGCGGATGATCCAACGACTATAAGGTAACGCATTAGATGTTACTGTATTGTTACTATATATTAATTAAATATATACATTTTTTCTTTTGTTTTGTTTTTATAAAAAGTAAATAGTTTAAGCGACAGTTTGAATATTTATTTCCTAAAATACACTTAAAAATTATTTATTTGTATGTAAGTCTATTTCATGTAACATCTGTAAATATATATGAATTATAGAATAAAAATACTAAAGCTGATCTTTCAAAAATAATAGTAGTTACGTTTACAAAAAGTTAAAAAAATATAAATATCGTCGACAACTTATTAATGTAAATAGAAACATAGTGAATTAAATTAATTAGAGGACTGTACTCGAATTGAGTTGTTTGTTTTTTTTTTGTAAAAATATCTTAATTCAATTTTGTGTGTGTGTGTGTGTGTGTGTCAAGTGCGTTGACCGGGAAGCGAACCCAGACCAGCTGCTTGGAGGCATAGGCCACCAACGCTTGAGTTAATTCAATATTAAAAGAAAAATATGCCAAATTGTCAGAAATAACATGTTTTTCTTAGAATTGTTTTAACAATGTTATTCACACATCTGAAATATGGAATGTTAATAGAAAAGAAGTACAGAGAGATTTTTCTAAATACTGGCATGCATGATAATGTTAACAAATGAAAACAAAATATAAACGGGATGCAGCATACAGATAATAAGGAATCTGAAATAAAGCAGCATGACAAATTGTTAAAACAAATAAGGGGTAAAATAATAAAATTTACCAGGAGGATAGAAAGAAAAGATAGTTATATAATGGCCGTAGAAATAAATGAAAAAGATTATTACACACACCAATATATATATACACTACACATTATGGGCCATTGAAAAAGTGATTGTGATTCTCTGCAAACATGTTTTCAGTGCATTTTTAAATCAACACGTATTATGTAGAGACATAATTTAGATTTTTACCACAAAATTATAATACTAGCTCTTTAGATCACGAGTGTATTTTATATATTCTTAGACTGCCTCCAATGTTCACAGTGCCAAATCAAAATCTTATAAACCACTTGATAACATTTTGGGGAACTCATAGTGTTAATACCACACACAGTTTGAATTATTTTAAACGTTCCAGAAACGGTTTTGTTCCAATTTAGAACACAAAATCCATTATGGTTTAAGATACAAAATATATTGTCACATCACGTTTCAGCTGTTACTTAATATATGTCTTGATTCGGAGATAGTACTGCAAGCAATTTGAAGGAAAAAAACAATCATGAGTTACTTTTTCTCTGGGACCCAATGATATCATCAATTCTATCTTTAAATTGTCTATAGATTTTCCAATAATTTTAGCTGAGAAATAATAGAAAAAATAAATTAAATTAATTAAACACCAAATTCTTAATAAGTACTCCTTATTGTTTTACTATGCAAAGTAGATATATCAAATGACAATTAAATTAATTGTAAGGGTTAAGGATTGATTGGCTATAAAATTTCCTAAGTTTTCCAAAAGCTTTAAAAGAACTGAAAATAATATTTTAAACTACACTTGCCTTAATAACTATTGTATTCTGCATTGAATAAAATAAAGAAATATCAGTTTTTGTTGACATATTAAGTTGTTTTTTTATTTATAACACAGAATTTCTCTAAGAATTATCAAAGAGAAAAACAACATCTCTCATTTGTTGATTAAATACAACTAACAAAAGTTCAGTTACATTGAGCAAGTGATTGAAAAGGTCTTGAGTGATCTAACATAATTTATATGTTGTCAAATCAATATTTGATTGTATGGACTATAGAACTTGGAATATAATTAACTTGGAGGATAACGGATTTGTTTGAAAACAATGTTTTAACCAAGCAGTAGTATGTAGCCCAAATATCTGCAATGCAACCATACAGAATAAATACTAGATCAAAAGAAATAATATGGATTCCCAAATTTCTGCTCAACCATCATTTTCAAAATTGGCAAAAGTCTTTTTATTAATAGACTTGTTTTTATGGCTCTTACCAACAGGAATTCTTCTCCTAACTTGAAAACTGTGATTCATCCCCTACATAAAATGCTTTGATCATTTTTGGTTTATTTTTTATAGGATTAACATCATAATTTCTACAATGTAGTATTCATATGTAAAATCAATAGTTTTGACTTAGCACAAATTCATCAATGTACTTTATTGTGAATTATTTTAATCAATAATGAAATTGCTCAATGTTTGATCTCTGTAATATATGCCATATTATTTTTCTACTGAAATAATATTATTTTGGTTATAATTCCCAACAATGTCAGTTTTAATAATATTAAATCATAGGTTTTTTTTCAAGTATCATAGCATCAGCCCGGACACAAACCTGCAACCCGGGCAACTGCCTGCTAGTGGAAGGCAGTCATGCTGACCTCTCAACCACCAATGCAAGACTATTAAATCATAGTTAGTTCTAGAAAATGCTTTTTTTTTTCAGTAAGTTCACTCATTTAATTGAGTCTTGGAAACTTCAAACAATTCATTAATATTAAATCAAAATTATTCAACTAATCTGAACTAACAATTTGATCATTTTTTAATGAGTCATTGTTACCTTTATAATTTTTTGGGGTTCTGTCTTTTATTTATGTGATACAGAATGCTAAAGAACTAGTGTTAATCTAATAGATGTTTCTAATATATTGTGCAATCTTTTTCTCTCTTTCTGTCTCTCTCTCTCTCTCTCTCTCTTTATATATATATATATATATATATAACCAAAACTGCCTAACACTATACTAGCAAAAGTAAAAATGCAAAACCATAAACAATACAATACTAGATTAAATTCAAAATTTTACCAAAATCCTTACACAACCATGGTTTCATCTATTACAAATAGACCTTCTCAAGTGAAAAATCAAACTAAAGGAAATAACATTTATATATGAATTTAATCTAGTATTGTATTGTTTTATAGTTTTGCATTTATATATATATATATATATTATAATTAATGGACATATATATATATATATATATATATATATATATAATGTCCATTAATTAAAAAAACTATTTTATATATATACAAATAAAATGTCCATTAATTAAAAACTATTCGTATAACAATAAAAATGATAAATATTACAGTAATTAACTATTATATACAGTCTTTCAATCTGCAGAAGTACTTTCAGTTAATACTTCAGCCCTACTCAACTGCCATTAAATTAAAAAAACATAACAGAAGCAAACATCATCAACTCAAATCCCATAAATACCAAATTTCTATTTGTTAGTATTGCCTCCTTAATTTTTTTTTATTATGGTTTTTCTCTTCATGAAGAATCTTAGCACTTTCAATATCAAATTTAAAATTATATTTACATTTCCTTCCATGATACATGAAAACTGAAGCAGTTATTAAATCGTTATTATTTTTACATTTCACACACTTGTATAACAATTCAAGCTCTTTTAATCTTTTTCAATACTATACCTTGATTTATCTATATATGATAACATATATCCCCAAAGAATTTAATACACAACATTACTTTTCTCCTTAACATGTATGACATTTTTAGATTTATTCACTAAATTATTCACATTATTTGTAACACAAAATGAAACATTAAACACATCCTTATATATATCCTTATGAAATTTTACTTGAGCATTTGAAATATATGGAATAGATATCCATTTTATTATTATCAATCTTTAACTTCTTAAACTGACATAAAATATTGTTAATGTGTACAATCTTATATCAAGCTTGTGAAAAGTAAAAATAAGTGATTTAATGATTGTGTCAGTTTTTTTTGATCATGAAAGGACATGTAAATATAAATTTAAGTTGATATTGAAAATATTAAGATTCTTCATGGAGAGAGAAACCATACTAAAAGAAAAATTAAAGAGGCAATTTTAATAAATAAAAATTCAGGATTCATGGGATTTGACTTGATGATGTTTGCTTCCATTATGTTTTTTGAATTTAATGGCAATTGAGGAGAGTTAAGGAATTAACTGCTTATATATATATATATATATATATATATATATATATATATTAAATCATCCCATATGGTTAAGAAATTCAGCACTGCCCTGTGTGAAATTATCTAAATATATTTCATACCCATGTGGGATAATTTAAGAATAAGTATGTGTGTATATATATATATCTGTGTGATCACTAGATGGAACTTTGCTGAAAAAGAAAGAATTCAAAATATCTATCAGAAAGTCCCTATCTCCAGACCAATTGGTTTTGAGCTTATGGATTACGTTAGTGGAGCATTGAGATTCTATCTATCAGAAAGTCCCTATCTCCAGACCAATTGTTTTTTAGCTTATGGCTCCCCTCAGTGGAGTGCTGGGACTCTAGATAGGGACTTACCAATAGAGATTTTGGATTCTTTCTCTTTTGACACTTATAAAATAAAACTTGATGAGAGCTGTTGGTATGCTCCATCTAGTGATCATTTAAATGCAAGCTTAAAAGCAAATTACAAAATTTATGACTTGGTTTATTATATATATATATATATTGTAACAGTCAAATATGTACATTCGCGTAACAAAATCTAGCACTTTAATAAATCATCCCAAGGCTGACCAATATATGGTGGTGAAACCACAGGTCTGATATAGCCCTAGTTTCTTTATTATTGCTCAGAGATTTACCACCTTGCAGATGACACATATGAGGCCACAGCAGTATTTCCCTTCATTATGTCAGTAGAACAAAAGACTGGGAGAAAGCTGACATTCTATCTAGTATAGTTAGTTATATAGAAATCATGTGGCTAGGATATGATTATTAAACAATGAAATGATTTTTAATAACTAATAATAAAGAATTACTAAATGATGGAATGATTATGAGTCACTGAGCAAGACTGAGACATGAAACAAAGTTAAATTTAAAATTAATTTAATGAAATTAAATATTGAAATAATAAATAAAACAATATTACAATAGCTAGGTGTTTTGTCTCACACACAGGTGATTAAGGGATGTTTACATCAAAGATTGGGTTCACACACAAGTGGTGGTTTTAGATATATATAATTCCTTATGGCTGATGTATACATAACTTGGTTTACATATATAGGAGGTAGATAAAATCACTCACAGGTGATTATAAATTTCTGGTTACAAATTATTAGGTTTCTTACATATATGTATATCACTCTTAGGTGATAATTTAATATTTAGGCACTTCCGGTTTATATATAGTGTTTTAATCACTTGCAGGTGATTGCAGTTTTTAGGTTACAAATATTTAATTTACTTAGCTATATGTATGAATCTATCACTCGCAGATGATGAAATTATAATACATTTGGATTTATATTTTCATGAGCTTTAATATTATTTTTATAACTAAATGAATTCACTCATGATTATCTATGCCTAGTTTATGCTATATCATAGGATGTAGATTTGCCCTATAGTTAGTAGAAGTGATTTTAATTATTTATAAAGAACATAACATTTTATTAAGCATGAATATCCAATGTATTCTCTATATAGCTAATTTGCCTATCAAATTGGATTCGAATTCAGATCAAAGCTGAAAATAACAATTAAAATGGCGGGATGAACTGATTATTGGCAGCCAGACTTCAGATACTAAGGCATATATAAAACATACAATTCTGAGTCTTTGCATCTCATATATGTGGCTTATTCATGGGATTTTTATCAAGTAACAGTTCCCTTTTACCAAACTCATTGCTGTGAAAATAAGAGACATTTAGTCTGGATGATCGAGCAATTTATTTAAGTGGGAGTCTCATGCTCCAAGGGAGTCTCATGCATTATTACTAAGGATGCATAATGGGGAGGTGTGAACCCATCCATCATCTGAAGAAAATAATTGCCCGAACTAAGAATACTGGTGTAACGCTAACACATACACCCAGTAAGGAATACAGCAACAAGTAAATATGCCATAGTGTTTCTTAAGGACACATATGCACTGCTGACAACATTATCATATAATAAAAATTAAGACACTAAACAATAGTTTCCTTCATGAAACTACCCTGTATCAGTTCATATGATATTATTTATAATTATACTATTAAGGAAAGCTTATGAATCCAAGTTATAAAGCTATCTATATAGGCATTTAGTTATCTAAGGAGGATTACAGCATATTAAGGGAAATTACAATACAGAATTATAGATTTATGCTGCATTTTATCACTTCAACTGAATATTACTTAAATATTATATTTAAAGCAAATCTATCTTAGAATAACTGTAAGCTTGTAATTATATCTTAATTAAGATATTTTATCCATCTCAAAACAGAGCTTTAGTTTGTGCATCAATATATGCAAAATTACATATATATGCATGAAAATCTAATTACATCTCACTAATGATTTAATTACTAACAAAACTCGGTTTTGAATACATATAGCATGAACAATAACATAACTGAAAATAATAAGATTAGGCATAGATTTAATTAAAAGAAATGTAAGATTTAAAATAAAATAAAATTTCACATATGTGAAATCTGAAATTTGGCTTTGTTTTAAAATAAACCTTATGTGGCATTAACTGAAATTTGATTGATTCAGTTTCGATAATTTTAAGTTTATAAGATTAATGATAGCAAACATTATCATTAACTTAAGATATACAAAATAACTTAGAACATTAATGGTTATTTTAAAATAGATCATTTTGCATTATACGTGACAAAAATTATATTAAAACATTTAAAATATAGATTTTAGCAAGTTAACACTAAATTACTTTTAATTACTCAAAATAGGATGAATACATAACTAAATCAATCATAAATAAATTCAGCAAGTAAACCAATAAATAAAGAAATCAACTCAGGTAAGAAATCATAAAGCAATTAATAAATCAGGTATTAAAATAAAAACTTATAAATCAATCAGTTAATGAGTTTGTAAATGAGTTTGTAAATCATTTTAAATCAGGCAAGATTTTAAGATTAAAACAAAATAAAATTTACATTTAGAAATAAGTTTAGTTTACATTATTATTATGGCCATAGATTTAGATTTAGCTAGCATTTTAGAATTAGTTGATTTTAGTGGAAAAGCTTTAAGACTGAAGGAGATTATTACCATTTTCTTCTTTTCTCTGCTGGCAAATTATTTCTTCATCATGGAACTTTTTAGATGGTGGTGGCTGTTACAGCTTCTCTTCCTGCATCAGGTAGCTTCTCATTGAGGGCAAGAAGGCAATAATTTTAGCCCTCTACCCTGACATCATCATCATCAACACTTTTCAAGTATTTTATTAAAATTATAATCATAGATTGTTTCAAAGATGGCTGCAGCAGCTTTTATATCAGCACATCCCCCTCTACTTCATCATATTATTTTTAGATTCATTTTCTTAGCTTACTCACTGTTTCTAAAATTTAGTGGAATCCCGCTGTGATTATTTTTCACTTAGGTCAATTTGACCTCGGTGACCCATAGTAATTTATTTAGTTTTCTTCAATGTAAATCTAATTTTAACTTTAAATTGAAATTGGGTCAATTTTATAGTGAGGAGGATTAACTACTCTGGCATCAACCTTACTAGAAAAACAAATCTAAAATATGGGAAAAACATTTTGTTATATATAACTCGACTGTTTAATTTAGCGGTATATGCAGAATTATATAATTTCAAATATTATTAATTTAATAAATATTTTAAAATAAAGTAATTTTAATGTTTTAAATTCTGTTAATATTCTTCTTCTAACATATATGTAGTCTTAAGTTACACATACAACTCGTTTTTCCTTTATTTATTACCAGAAATATATGTGTGCATATCCATAGAAATATATACTTATAGATGCAATTTTCATACTATATTTTAATATATATGCACACATACATGATTAACATTATTTAGGTTTAAATTTCGTCAGATTTTTATGATAATATTAACATGATATACGAGAATTTGGTGGTTATTACATATAAAAAATACTACTATAGGATATAGTAGGTGTAACAGTATAATTGTCAAAGCTGACTGTTTTAATATATATATTGTAACAGTCAAGTTTGTACATTTGCTCAACAGACTAAAAATCCGATAACCAAAAGCTGACCAAGTTGGGATAGTAATAACCTACGTCTGAACACACCTCAACTCTCTTACCTGTGCTTCCAAGTCAACTCATTGTAAATGACATGCCTGAGGCTATACTTGATATCCCTTTATTTACATTCCAGCAATATTAATGTGGTAAAACATGAGATATCCCCCAAACACACATAATATTATATAACTTAACTAGTGATTCATAAAGAATGAGCAAGAATGGAGTCTGAGAGGGATTTATATTCTATAAATTTAATGTAACAATTAATAAGTTGTAAAGTAAAGTAAATTATGTGTATATTACTCAAACACAGATAAGTGGATACTTAGGGTTAGAGAGTATATGATAACACAAGTTATATATTACTCACATGCAGGTGAGTGAATGCTTAGGTTTACAAAGAATGTGATAATGCAAATGAGTGAATGCTTAGGTTTACAAAGAATGTGATAATGCAAATGGATAAAATTTTGCTGTCATTAACCTGGAAATGAAATATTGCATACCAAAAAAGAGACAAATTAATTATGTTCATATGTAAACGCTTCCAAAAAGAAAACTCAATTGGAAAAACTGGAAATTATAATTGGAAAGGACTCCACAGAAAAAAAAATAAAACCATAGTTGAATATATTTTTGTGTGTGCACAATGTATTTTTATTAATAAAAAAATTATATATATATAAGTAATATTTTTTGTAATAATTGATACTTTTAAATATTTTCATTTAATTAATGTTTTCAAATTGTCAACATACTTTTTAAAACAATTTTTTGTTTGTGAAACATTATTTTTCTTTCCTAAAAACTTAGCTAAAGGTTAATTATGCTAAATAAGATATTGTTATTTTTGATTTTTAAAATGTTGTTTCTCCAAATTAGTTATTTTAAAGAAGTAACTTAATTAATTAAAAGTTAATTTATGAATAGAAATCAACTAATTGATTATAATTTTTATGAAAATATATTTTTTGATGAAATGAGTGTTTAAAATGTTATACTATCATGCTATTATTTTGTTTATTTTTAATCATTTAGTTATTAAATAATTTTTTTTAAAGAAATGTTTTAGTCTTACTTTCTTTAGTCTACCCAATTCCTGTTTCATAATTTGCAATGTGTGTCACTTTATTTCATGACAGTCTAATGTTGTAGGGTTGTTTTTAAATAATCCCAATAAAACTATTTTCTTAAAATAGGGTAAACCTATGAATTATTTGAAGGAATTTATAATAAGCTGCTTTATTTATTTATCTTTTGTTCATAATAATAGCTTATAGAGTTCTTGCTTTCTCAGCTATATTTCTTCATAACAGTTAGTTATATTGAGTGGGGGTTTAGGCTTAGTGTTATGGACATGCAGATGATGATGATCCTGGTTGGCACAAAAGAATTATCCTTTAAAATCCATGCACTACTTTTTATTTTATTTATTATTTCTTTATAAATTAAGTTCATTGTTGGCCAGTAAATGGCCAGAGCATTGATGATGGTCAGTATGTTTTTAGTATCTCAGCGTTATTTGACTTATTGTTATATTTTGATGGAGTAGTACCCAAGTATGTGCTTTCAGATAATTATTGTTTGTATTCTTGCCCTATATTTAGCAATGTCTAAATAATTAGCCTGGTTTATAGTGACCCAATTTCAAATACACTCACAAGATTGATGTTGATTTATTTTTATTGTTGATCATCCACGGTGATGAATGATTTTTACTTTGGTGTAATGTTGGTAAAGTTATAGTTAGTTCTGTGTTGATCTCTCATGCTCATTCCTTTTATATTTAATTTTATATTTTGTTTATTTTGTGTTGATGATGATAGTTTCCCATCTCATAATTCAGTTTTAATGTGGTTTACTATTACAAATGATTACCCAATTCTGGGACCTTATACCCTCAGATTGTCTCTTATTAACCCCTATCTTACATACTGTACAGTGTATATATATATATATATATATATTAAATATGCATTATACATATATATATATATATATATATATATATATATATACCTTGTGTGTTAATGCAATTTAATGATTAAATGAAAACAGACCATATTCTATGAGCTATTAAATATAAACACCCATTTTTATTATCAGAACACTTAAAAATAGAAAGATCATTATTTATACTGGTGGATTCAGTTTAGGCTTCATTTTATAATAATTGCTGAAATGAGGGTGAATTTGAAACTTAAGCCATTATGTAAATATGACATTATTATTTTTAATTATAATTTCATAAACAAAGACAAGAACACAATTTCATTAAATAATATTTTTTGTAATTAGAAAAATAAAGTCAAGCAATTATAAATATTTAAAAAATGTAGCATCGATCATACATGTAAGCAAATTGAAGCAGACCAACTTCCATGAACTATATATATATAATTAATGCTTGTTTGGAGCTAGTGGTAAGCTCCATCTTGTGAACATATATACACATTACAATTTTTTTTTCATGGTTCAAAAATTCATTGTTTAATAAAAGCTTATGTATTTATATATTTTAATCTTTTATATATTGTTATATACATATGTGATTTATTTTACACAAATGAAATAAAATAAAAATGGACTTTAGTCTAGCCAAACATACCATTAAGATAAGATATATTAATTTATAGAAAAGTGGTTAGAATAGACGATGAGATGTGTACCTTCTATAATTAGTTATTAAGAGTATTTTTTTAAAAAATGAGGATGATCAATAGTAATAGTGAATTTATGATTTCAATATAACGAATTTTGCGATTCAAGTTTCTTCTTTCTTGTATTGAAAGGGTTGAAGATATAGACTTTGATGTTGTTATTTATACATATATAGCATTTTATGTTTTTGATTTTGTAATTCATAATTTATAGATGTGTTTAAAATTTTAAATTTAAGTTTGAAGGTAAAATGTTTGCTTTCAGATGTATAATTTCATTTTGTATTTTGAAAATTTTATATTTTTATATTGAAAAATTTCAAGAAAGTAGATTTTCAGTTTTTTTATAAATATTTATATGATCTATTCCATATGTAAACATAAATATTTTATAAATATAATGTTTTACAATTTTAATTTATATTTCATATTTTGAAATATTTCAGATGTTCTACTTTTTATAAATTAGATTATAGAAAGTTTCAGAAGATTAAAAAAAAAAGGTCTCTAATAGATAATAATCAGGCATATTCTGCCCAAACCTATGCATCTAATGGTTATTAGTATTAATCAAAAACAATAGAAATGATCACAGAATTAATCAACCACATTGGTATTGAAGCAGTCAATCTTAGCTTAAGATTGAGATTCATAGTTTTATCTACTAACCTGTATTCAAACCCTATACCCCATCATGCTCCTTTTGTCATGTATATATATATTTTATGTATATATTTGAGATGCATGCCTAAGTTATAAATTCTAATGTTTCAATAACATTTTTTTAAATTATTATTAGATTTTTTTTATTAAAGTATTATAAGTGTGGCTCAAATATATATATAGGAGCAAAATACTAACAAAATATTGATTTTTTTGTAAATATTTTAAGTACTTTTTTTTTTACCTATTACTATGTATATTTTATAAAATCCAAGATGGAATGATGCAACTGTTAATTGTCTAAAAATAATTAAAGGGTTGGAAACACTATTGTTTTAATCTGGGGAAGGTATTTTTAATTAAACTTTTTACTTGAAATGGGGATTAAGATTAAAGATTTTCTTTTGTTATAAACATTTTTGTCAAATCGATTTCTAATCTGGAAATAGATTTGAATTTATTTTTGGATGTTATCTTACAGTTGTATCTTTCAAAAACAATGACCTAAGTAATTAAAAGCATTCCAAAAATACCTGGGTAAAGTATAAAATGGCCGGTTTTTAAATCAGATAGATTAGCTACTATTGAAAGAACTGCAGTGAACATAATCCAAGCTAGTTTGAAATGTAAGCATAGAAATCTCATCACCTTTCTGACCCATGAGGGTCATCTGCTGTCACTATGTCATTATGCTCCCATGAAATGAAGTGAAAGCCCAATGGAGAACTTTAGAACATTGAATTAAAGCTTGCTGCCACATAAGAACTGCCATGCATGAGCCAGACTTTTTAATATGGACTTTTAAAATGGTGCATGATAAATTATTTCAAACCACCACCATTGAAACTAAATCTAGCTTGCCTAACTAGTCTCAAACTTTATTATCAATTTCTCCTAATGTATAATTTAATTTTGTAACTTTTCTAAAATTTAATTTGCTCTTAAATAATTTCTATAAGTCTAATTTTCCCTCATATGCTTTAACTTTCTTTAATTTTGGTGTGGACATTTATTTAGTTATTTAGTACTTGATTTTATATGTCTATTTTAGTTATTAATATACCAATCTCATGTAATCTGATGAATTGAATTTTTTAAAATCTTTTCTTTCTTTAAGTAAACCTCTGTGAATTAACATCCCCTTTCAATATAATGCATTATTAATTAATATACTTACCAGATTGTTTTACAAGCCAACATTTTATTTATGTTTTAATATAAAAAAGAATATATTTGTTTAACTCTGGATTTTCTACCCAGGGTGAATCCAGAACTCAAGCTAATTAATGCTTTGAAACCTTATTTATTTTATAAATGTTATTCAATTCTGAAAAGGTGACCAATTAGTTTTTTTTCTATAACTGCTAGTTTTATTTTTACATACTCTTAAAATATCAAATACAGTACTTATATATTCCAGTTATTGTAAAATCAATGAAGGTGAGATTGATTTATTTGAAATAACAGAAAAGAGAATCTTAATATTTTTTTTTACTACAGAAAATCTTAACATATATTTTATTTAGGGAAATCTCTATATATATTCTAGTGGCATAGCAAATTAATTATACAAATTATGGCATTCAAACAAGGGTCATTCATATTAATGCAGTAGATCTTAGTCAATGTTGTTAGTGACATTTATCTGTACTGCATTACTGACATTCGACCTTATCTTCGTGTTTATATATATATATATATATATATGTGCTTCTTAATCTGGGGGATGTGACAAGTTTGAACCCATAGATTTCTTTTCAGGCCTTGTTCTGAGGATAGTTAACATTTCCAGGACCATTTATTTTGTATAAAAAGGCCTCTGGCAGTAATTATCTAAGTCTAACACACACCATGCCTATTCACTTTTTTCACAAAAAAGGGCCTGCACATCGCTGATGTCCATGGTATGCCTATCCACTTCATCTTTCATCCAGAAGCATGACTTTCCCTGTTATTTTTTGGCTATTATGTCAGCACTGCAAACTTCTTCCTATTATTATTTCTTTTGCTTCATGACCCAGTTTTAATGTTCTACTATAAAATTGTGCTCTGCTCAAAATATATATAAATGCCAGTTACTTCTAGTTTTATTAATTAAATTTATTTCAGTCTTATACAATCCCACCGTCATAATGTATTACTGTATTTAAGAGTATTTGCCTAGGGGGGAATAGAGCATTCTTCTTACCAGCGCTAATTAAGAGAATTTTCATTAAATATTTTGTCATATAATCAAATGTGTTTTACTTATTGTCGCAACCATAATGGCATGAAAATAGTTTTTTTTATATGTATAATGAATCTCAGAACACTCCCCGAAATAATATGTTACTCACCATGTTTCAGAACGATAACCCAAAGCATTATTAGCAATTTTATGTAACTTCTTTCTAATAATCGATTGGCATTTTAATATTGGACCCACCAAAGATGTGTGCCTATTTATAATATATAATTTAGCTAATAAACAGCATATGAAAAATAATAGCATGAATGACACTATATAAACGTCTACCACTTGCTCATTCATGCACATACTAATGTATGCAATTAACTAAGTCGTAATGTATAATAATTTGTCATTATATTAAACTATATTTTATTGTCTATCTTGTTTGAGTAGTTCAAATTTTTCTTTTCTCCATTTCCAAAAGTACAGCCATGCTTATATATATATTTTAGTTTAGTCATAGTAATAGATGTCTCATTGTCTTCTCCCCTTTGCTAGTGGGCCGGATTAAGAATTAATTCTCATATGCCATCATTGTTATGTTATCCATTAGGTGTTTGATCTGGGGCTTAGAGAATGGGTTCGAATTCAGGCTGGCCCCTGATCTTAATCTCAGGCTCGAGTGGGTTTGAAGTACAGTTTGTGAGTTCCAGCTCATGTTATATGGATAAACATGTTTTGATCAGTACATAGAATTTTTTTTTCCTGGCTTGGCTTCCCAATGTGAGGCTTTGATATAAACACCCACATACCCTGACTACTGAATTCTTTATATGTATATTTTTAAAAAAAGTTATAAGATATATATAGTTTTTTTCCACATTTGGTGTGTTTAAAATAATGTGTTCCAAGTGTAAGATTCATTGTTTAAAGTTAAAATCCATGTGCTACAACCACAATTATAGTACATATGTATTTTTTCTTCAATATAATAACCTACATACCTGAGTCATATATAATTTTTTTTTGTTTTGAGACATATATGAAAAATGTGTGAATAATTCATAAATCATTGATCACTCTGTGTTTGCTGGTGCCCTTATAAAAAGAAATTTTGCCAACCAATAATGAGTCAAATGCAAAAATGTTGGAAGTGGAGGTTCAAACTCAGATAAAAAAAATATTGAGAGCAAATTTTTTTTGATTTAATGCTATGATGTAAAATTTTAAACATGTAATAACCAGACTATGAGTTTTCATTTCAGATGCAAGGGTGCGACCAAGAGAAATGAAAAGGTGAAATGACTAGATTTGTATAACATCTTAAATAAACATTTTTTCTTCCAGCAAGCAAAAGATAAAATTTTCAGCTAAACTATAGTTGGGCAGATATATAGAAGGTGGGGAGCAGTGAGTGGTTAGGCAGGAGATGTTTTTTTTTTTAAAAGGGGATAACGAAGAACACTTAAATCAACAAAAATATGAAATGTACATTAAAATTAAAAAAATTTTCTGTTGTTCTTTTGGTCGTCACTTGAAAATTCCTAGTCAAGGCATTTTTTTTCAATGTTTTTGTTTTTGTTTCATTGTATATGAGGAGAAATGAAGCAGTCAATCTTAGCTTAAGATTAAGCTTCATAGTTCCATCTACTAACCTGTATTCAAACACTACATCCCATCCTGCTCCTTTTGTCATGTATATATATTTTATGTATATATTTGAGACGTGTACCTAAGTTATAAAATTTTAACCTTTCAATAACATTTTATAAATTGTTATTTCTTTCTTATTAAATTATTATAGGTGTGGCTCAAATATATATATATATATATATATATATATAAGCAAAATACTAACAAAATATTTACTAAGGCTTTAACCTCAAGAATATGCATGTAAAAATGTGATATTAGGGACCTCTATATTTTGGAAGAAAAGAAGAGAACCCCTCTTTTCTTCCAAAGTGTAAGCTTGTGGTTAAGACCTGTAGAGGTCCCTAATATCGCATTTTTACATGAATATTCTTGAGGTTAAAGCCTTAGTAAATATTAGTTATGTAATCAATGTGCATTTAAATAAATTTATAATTACAACAATATATTGATTTTTTTAATAAATATTTTATTATACATCATTTGAAAACTTTTTCTTTTTAAAGTACTTTTTTTTTACCTATTACAATGTATATTTTATAAAATCCAAAATGGAATAATGCAACTGTTAATTGTCTAAAAATAATTAAAGGGCTGGAAACACTATTGTTTTAATCTGGGGAAGGTATTTTTAATTAAACTTTTTACTTGAAATGGGGATTAAGATTAAAGATTTTCTTTTGTTATAAACATTTTTGTCAAATTGATTTCTAATCTGGAAATAGATTTGAATTTGTTTTTGGACATTATCTTACAGTTGCATCTTTCAAAAACAATTAACTAAGTAATTAACACCATTCCAGAAATACCTGGGCAAAGTATAAAATGGCCAGTTTTAAATCTGATAGATTAGCTACTATTAAAAAAACTGCAGTGAACATAATCCAAGCTAGTTTGAAATGTAAGCATAGAAATCTCATCACCTTTCTGACCCATGAGGGTCATCTGCTGCCACTATGTCATTATGCTCCTGTGAAATGAAGTGAAAGCCTGATGGAGAACTTTAGAATGCTGAATAAAAGCTTGCTGTCACATAAGAACTGTCATGCATGAGCAGGACTTTTTAAGATGGACTCTTAAAATGGTGCAAGGTAAAATGTTTCAAACTATCACCATTGAAACTAAATCTAGCTTACCTAACTAGTCTCAAACTCTATTATCAATTTCTCCTAATGTATAATTTAATTTTGTAACTTTTCTAAAATGTAATTTGCTCTTAAATAATTTCTATAAGTCTAATTTTCCTTCATATGCTCTAACTTTCTTTAATTTTGGTGTGGTCATTTATTTAGCTATTTAGTACTTGATTTTATATGTCTATTTTAGTTATTAATATACCAATCTCATGCAATCTGATGAGTTGAATTTTTTAAAATCTTTTCTTTCTTTAAGTAAACCTCCGTGAATTAACATCCCCTTTCAATATAATAAATTATTAATTAATATACTTACCAGATTGCTTTACGAGCCAACATTTTATTTATGTTTTAATATAAAAATATATATATTTGTTTAACTCTGGATTTTTTACCTGGGATGAATCCAGAACCCAAGCTAATTGACGCTTTGAAACTTTATTTATTTTATAAGCATAATTCAATTCTGAAAATGTGACCGATTAGTTTTTTTTTCTATAACTGCTAGTTTTATTTTTACATACTCTTAAAATATCAAATACAGTACTTATATATTCCAGTTATTATCAACAAAGGTGGGATTGATTTATTTTAAATAACAGGAAAGGGAAGGGAGTAAATCTTAATGTTTCTTTTACTAGAGAAAATCTTAACATATATTTTATTTAGGAAAACCCATATATATATATATATATATATTTGCTATGCCACTAGAATATATATATATATATATATATATATATATATTCTAGTGGCATAGCAAATTAATTATATAAATTATGGCATTCAAACAAGAGTCATTCATTTTAAAGCAGTAAATCTTAGTCGATGTCGTTAGTGACATTTATCCAAACTGCGTTATTGACATTCGGCCTTATCTTCGTGTTTATATATATGTGCTTCTTAATCTGGGGGTTGTGACAAGTTCGAACCCATAGATTTCTTTTCAAGCCTTGTCCTGAGGATAGTTAACTTGTCCAGGACCATTTATTTTATATAAAAAGACCTCTGGAGGTGATTCCCTACATCTGGCACATGCTATGCCTATCCACTTTTTTCGTATAAAAAGGCCTCTGGCTGTGATTTCCTAAGTCTGGCACACACCATGCCTATCCACTTTCTTTGTAAAGAAGGGCCTGCACGTAGCTGATGTTAACAGCATGTCTATCCACTTTGTCTTTCATCCAGAAGCACAACTTTCCCTGTTATTTTTTGGCTATAATATCAGCACTGCAAACTTCTTACTATTACTATTTCTTTTGCTTCATGACACAGTTTTAATGCTCTAATATAAAAATTGTGCTCTGCTCAAAATATATATAAATGCCAATTACTTCTAGTTTTATTAATTAAATTTATTTCAGTCTTATACAATCCCATCATCTTAATGTATTACTGTATTTAAGAGTATTTGCCTAGGGCAAAATAGAGCGTTCTTCTTCCTGCACTAATTAATATAATTTTCATTAAATATTTTGTCATATAATCAAATGTAATTTTCAAATGTGTTTTACTTATTTTCATGATCGTAATGGTGTGAAAATAATTTTCTTATATGTATAATGAATCTCAGAATGCTCCCTGAAATCATATGTTAGTCACCACATTTTAGAACCATAACCCAAAACGTTAATAGCAATTTTATGTAACTTCTTTCTAATAATCGATTGGCATTTCAATATTAGACCCACCAAAGAAGTGTGCTTATTTATAATATATAATTTAGCTAATAAAGAGCATATGAGAAATAATAGCATGAATGACACTATGTAATCATCTACCACTTGCTCATTCATGCACATACTAATGTATGCAATTAACAAAGTCATAATGTATAATAATTTGTCATTATATTAAACTATATTTTATTGTCTAACTTGTTTGAGTAGTTACAGCCATGCTTATATATATTTTAGTTTAGTCATAGTAACAGATGTCTCATTGTCTTCTCCACTTTGCTAGTGGGCTGGATTTAGAATTAATTCTCATGTGCCATCATTGTTATGTTATCAATTTGGTCTTTGATCTGGGGCTTAGAGTGTGGGTTCGAATTCAGACTGGTCCCTGACCTAAATCTCGGGGTTGTGTGGATTTGAAGTACAGTTTGTGAGTTCCAGCTCATGTTAGATGGATAAACATGTTTTGATCGGTAAAGTATAAGTAAATAAGCCCAGCAAAGCATCTATATCACATGAACACCAGGTGCCTCACTGATGAATGCCATAAGCTACTAACTAATCTGGGGATGTTGGATGGGTAGGCACTAGATAAAGATTTTATGCACAAGCCTTTTGGCATTCAGTCATTACTTTGGATAGCACTGAGTGGCACTATTGTATGGAGAGTCTTTGCCTGTTTCAAAGCAAATATAGAAAAGATTCAGAATCATTCTAAACATACATGCTGAAAAGACCATTTCAAAGTAAAAAAGATTCATAATGAATATAATGACATAACTAGAGACAATAACAGAAACTGAAACTAGTTTATCTCAAAAAAAAATTGAAAAAGACAAATAAATTCTGGAAAATTGAGCATTATATTAAAAGAAGTTGAAAGTGCAAGTTGTAATAGAGTCAAATCAAATCTCCCCTGCTGTGCTTCTACATAACTCATGCATAGAGAATAAGAAAATAATAAAAAAAACATAGCGTTAGACAAGAAAAAATCATGATAAAAAAATTTTCACATTGTGATTTAGGAAACATTGAGCACAAGGCAGAGTTAAGTAATAAATTGATAGCTTAATGTATGATTGGCAGAATAAACATTCTAGATTTGCTCTATAAAGATGACTCAAAATAAAAGTAATTCTAAAGATTCAATTATAGAAGCAATATTGACTTGATAGAGCCAGATATCAGTGATATCTGAGAAACTGTTTGATGAGATTGTTTATTTACATCCTATGAAATGCACTTTACAACAAATAACCACACACTCTTATTAATAGTAAAAATATACATTTGCCAAACAAATATAGATTGATTCATGGGGTTATTCTGGGATCAGTGTTCTTTCATGGGTCATGGCATTTTGGATTATGAAAGATCAAAATTGATTTGTGAAGGAGGTTTCTCTCCAATTATATAAGTCAAATGAAACTGTTTTCCTAAATTCATAAGAAATGGAAATTAAAATAATAAAATTGTAACTAGTGTCTGGCACATGGCATGTTGGATTTGAAGTATAAATATTTTTAATTCGAGAATTTTTTTGCCTTACCAAAGACATTCTCTATTTCTCATTAATACAAAACTTAAGTGGACGAACAGTGAAATGTAATAATGCATTGAGGTATTACAAAAAAAGATGTTTCAGTTCTGTTGTGTTTAGTTTCAAGATAATTAAACAATATTATAGTACTACAATACTGGGTCTCACATCCATTTATAAACTTTTAATAATATTTAAGGATTAAAAGATATTTGATGTATTTGACCTTGCTGCAATGACATATAATATGCTAATAATGGACATGTTTATTTAATTTATATTATTTCAATACATAATTACTATATCTTTTTAAGAATATATATAAATGAATACCCCAAACTTCTTGTTTTTTATATAACTGATATAAAAATAAAACTACACACCAACATTTTGACTATTTTATAATATAGTCTTTTTCAAGGAACATTAAAAAATACAAATATATAATAATAAATATAAATATCACATATTCCAAACAAATCCAAAGACATTGAAAAATACTAAAAAAATTTCTTTACCTCAATATTTTTTCTATTGCAAAAAATCTCAAAACATTATCATTTTTTTTTTTTTACATTTTAATATTTTTAATGTTTTTGGACTTGTTTGAAATAAGTAATATATATATTTATTATTATATATTTGTATTTTTATATTTTAGTGTTTTTTGAAAAAGACTATTTGGTGTATTCAAATTTATGTATATGGAAAATTAGGAACTATTTTTGAAAAGAAACACTGTGTAGATGATATTTTAAATTCGTTAGCTTTTCAAAAATATATAATTTCTCTAACATTATTAAATATTGTAATGTTTATTACATAATTTTTTAGTGTTTTTTTTTTTTTAGTATAATCTTCTTTTAAATATTTTATTAGTCCTTGAGGTTCAATGTTTGTCTGAACATAAATTCCAGAATATTAACTGTGTTCCTATGTATACAATCTATTTTTTATTAGTATATATTAATCAGTACTTTGTATTGTGGCATTCAGATAATAAATACAAATTTTGTCCAGTAATACACTCCATCAGTCTTAAATTACAAATATGAATATTATTAAGGATATTTTCCTAAAAAATCCCTACTATTTTTCTCTATTCATTTATGAAATTTCAAATAATTACATAACATGGCATACCAAAAGTGTACTGAATTGAATTATAAATATATATCACATAATATTTGAGACTAAAACTCATGCCACTGACCAATCAATATTTTAAAAAATATTTTCTAGCCCAGAATATTGTCTTAGTAAGTATCAAGAAAAGAGCAATTGCCTTTCCTTGTGTCATGTTTCTTAATATAGAGGCTACTCCTTTCATGTTATCTAATATCTTATGCCATGATGGAGAGTATTTTAAAATATTTATTTACAGTGGCATACATTTTAATCTTGAATATTATAAATAGTATAACACTGAATGTATTCTATTATATATAGATTATTGCAAAAAAACTCCTAGGTACATGGAAAATTATGTAATTTTAAGTAGAAATTATTTTGAACTGCATTGCTATTTTTATTTGCAAATTATATTTAAATACATGGAAAATTTTCATATAATATTTTTCCCTCCATGGTTTGGCACAGTTGGTAGAGCATCCAACTTGGCATCAGCAGGTTCCAAGATTGCATCTGACACTTGCAGTTGCTCAAAAATCTTAAAAACTCCCAATAAACAAAGACATATGCATTTTATATAATATTTTGTGATATTTTTATTTTAACTAAAAATAAAATTTGGGTAGTTTTTGATTACACATACTGTGGCCACTAGGTGATGCTGCAGAACCACCAAGAAGCCTGCAAGTGATAAATTTATATACAAAAATGGCTTAAATCAATGGAAAATTAAAATTAATATGCCTAAGGCAAGATAACAAAAGTAAGTAAAAAATCAAGTAAAAAATTTAGCCTAAGGCAAGTAAAAAATCAAGTGAAATAATATGTAAGTTTTAAAAAGGTACACACACAAAATTGGTAAAAATTAATGAAAATTTTAAATGCCTGAGGTGAGAAATGGATAAGTAAAATGCCTAGGGCAACAAATAGAGCAAATCCTCCCACAAAAGCAAACAAATCATAAAATTAAAAATTGAACAAATTCTTCTAAAATACAAATCAAAAAGAAATAGAATAAAACGCTATAAAATTCAAATTACAGAAATTGGTCTAATATATAAAACACAAATTCAATCAAAAATAAGTAAAATGCAAATTTAAAAAACCAAAAAAATCATGAATGCTATTTTCAAAAGTCTATGAAATTAAACAAAAATATACTAAATCTCAAAAAAAAAATTAATGTAGCCAAATTAATGGCAGTTTAAAAAAATTCCTCTGACAAAATACTTTTCAAAAATATATTAAATTTTATCTAACTAACAGATATCATAATGTAAACCTTAATAACAGACTAATACATATTAAGTAATTAAATAAAATAACAATGAGATCATAACTATTTAAAAAATAAAAGTAGCTATAAAATACAAAAACAACAACATGAAGAATTAAATAAAAAATGGAGGGTAAACCTCTGTCCAGGTACTTTTCAAAAATATATCAAATTTTATCTAATTAATACCATACATATTAAGTAGTTAAATATAGATAACAACGAGTTTATAGCTATTTAAAAATAAAAGTAGCTATAAAATACAAAAATAGAAATTGGATGAGAGTGCAATCCTAAATTCATTGTAATATTTGGTGGGGATTGCAGTTTAAGTTATATAGAAAGTATATTGCAATGAGTATATTTTTAAATATGCAATTAATGTCCAAATTGATCTATAATTATGACAACCTTCACCCTGAATTTTATTACTGAATATTATTTATTATTACAGAATATTATTAGTAGCATCATTAGCTTCAAGGTACATAAGGAATAGTTTAAATTAGATCAATATTCTATTCTATTATTAGTTTATAACAAAATTATTGCAAATACTCAGGTTAGGTAGCACATATATAAGATCCTAGCTCAACAAATAATTTAGAAATTTTTTTGAAATAAAATAATCAGAATATAAAATAGAATTTTAACTAATTGAAAATTTATAATTAAATATTACTTTAAAAACAAATTTTATTAGGTCTAATAAAGGTTACATTTTGTATTGGTGAGAAAGTATTCATTTATTATTAACACTCACAAAGTGCATGCACAATTAGCTCAAAAGGCTGATATTTGAATGTATACAATTGTAAACATACGCTATATAAAATAAATGCTTATTTACTTATAAAGCAACAATTAAAGGAATGAAAAAAAACCCACACATTTTAAATGATTGAGACCATTATTAAACAATTGAAATTTGAAAGACTCAATTTATATAATATTGTCCAATGGTGACAATTGATGTGATTATCCATGTATAATTAAGTGGTTGGAAAGTTTGTATAGCTTCAAGTCTCTTCAAAAATAAATTTTGATGACAATAGTTGATCTCTATTTTCAATCTTTTCCATTGTTTCCATAAAACAGGCATTTTGATCTGGGTGATGCTGTTTGTATGTCATTTTACACCTCACGAACCAGATTGAATATGTTATAAAAATTGAAAATCTGATGATTGGGAATTGTTTAGTTTTGATGCTTTTTTGCAGCAAGATTATAGTGTAGTAATCTATCTTGATGTTATTATATATTATTTGTCTCACTGTTACCAGCACATCACATGTTGTAATGATGTGGTTGTATGACTTCTCTTCTCTATGGCATCTGAAGCACATCGGATCTACTTTTGTTATATGCCATTTACAACAAAGGAAGGATAGAGTTGGCATAGATTCAAGATTTGATTTGATTACAAAATCAAGGTACTTGGGCTCCAGAGCCCAGTGTTTAAATAACAAGGTTATCCTATGGCTGGTTAAGCCCAGTTTTGGATTTTGGATGTGTGGCTCTGGGTTTATTAACTGAAGCACTTTCCAGATGTTTTTTAAGCTGTTCTATTGTGATTTCAATATAGCACTGTATATTATGAGCTTTTGTATAAAGCCAGCTATTTCTTTTTGGAGGTGGTGTATCTGTTGACTGTATTGCTATCAGTATTTGTGTGTAACCGTATTTGATTTCTAGGTTGTGTAGGAGGGTGGGTGTCTTTTGTATAAGTATGGATGGGATGGCATGTAGTGACAAACCATTGTATTTGTGATGGCATTATTTTACCTATACTGATGGCCACTGTTTTATTCCTCCAGAAGAGCCTTGCATATAGTCTGTTAATTTTTTTAATGAAGGAGTTTGGTGTGGACATGACAGGCAAATAGTAGGCAATTCTATTCATTACCTTCATGTTCAATAAAGCCATTTTTCCCTGTAGAGAGAGATACACTTCTGACAGGGTATTTGTTATTTTTTCATTTGCTTGAATTATGTTATCTTGGAGTTCTTTCAACATGGCTGTTTGGGAGTTGTATATTGAAAATCCCAGAAATTTTTGAGGGTCAGCATGATAGTTTGATGTTATTTTTTTTCCTGTCAGGATACACCAGGTAGATGATTTTCTGGTGTTGATTTTGAGGCCAGAGATGTTAGAGAAAGAGTTGATGATGTGATATAGTTGTGGTAGGTATTTCTTGGATGAAAGGATGACAAGTACATCATCCATATACACTATCACTTTTATATTCTTTTTCAATTCTGGAAGAAAGACCCCAGGTAGTAAAGAATCTATGTTCTTGAGAAGTGGATTTATATATAGCACAAACAGCAGGGCACTGAGAGGTGAGCCTTGTAAAATAGATGATGTGGGGGTGAATCCCTCAGTGATTATGCTGTTTAGTGAGATATGTATCTCTCTGTTGATTAGTAAATTTTCTATGATTTGTACTGTCTCAGATGGAATGTCTATATCTGAGAGAGATTGTAGCAGTACTCTTATGTTTACTGTATCAAATTCTGATATATTTAGTTGAACTTCCAAGGGTCTTGACTGCCTATGAGACCTAATATGGTCAAGAAATATCTTAGTCTCACCAATGGCTGTCAGAGCAGATGATCCTTTTTTGCGTGTTGTGATGGAGCAAGCTTGTTAAAGATAATGGGTTAGATCTTGTCCTTAATAACTCCCTCTATTATTTTGATAAGTAGAGTGGACATAGAGATGGGCCTGATGTTGGATTTTTGAGTAGGGTCATTGTTCTTTTTCATGAATGGAGCAAGTACTATTGGGTATAAATTCTTTATAATTTTTTTTATGCCCATAATTTTGATAGCACTACTATTTACATCTAATGATTTCAGATCCATTTTAGTTATTAGATGAATTTGCTCACAATTTGATGTTATGGAATACTAATCACAGATTGATATCAGCAGTATGCCACTCCTACTGTTAACCTTCATGGATAGAGGTTGATTATACATTTTTAATATTCAGCATTATTTTACCATCAGATATTGACATATTTTTCATATTTGCAAACTACTTTTCCTGACTCTGAAATATATGGTTATAATTAGTTATTTCATTACTATTAGCCTTAATTTTTGTCTTGCATATTATTTTCATGTGCTCTCATTTTTTGCAAATTTTATATTTCTCGCACCATTGAAAACATTGCTGGCCTTGTGGCCATTTTTACCACAGCAAAAACAAATAAATGGATTTTTGCTATAAATCATTTGATCATTACTGTTTGTAACTACATGTTTTACAATATTTTAATGTGTACTTATTAAAATGTTTTTATCCACAGTCTTTAATAAATTTCTATTTTATCATTATATATATATATATAGTTTATGTTATCACTTTAAAAATAATGGAGTGAATACTTATATATATATAGTATTTAAAATTGTGAAATATAAGGTAGCCGATTAATTCTCCAGAGATTGTGGTTGATCTGAGAGATATAAGTAAACTTTTTCTTAAATATTATTTATATTGGGTGTATTTGTTTAAGATCATAACTAGTTGTGTATTTGTATGTGGCTAATATTAAACCATAATATTTAAGCTGTCATTTTGACTGTTTGTGTGACTTACGATAAAAAATGTAGCATGCTCCAAATTCAGTAGTAGTATAGTTGTGTAAATAGTTTCTAGATTGTAATTGAAAATAAGTACAATAAAATATCATTCGGTCTATTATATAAATATAATAAAGACAAATATGTAGCTTTTATTTATTTATTTTTTTCTTTCAGATATAAGCGCCTGTCATTGCAATTGTTTTGACTGCAAGTGTTATATTTTTTATACTTTTTTGTTTAATACTTTCTTTATTGTAACTGAAAATATATACAAATTCAGTATTTTTTTTCATCAGCCGGGAAGCGAACACGCTAACCCGGGACAACTGCTTGCAAAGCACAATAGTGGTAAATTTGCAGATATTTTTAGTATTTCATTATGCGTTATTAAGGAATGTATCCCTCTGATACAAACGATTTCTAATTCAATTTCTTTTATCACGACCTCTACATAATTGTATCATCTATTGCAAATTAATTGTCTGTAAATGTGACTGCCAATTATGAGCTATAAAGTTAAAGGTTTTACTCTTTGCTGAGTGAATAGTTTTGCTTATGGCAAATGGTTTCTCAAACTTCTATATATAATTTGCCTTATGAATTTAAATTTCCCTTTTAATAATGTCACTTGTCTGAAAGCTCATTTTTTTATTTTCTGAAATATAGAATATAAACAATCATTTTATATTTATAGACATGGCAACAAAAAAAGGCAGTACAACTGCACAATGATATTGCCACCACGTGTAAAATAAGCCGTTTCTGTTGTCTAATTTATATATATGTCTTGTACATGAGGGGTCAGATTGACTTTAGGTCAACATGGGTGCGACGATAATCTCGGCCTCAGCGTGGCTTTTGAGCATTCCATCATCAGATTTTCAATTGGATGCACGGTTGAAGAATTTGAGAGTGGAGTGGATTGAAACCTGTCCATTAAAGTATAAAGGTTGGATATATTAATATATATCTGAGCACTTATTGCATATATGTGTAGAGATGATAATCTGGACCAACTGATGATTGCTGGTTTAGCATGAAATACGTCTATTGGCGATTATTTATCTTTTCGACATATATGTTCAAGTGTATCAGTATTATGAGATAGAGTGGAGAATGGTGGGTTGTGTGAACTCTATAATACAATCTAATAAATAATCTAAGTATTGCTTTTTAGATTTTTCCACCAAGAGATAATTTATGATACAATGAGGTGTGTACTTTAAAATCTGCATTTTTATGAACTACACATATATAGATGTGAAAGTCTGTATATAGTGCAAAGATACCATAGTAATTATTAGGAATGTTTTTCAGGTAGGTGGATTGTATCCAGCACTGGTCACTAAATGTGTATCTAGTTGTTCTTAGCTAAAAAAAAATGAAGCAATGATGAAACTGCTTAAACCTCATAGGCCATTTTATCCACACAGGCACACACATTCACGCATATATATATATATATATGAACCAAAGAGCTAATAGTATTCAAATTAGCAAGAACTGGGTTTCGTAGATGCTTAATAAAACGACCATGATCGCATAAGCTTTGAAAGTATACTCTTACTTAATTATTCTCTGTTACAGTATTTTCATATTACTATCAACGGTAGAGTATCAAGATATTATATATATATTATTTTATCAAAGTTCTATTTAAAGTTCAAATACATCAACTCGGCATAATTTACTAATAAATAACGTAATTAATTATATTTTTTTAAAAAACAAAATAAAAATATTATTTTAAATTTGAATTTAAATGCAATTTAAATGAAGTATGCTTTATTTATTTTTATACTAATTATGCAAACAAAAAAGAAGAAGAATCATAATTAAAATAAACATATAATTCACAGTATATTTGATTTTGTAATTATACTGTTGTTTATCAAAGGCAATTAAGAGTAATTATTTGTTTAGCTAAAATTAATTATTTACTATTAATGTTAAGTTTATCAAAGTTCAAGAATAATATAAAAATCCAAAGGAAAAAAAAATCTTAATGAGAATTACTAAAAGTATCTTTTGATTAAATAAAAAAAAAATATTAAAAAAATAATAATAATAATTATAATAAGTAAAAATAATTACTTTAAAATCTAGATTGCATTTGGCAAAGAAAGAGTAATAGTAAGCCATAGACTTAATAGACAAACAATAGTTTCCTGTATAATCGTTGAGAATACATCATATTACAAGGATTGATGACTTTTTCAACTGGTGGGACAATTTCAACTTTCTCTTTACAATTGACGCGCGTATTTTTTTATGAATTGAAATCAAGTAACATTATTATTATTATTATTATTATTATTATTATTATTATTATTATTTCTTTGTATTCTTTATATATATATATTCTGAGCAGATTAATTCTACAGCAGCTAGAATGCAATCATTTATAAACTCCCTTTCAGAAAATGATTTCAACATTTTGATTCTTTAAAAAAAAAAACAAATTTGTTTTACAGAATTTTCTGATTTGTTTATACGTTTTATAAAACGTGTTGGCCATCAGATAAAACTTCTTGTCATAGTTTGCATTTTAATACTTCTTTCTTCCCCAAACAATTTTGTAGTAATCAAAATATACTGATAAATAGTTTCTCTTAATATTGTTTTTTATTAACTGAAATACTTTCCAGGCACATCATGCACATCGACTTACTATTTCTTTCTATTTAAAAAAAGGGGTTCTATACATTAGATTGAAATGCTGACATTTTGTTCAATGTAGTATAATAGAAAATAATAATAAAATGAAGTAAAATTCATAAAATTTGAGTTTTATTTTTGCCAATATAGTTTCTTCTTCTGTGAAAAGCACCTAAACAAACAATATGCTCTAAGCAATAATTGAATCTGTAGTCAGATGGACCAACAATAATCATAATTTGTTTTATTATTACACCTCTGGTAGAATAAACTAGAACATTTATAAAAATTTAAACCACTAAACATCACATGATCACTATTTCTTATGCTAGCACATTACAAAACTATCCATACAGTAGTGCCAACCAGAGTAATCAATGGGTGCCAGAAGGCTTGTGATCTAGGTGCAATGCTCTCAGATCCAAAGCTTCTCACTGATGAAGGCCACAAGCCAGAAGTTAGTCTGGGGATATTATATGAGTAGGCACTAGATAGAGATTTTATGCACAAGCCTTCTGGCATCCATTAATTACTCTGATTGGCACTGAGTGGCACTACTGTATGGAGAGTTTTGCCTGTTAATAAAAATTTGTGAGAGGAAAAAATGTAGGTGAGAAAATAAAAAATTTATTTAAGTAACTTTTAGTTCAATATTTGTACTACTCGTGCTTCAACAGAATTTTTACATGGGATCATTTTATATACAATTTTGAAAATGGTCATGAGCCAAACTGAGAGTTTTCAAGGACTACCCTTATTCTATGAGATGGAGGTTCCCCATTTCTGCCCTACTACAATGATTTTTTTAAAAAAAATATATGATCTGTACATCTGTACTTTTTCCAGTTGTATTCTCATCCTTGGTGTTCGCCTTAAGATGGCATTGATGCTAATCAAAAACATATACATATAACGATTCCAGGCCGAACCTAAATGATCGCTTTGATCTAAAAAGATCTGATTTCTTAGATTTGTAATAAAATATTCTAATAACTAATACTATTATATGATGTTATTTTTTTTTCATTTTTGTAAATGTTTATTAATCTTATCTTGTTTTTGAGCTTGTGTGTGTGTGTCTTTAAAGTTACGGTGTTTTTCTAATTTTTTTTTTTTTTTTGACTTTACATGTGTCTTTTTAAAGTTACGGTCTTTTTTTTTTTTTTTTTTGCAAGAGTAATTCAATAATTTTATTCAAAAGCAAGATGTAATAAGTAAATGTTTATTAATATTATCTTGTTTTTGAGTTTGTGTGTGTGTCTTTAAAGTTACGGGCCTTTTTCGAATTTTTTTTTTTTTGGACTTTAGGTGTGTCTTTTTAAAGTTACGGTATTTTTTTTGCAAGAGTAAATCAATAATTTGATTCAAAAGCAAGATGTAATAAGTCAATGTTTATTAATCTTAGATTGTTTTTGAGTTTGTGTGTGTGTGTCTTTAAAGTTACAGGACTTTTTTTTCATTTTTGGGGGACTTTATGTGTGTCTTTTTTTAAAGTTACAGTATTTTTGGTCAAGAGTAAATCAATCATTTTATTAAAAAAGCAAGATGTAATTCTAAATCTATCAAAAGTAATGTAATTTATATACTACAATTTAGAATTGATACCCGACTACTATTAGTAAGCACAGTCATTAAAAGACTTGATTAAAAAATTATACCAGACTAATTTCCAGTTTCTTTTTTTTTTTGGGGGGGGGGGAGGACAGTAATGAATCAGAAAGTGGGTTGTTTTTGTTAAGTCTGTCTATATAAAAAGGGTACCGTTATTGAAATACTAAATTTAAAATTGATAGCTGACTAATTTGCATTTCTTTTGACAGTAATTAATCAGAAAGTGGGTTTTTTTTTTGGTAAATCTTGTGTGTATATAAAAACAAACAAACTGTAATTCAAAGACTCCATTGAAAAAAATCAAACCCTGTTGAATTTGCTTTTTTTTTTTTTTTTAAAGACAGTAATTAATCAGGAACTGGGTTGTTTTTGTTAGTGTGTAGATATAAAAACTAATCTTATTTTGAAATAATAAATGTAACAAAACAAAAAAAAAAATACCCGACTAATTTTATTTTTTGGACAAGTAATTCCTAATAATTAGACAGTGGGTTGTTTTTGTTCATGCATATATATAAAGTAACTGGTCACGGACGAATTCTTGTGAAAACGGTACTTTTCATGTGATCCTTTATTTTTTTGCTCTTTCACACCCTTAAAAGCAATTTTTGAGGGTTACCCCTTCGTAATGGAATCTTCAGGACATTATTACTAAACTTACAACAGTAAAGTAAGTTACAACACATTAAAAAAATAGATGTCTTATCAAATTTAAAAAAACTATGACCGCTTCAAATACACACACTCTCACCTGAAACTACAGAGAGAATAGATATTCTACTATTATGAGAAAATGATGAACAAAATCGACTACTATGGCAGCCAATCAAGGCATTTCTTTCTCTTTGCTTTTAGCATAGAAAAAAGTCATAACTGGCAGCCGTCGGGAACTCTTTCTGTGTTTTATCATAGAAAGAAGTCTCATTGTGTTGGCTTCTGTCACTGCCTCCTCTGTCCAACATAACATGAGGACTTTTCTGCATTTATAACATAGAAAAATTCCTCTTTGGTTGGGTGAAGGCCGGTGAAATGGTATATTTCTAGGAATTTACCTAGAAGTAGCGACATCTTAAGATGAACACCAAGGATGAGAAAACAACCCTTTCTTCACTAATGCAAAATTTTTGAGATATTCATTTTAATATATGTTAGAGTTGTTTTTAAAACATAGTAGTTTTGGTTTCTTTAAAATCTTTATTATAAATCAAACATTTTTATAAGGTAAATATATTTAAGAGGCAAATATTTGATTCGTTTTTGTTAAATATATTATATTATGATATCAAGCACAGGCTAATAATCTTCAGAGTTTTACTGATCTACTTGTAGATGTAGGATCAAACAGATCATTGTTACAATACTTTAACATGAAGAAAAAAATACTACAAAGAAAATATCCAAAAATGCATACATAATTTATAATACCAAACAAATTTTATAATATTTAATGGATCAATAAGTAATAATAATAATATTAATAGTAATAATAATAATCATCTGTAGATTTAACAAATACAATTTTAAAAAAGGAAAAGAATTAATATCTTATTGGATATCTCAGGGGCCACTTTGTGGAAGCAGAGGGTAGTGGAAGACCACACCTTTTAAAATGATTGCATTTATTAATTAACTTTGCATTTCAGAAATGGTATAAATTGTACCATAAAAATTAATAAATATAAATTAAATAAAATAGTGGTGTCATTACAGATTATATTTCTTAAATACAGCTATCATTTCATGACACAATAAACACACAAGAAGGAAATGTTGTTTCAGGGTGGAATTCTCTGACTGTTTTTGGTGGGTCACACAAAACTTACTAGGTTTTGTGTGGCCCATGGTCCATTATTTTCCCATTCCTGTGGCTGCTGATAATAAACCAATAATGTTTATTCTTCTATGATCACATTGTATGCATTGCACTTTGAATGTGATGTAACATTCACACACTTTATTATTAATTCAAACTTATTTTCTGAATAAATAAAATCAAAAATACCGACAATACAAATGTTTAAATTTATATCATAGCAGTCTAATGCCTTTAAAATCCACTTACAAATATTTTATTTTATAACAACTAATAATAATAATGTTGTCTTTGTCCAGATATCATCAAATAAAATTTTGTAATCACATTTATTCTCATTACACCCCATAATAATCAATCTATCTTTGATGCATTCAAAGAGTAAGAAATATAGCAAACATACTGGATGAATTACAATTATCTTTAAATCTAAAACCTATTTAAATAATTTTAAAAAACCTTTTTTTTAAACAAAGGAACAGTAAAAATAGAGAAATTAGTCATAATATTACTTAAATAAAAAATAATTAATAAAATACAGATGATAAACATAAATTCCATTCTCTAATTAATGGCAATTGAATTTATATAACAACAATATTTAAATGTTGCATAACAAAACTAATGCCAATAAAATAGAAATTGCTTCATTCCTATCCCACCATGAATAAGGAAACTTGGACATACATATATATTATTAGTCTTTAAAGAGATATTAAGTTAATATTAAAATCATGTATTTCTTTTTGATTGCAACTCATATTTTTTTATGTAGAATACTTTGTATTTTATATAACAACATTATTTGCAATCAAAAACGTAACAAATTTTAAATGTTTATAATGCAAAAATTATGTCTGTACCTGTTAAAATAAATGAACTCATTTTCCCACACCAAAATATACTATACTAATTGAAACATTATCTATTATTAAAGTTATCTGCAAGATTTCTTGCACAATTAATTTAAAAAGTAAATACATAAATACAAATCTATACCAATGAAATAAAACTAAGTGACAAATTTATTTTTTTTTACTTCACAAAGTCAATACCAGTACATTACAAATTTTGAAAATGATTATTTAAAGTAGTCTCACAAAAAACAACAAAAATGCTATTGGCTCTGTGTTTGGTGTTATAGATTTGTTGTTATAGTAATTATATCATTATTATTTTCTTTATATTAATAATAATTACAGTATAGAAAGAAATATGAGTGCCAAATTGTATGGTATTAATAAATTTCTGCTGATTTTTAAATTAGCCAATAAGAGAGTAAAAATGAAAAATAATATAAGATTAAAATATATTTCACAAAAACCTTTGATAAACTTAAAGTCTATTCTTTTCTAATTAATCAATGAATAATTTCAAGTATTGGATTTTTCTTAATCAGTGCATCCCTTGTTAACTCCCCTATATTAAAAACAAACACTAAGGCAGAAACCCAGACCATCCTCTTTTACTATGGATGCATTTCATAAGAACTTCCACCCTTTAATATTATTTTATTTAATATGTTTATTTAGTTTGATTATGTCTTTTAACATCTTATATTTAAGGAGTATATAGGTTTCTGATGATTTATACTATGGTCTGTGTTAATTGAAAGATAAAATATTTTTCTATATTAATGGCATGAGAAAAATATTTTATGATGTATCTTCTGACTGTAAGAGCATTATTTAATGCTTACAATGACTTCTAAGTACTTTTATTTTATTTAGAAAGTTTGTTTATTTTGTTTTATATTTAGGATAAATTTTGTAATGGGATTAATTTCCTTCAAATTTTACATATTAGGAACTGATGGCAATGCAACATGATCAAGGTTGTGAAGTAGTTTATGTAATCTAAGGGCATTGGTGCAATGATTTCCAAATGTGTGGATGGATATCAGTTCAAGTTTTTGGTTATGCTCCTAGAAGGCAGTATATGAAAAAAAATAAAATAAAATAAAACGTATTTACAGTAAATTCAAATTGAAATAAATTGAGATACTGCCGAATAGAAATAAAATCCAATCTTAATTGCTCTTGATTGTAAATGTTGATTTAAATTCTAATTTCTTGTAGCTGTAAAATGTTATTTTTAAAACTGCTTCTTCTTTCAAATAGTAGTAGTAGTAGTAGTAGTAGTAGTAGTAGTAGTAGTAGTAGTCGTAGTAGTAGTAGTAATAATAATAATGATGATGATGATGATAGTAATAATATTGAATCAACTTTTAATATGCAGTTTTTTCCAATTTTTATACAGACATATCATAATTATTCATTGATTTATAAATAAATCATTGCAAAAAGAATCTAAATAATAAAATATTAAAAATAATATATGTATAATATCTTATAATAACTTAATATCTGAACATCCCATAACATTTATGTCATGATAAATATAAAAATCCCAATGGTGGTTGAAGAACAGAATCACTTCTTGGTTTTTTAGTGCACAGTAAATACAAATATTATTATTAAGTAATTTTGTGTGATGGTTTGTGATGATAGTATATTGATGTGATATTATGATGGACTATTTTCATCACCAGTAAATGTTGAATTTATAGAAAATTGTAAACTTTATTTAAAATTTTCAAATGGAAACAACTTCTTGATAATAAACTTATTGTTAATAAAAATTTTATTGAAACATAGATTAGTAATGATACTAATCTGTGTTGTCTGTGTATTATTACTAACAAGTTGTTTGTATTTGAAGTTTAAATAAAGTTTAAAATTATCAATAAATTCAACATTTACTGATAGATGATGGAAATAGTCCAATATATCACAATTATTATAATATATATATAATTTTTTAAATACAAAATGTTAGAGATAACGGTGTTGTTGTTGTTGTTTTTTTTTTTAAAAAAGCAATAAGTAACAAAGTTATTTAATAATAATCAAGTATTATTAAGTGGCTAGTTGTGCTTTTTCTATTATTCTACATTATTGGACCTATTTTTTCTTTATTCTCAATTTTCAACTGAAAGAAGGCAATATATCTTCTTCATATTCTTAGCTGCAAGCGATTATCTGTTATTGAACTCAACACGAAATTGATTTAAAACTGATTTAAAACTCAAAAAAATTTCAGTTGTGTAAAGTATATTTTAGAAAAAGCAAAGAAAACAAGAAAACAACTCATAGATCACATGACCCAATTCTCTTAAGCTTCTAAACATCACATGGCATAAAATTGTTATTAAACAAGGCAAAATTCTCCATACAGTAGTACCATCCTGTGCCAACCAGAGTAATCAATAGATGCCAGAAGACTTGTGCATAAAATCCCTATCTAGTGCCTACTCACCCAATATCCCCCGACTAGTTTCTGGCTTGTAACCTTCATGCAGTGCTCTCAGATCCAAAGCTCCTCACAGGTGATGGCCACAAGCCAGAAACTAGTCTGGGGATATTGGATGAGTAGGCACTAGATAGGGATTTTATGCACAAGCCTTATGGCATCCATTGATTACTCTGGTTGGCACAGGGTGGTACTACTGTAATGAGTTTGCCTTGTTCTCTTAAGCTTGTAAGATATAAACAAGAGCATTGCCAATTTCTCAACAAGCTTTATGATTAATGCTTTCTCTGGCTAAGCATTTATCACAAAGCTTATTGAGCAATTGGCAATGCTCATTGTTTAAGAAAACAACTGTGTTTCATTATGTTTGTATGTATATATATATTTACCAATATTTTGCCATTAATTTTCATAAATATGCAAAAAAGCTAATGAAAGTTAATTATCAATAATTACTCTTAGAGCTTAGAAACAGACTATCCTCACAAAAGAAGTTTATAAATGTAAATAAGCAAACCAAACATAAACCAAGTCAAGGCAATAATTATTTGTTTATATTAAATAATTATAATTTTTTTAAAGAAATATAACACATACATTCACCCCCAAATTCAAAGAAATAAATGTAGCACAACTTTATTTGGAAGTGTTACAATTCCTTTCTGCTATTTGATTTTTAAATAATGATGAAGACTGTTGATTGGTTGAAACTATATTAAAATATATAATAATAAATTTTATTTGATTTTAGTGCAAAAAGTGATTAATAAAAGTGTGAATGGTATTATATTCATTTTTATTTACATTATTATTATTATTATTATTATTATTATTATTATTATTATTATTATTATTATTATTATTATTATTATTATTATTATTATTATTATTATTATTATTATTATTATTATTATTATTATTATTGTAGTAGTAGTAGTAGTAGTAGTATATTTTAAACATTTAATTTAATTATAGGCATTGAGGCTAGGTTCTTTCAATGTGTGTATAAATATTGTCTACTGATTTTTAATCCCCACAAAATTTTATATAGTTATATAATTAAAAATAAAAACATTATTGAATTAATATTTGTAGAATTAAATAAAATAAAGTAAATAACAATAAAAAAGTTAGAACAAGTAAATACATTACATTTTGTCTCTTTACACAAATTAATACAAATCAATAGTTAAATTTAAATTCAACTAATCAATTCTTTCCATATCATGTTTTACCTTTATTTTTTATTTAGATATTTTATTTTGATTGGACAAAATATTATTTTTTCCATATTCTCTTTAATCCCATGATATGAATTTTATTGATGTAGCCATCTATATTTTTGCAGAGATGACAGAATATTATTTTTACTCAATTGAAGACAATTATTTTTCTACATTGTAAATATATTACATGGATGAGCCTGAAAAAAAATAATGACGAATTATTTTAAATTCTTCATCCAGTTGAAATCTGGTACCAATGTATTTGGGAATCTACATCACATTTTTATGTTTAGGTGAATCTATAAATGCTGCTTCAGCAACATGAAACAGCAGTGTGATAACTAATCAATATTTTTTTTTTCAATTTGAAAAAAGCAAACAGTTTATACTTTGTGGCTAATTATGAATCAAAATATATAAAATGATTTATCATAATACTACATAATTTATAAAAATATATAAGCAATGTAAAATATTTTATTGTTGTTCATTGATAGGTTTATTTCAAAGTGTTAGGATTATTTGTTTTTTTTTTTTTCAATTTCTTATCTGGGTTTGAGAAAAGGTAGTAGGAGTAGGGAGACAGAAACAAATATGGTCAATTGTAAAGTTTCAAGGATTTACTTTCATTTCTTCTAGCAATACTTAATATTGACTTGCAAATTAATATAAAAATTAAATGTATATTTTCAACAATATTTTATTACTTGTGATTGACCGAATTGTTTAAAATTTTTATTTTTATTTTATTTTTTAAAATATTTTTAATTTTTTTATTTGTTTTGTTTTTAAAAATCGGGGAGAAAAATACAGTCAATTGTAAGTATTTTAACTTTTATGAAAACAATAATACTAAAGACCAAATAATTGTCAGTTACAATGTTTTTATTTTCCATTTAAGAAAATGTTTCTTTTTGTTATTCTATACAACTTACCATAAAACAATCCAAATAAAAATGGACTTGCTTTGAAATAGCAATAAAATAAAAGGTTAAAATGGAAATTGCAATTTAAATGAACAACCCATGTTTTTGTTTACATTTTTTTTTTTTTTTTTTTTGAAAAATAAAAACATTTTAGCAATATAAATGAAGAGTATAAAGTTTATTTTTATATTAATTTTTAAGAAAAATATTTATTATAAAGGTCAAAATGTTTCATTTTTATCTTTTACTTTCTGTTCTTTTTTCAAAACTTTTGAATCCTATATTTTAGGTATATACGCTCAACTTAAATTTATTGATTAGTTATTCCGGTATTATCTTATGATGTTGAAACAGTGTTTTAAAAAAAACAATTAAATGTAAAATGTAATGTAGATGCCCACCAAAAATCTTTTCTTTACTATATATTTATAAGCAAAAAAAAACGAAATTGCTCTGAAATGAGGTACATTGTTGTGTGTGTCAAGCATTGGTAGCATAGCGGTTAGCATAGCTGCCTTCCAAGCAAGATGGCCCAGGTTCACTTCCCGGTCAACTTTTTGATATATATATATAAAGGAGACACATTGTTTTCTCTTTAAGCCTTAAATGAATTAAGAAGGAGCAATATTTAATATCAATTTCTTATATTGTTGTAATTATTGTGTGATTATTCATATTGTAAATGGACATGGATAAACCACTCACCAACTTGCATTGATCAGTGTGACAGTGTTTATATTATTTTTATGTGTTTCACATCAAAAAAGATAATAGTCTTTTTTTTTCAGTTGTCTGATAGTTCGTATGTGAAATATCAAGTGTCTTTTGATAGAATGATAAATACACATGTGATTAATCTTTGTACATATTTATAATCATAATAGATAAAATAAAATTAAGGTTTTTTCAACCCAGAAGGCTGAAATATGATCATTGGTGGCAGAAGGCAGAGGAAATAAACAATCTCCTGATAGCAGTCACAAGCTGCCATTCAATAATGACATCATATTTAACTACCTACAACTACATATCACTTTCAAATAAAAAAAATACTATCTCAATTAGAAAAAATGCCATCTAACATTTAATATGAAATTATTGATCATTGTAAAGTTAGAAGAAAAGGTAGAGTCAATTGATTTGAAAAATGACCATGTGCTTAACTATAATGGTGAAAATTATTAAAGAACAAGTGATATGGATTTTGTTATAATTAAAAAATAAAAACCTACATTGCAAAAATTGAAGACATATCAAATGGAGTGACAAGGTAAGTTATTTTGTATAATATGAGATCCTAAAAGCAGATAATTCAAATTAATGCTTCAACAATTCCTTAGTTTGATAAAGTAGAAGATTTTTATTTAGATATTCAAAATGCTTTTGATCATAACAAAAAATCCTTTAAATTGCTATGGGATACTTTAATGCTAGAATGGAACAAAAGATTGAAAAAAAGAGTGATGTAAGTAAAATAGACTAGGGTGACAGAAATGAAAGACGAGATGATTTGTGGAATGCGCAGATAATAAAATTGTTTACTACGAATTTTTTTATTTTATTTTCAAAGGAAGGTTTATTGTTATAAAGGTATATAATTTAATGACATTCACTATGAGCAAGAAAGCTCTGCGTTAACAAATCCAACCATATAAACTAACATAATTAACTTAAACATGGATATACAATGAATAATATTACTTGACATTCATCATTAAAACAAATATGTACATAGATTTAAAATAAGCATGGATACATATATCCATATATTTAATTATTTCATTGTGAATGTTTCAATGTCACTCATCCCCCACATGTTCCTGAATGTTTATTGAGGAGCTAGTCTATTGTCTCTTTCCTTTATCATTATGATGTTCTTGATAAATATCCTCCATGAATTTCTTTTGTTTAAAAAAATACTAAACGTAAATGAATATGGAATCAACCAAATGAAATTAAAGCAGAATTGGATTATATATTCCAACTTAAAATATGTATTTCAAGATTTAAACATCTGAATTTATTCAGCACAAAAAGTTATAATCAATTAAAGAGATATAAAATATGCATTAATGCAAAACTAGATGCAAATTATTTAAAAAACTGTATTAATACTTAATATTGAATTTAAAATTGAATTTGCTATATCTTATTAAGATATTGATTAAAATCATTCAAACATAAAGAACATTAATAAGAAAATAACTGATATTAGATTATAACTTCAAGAAAGATAACTGAGACAAAAAATTAGCAATTCACCAGTGAATTTTCACCTGAAAAAATGGATGTTAAGTGGAAATAGTTAAAAATGAACCGTTAAAACATCTAAATGTCTGGAGTTCTATAAAATGATAGCAAACAAAGCTATAGAAAAGAATAAAAGTTTTATAAGTTCAAAACTATTGTGTTTGTACTGAAATAGAATATTTTAGAAATAACAAAAAAAGTAAGAAAGTATTACCAAAATGAAGAACCATTTCATGAAATATCTGCAAAATTTCTACAAAGAATTTTATCTTAACACAGAATCAGAAAACAAAATAATTATTGTGATTATTATATCTTCTGAATTGCTAGGTATTTTAACTGAAGCAAGACTTACAGTTAAATCTACATAGAAGGAAAAAATCTCCAATAAGTAATGAAATTATTATTTACATCTTAAATGATTTAAATAAAAATACAAAAAAAATGTTGGCAAAACAATATATAGCAACTTGTTTATAGCAAACTTTAGTTTCAAATGAATCAAAAGGAAAAAGATTGTAGAACAATGTATCACATTTACATTTTAAGAGGAGGCTATAGAAAAGGTCATTGAATACAAATCAATGAATATGCATTTCCATTAGCTTTTCATTTGTTAATTATGGAAAGGCATTTGATTCTATAAGCACTTCTATGTGATTCAAACTCTACTTCAAGATATAAGCCTGGGATACTGTCATATTCTGAAGAATGTTTATCAAAGTGCAAAAGCAGTGAATAGATTATATGATAATCTCAAAAATATTGACATTGAAAATGGTGTACTCAGTGTGATTTTATGTCTCTTAAGTTTTTACAGAAGTTTTACAAAAAGTATTTTGTATTATTTAAACCATTTTCATTTTAAAATATTATTGTTTTTTGCAAATAATGCTTTAGAACTTTATAAAATGTTTTAAGAATAGTGATATGAAAATAATTCTTAAGACAAATAGTAAAAAATAAAAGAATGATAATCCTCACATGATCACCTTTTCTTATGCTTGCTTATAACTGTAATTAAAACTGGCAAAACTCACTATATGTATTGCCACACTGCAAGCTAGAGTAATCAATGGATGCCAAAAGGCTTGTGCATAAAATCCCCATCTAGTGCCTACTCAATCCAATATCCCCAGACTACTTTCTGGCTGTGGCCTCCGTCAATGAGGAGCCTTGGATCTGAGAGCACTGCACCTAGATTTTAGGATCTAATGAATTATGGATTGAAAATATTAAGGTGCTTGCAATTTAAAACTCATAGTTTTGTAGTTAAGTAGAGATAAAAGGTGGCTTCTAGAGGGTTGCATTAGAGCCTGAGATCTAGGTGTACAGTGCTCTCAGATCCAAAGCTCCTCACTCATGAAGGTCACAAGCCAGAAACTAGCCTGGAGATATTGAACGAGTAGGCACTAGATGAGGATTTTATGCACAAGCCTTCTGGCATCCATTGATTACTCTAGCTTGCAGTTTGGCAATATGTATAGTGAGTTTTGCTTGTTTTAAGAATGATAATCATGAATTAGAAAAACATAATAACTGGAAATCTCTCAGTCATATTACCTGTACATATGAAACCTTGAAGGGTGTAATTAATTGTAGAATTAAAATTGCATGGATTGCTTTGATAAAAGTAATTTTTTTATATGAAACATACCTATGCTTTTGAAAATGAAGAGTTTTTAATTACCAGAACTTATTTTTGAATCTGAGACTTGAACATTTATGATTTCAGACCCCTCAACAAACTATGGAGACATTATAGGTATAAATCTTGGATGAGAAAACAAAAAAGTATTATTAACATTGTAGAAAAAATTAAAAAATTGAAATGAAGCTGACATGGCTATATTCCTAAATAAATGATAATAGATAGTTGTAATCTAAAACAGGATCTCAAAAGATTGTAAAAGATGTAGAAAGACAATGTGTGATCTTTGTATGAAACAATGAAATATATTGGTGTAATGCCGAAAAGAAAAACTGTTGATTAAAAAAACTAGATTAAGCATTGAGTCACTTTCATTCTGTAATAGATAAATAATGATTGAACGTAATTATAGTGATGATATTTAAACAAACAAAATTACTATTTCAATATTGAGTTTAACATTTCAATCAGACGAGTATGTTTCATCAGCGAATACTATTTTTTTTATTAATTGTAATTTTATGAGTATTTGTTTATGTGTGGTATATATATTCTTTTCTTGGATTAATATTTTTTACTGACTTTCTTTCCTTAAATAGATATACATAAATGTATGTGCGTGTATATATACCTTTTGCTAATAGATTTGTAGAGATTGTCTTGACAAAAGATTGAAGACTCATGATAAGTTTGGGTAGTTATCATGTGTTTATGCATATATATATATACAGTGATTGAATATCTATAAATAAATAATGGGCACATTTTAGCATATTCTATTACAAATATAAGCTTTAAGATCATTAACAACTACACCACTTTTCTCATTCTATACTTTTGGATAAATATAGCATTTCAGATAACTAAAGATTAAAGGTTTACAGATTTTTGCCTCCATATAGCTAAAATAGCATAATGAATTTAATATATGAGCATTTTAATTTTTTTGTTTGTTTTTAATGAGATGTTATTGCAACATCACATACACATATATATATATGTTAATTTTAATATTTTCACGGATAAATGATGACTTCATATTATTATTATTTTCAGTATATTCCGTGTAGTAAAATAGGTAAATAGCTGACGTGTAATATGAAGTCATATATATATACTGTTTAAATCAATATTAAACGTATATTTTATAACAAGATAGAATCAACTTTAATCTTATTTGCAAACTTATAATAACTGGTAAATATTACATACTGTTAAATTAAGTATTAAATAATAAATAGTAATTTTGACTATTATATATATATATGATTAATTTTTTCTTTTATATCATATATATAATCTTTCTTTTTTTTTTAGGAATGTTGCTTTTAGTGCCATAACAATGCGATATGATAGCATTGGACTCAATCAATGTCCTGGTGACCGAACGTATAATGGTTTTGCTGGCACCGATAAGTGTAAACCCCTAACAACAGAGGTACAAATATACACAAGCAAACATAGACATGCATATTATTTATATGACTGCTTGTTGTTAATAGTAGTATTATATTGAACATATCAACTCGATCCTATCAGCTACATTATAAGATCATAGATGTCATTCAGCGATATTGCACAGTCCCTCAAAACCCAACAATACGTTTATTTCCATTTAAAATTAATTATCTTAGTAAATAATTTTAAATTTGTCAGGTCTTGATGATTGTGATATTTTATCCAATAAAATCCAGAAAGGAAGTATGAGGAAGAAGGGTATAATGTTAATATTAGCAACTCTCAAATACATACACTACTAATATGACATATATGTTTCCATGTTTTATACACGAAAATTTTGCTTTAGTAAATGTATAATTTACTAAACAATAGCTTCTTAAGATCTCACTTGGTAAAACGTAATAAGTAAATTATTTATTATGTATTCATTTTATTTTTAAATTAATATATATATGAGTTTTCCTTCTTGTATATTTAATATTATTAGTTTTGTTTTTGTTTTTTATTTTTTTGATATCATCTATAACAAAACTGTTATCTCTTTTGTCCATTTCACAAAGAGTAGAGACCATTTTTATTCTTGTCTTTGCAATGAAAATTTTATCACTACATTTGAAATAAATAGAGATTATCTTTTCTTTCATTTAGAATATTAGTTTATATATTTGTTGCTTCTTTCTAAAAAGCCCTTTTGCTTTTAGCAATGTGTCTATTTCTCATCAATTTTATTGCATTTCAGTTTTCTTACTTAATTCATCTTCCTTCTTTATTTTTAACTGACTGTTGTTATATTAATGCCATTCATATTATTATCACTTATTTTAATTTTAATTTCTTCCAGCTTCAAATTTCATTCATTACTGCCATTTTATTGCATTTGTCCCTTTACTATATTAATTTCAATATTATATATATATACTTTTTAATTCATAAGTCTGTTTATCAAAAGATGATGGTCGTAATTAGTTAGAATCAATGCCAACACGTGTATATTTCTAATGGAACAAAAAACAGTTACCTATAAAATTAGTGACAACAATTGTCCTGATCAAGAGCCATTGAATCCCAAGAGTTTTTTATCCTTCATTACAATAACTATTGGTATTTTATCGATAAAGAATTATGACATAATTATGTCAAGCCCTATGTATTTTAGATGTGACCAAAATGCTCCTGTTTTGAAAAATGCAAGCATTTTGAGAATTTGCCTATACAGTAGGTAACTCCAAATGTCCTCATTATTTACATCTAATGCATAGATTTCAACATAAATATTAATTGTATTTTATATTTACAGCGAACTATAAAGCAACTCCATTCTGTTAATTTACTTTTACTGTAATAAAAAATTAAAGCAATCTCTTAAATAAATAACGTCTTTTTAAGGCTAAGGTCTCTCCAACACAACCTCATACAGAAACAATAAAATAATGAGTTCATCGCGAAATTTTCCAATTGCTGGAAGATAAAGATTTGATTAGTTTTCTATCTGCTTTATTTCTGGATAAAAATATCTTGAAAATCATTCACTGATCCATTTTAAATGACGTGACCCTCTTAATAAAATTTATTCAGCCTGGGTTTGATCTCATTTGTAGGCATGGATGCATTTTGTGTAAACTAGTACATTATTTTAGCCATGACTCTGTGTACATTTACTATGCTTATGCATTTATACAAATTTTCTCTGGAAATATGTTTATTACATGCAGACCTGTTCAACATAATATCATTTATTAAATATAAAATATAAAAAATTTTTTGGACAGAGTTCATAAGAAGTTAAGCAGTGGAAATAATAACAGGTGAGAGGATCCACGGAATTTTGTCTCTAGATTAAAACACAAATTGAAGCATAAATATTAACTCTTAGTATTATACTATATATTATTTGAATAACATAAAGCTATGCATAATCTATTTTTTATATAGATTTGTGAAAAACTAGATAGTAATAATTATTTTCACTAAATATTAATATTTATGTTTATACATGCACATTAATTTTGGTGTTTAATTATTTTATAATTTAAATATTGTCAATTGGATGGAGATGCTGTAGATTAGGCCATCATGTTATCATAAAAGAGAAAGCATCATGATAATGAACAATGAAGATTGCCAATCCCAGTACAAGCTTTGTGATAAATGCTTAGCCAGAGCCAGCACTCAAAATATCTCTGGCAGGAACCCCTCCTCAAACTCATGACCATGGTTTCATGCTTTGGCACTCCTCAGAGAGGTGTCAGGGTAGATTCAGACACTAGATCTAAAAGTTATCCATTGAGTGGAAAATCTGAAATTTTCAGACATCTACATATGGGGCTGATAGATCTTCAGCCATACTCTATATTAGTAGTCTTAGCAATATAAAATTGCATGAAACTTATAACAGAGACTATAAATAGTCAAAATTTTGACTATCATGATAATGGTCCTATAAGAAATTAAAACCTGGTTTATTTCAAATAAATTTTATTTATTTTAAAGTTGTCTAGTATCGATTTTGTGCTAAGATTAATTATTACTTTATATATATATATATAAATCCATATGAATGCTTGTCTATAAGACTGTGACACAGACTGCCTCATGTCAAATTACTACAAAGAATATTTTAGTAATTCTGCCATTAATAGTTGTCCACAGCACTGCAAAATTCATATATCAAACACATATACTTAAAAAATTTAATATTAATTTAAAGACTTAATTTGACTATGAGGATTTTATTCAAAGCAAGTAATTAATCAAAGGGGGGGGGGGAATGTTAAAACAACTGATTAAAAAAAAAACTTTTACAAAAAAATGACTCCTCCATTAATAAAAAAAAATGATAGCCTTAGCACATTTATCACATTTATTTATATAATATTAAAGTGATTTGCTTAATTTACATTAAATCATTTAAAAAAATTGTTAAAGCAATCAACTAATAAAACCCACAGCCTTTATAAGTCAGGTACATCACAAATCTGACTTTTTGAAATATATATATAACTATTAGAAGAATTGATTATAGGTGGACAGGTGAAATGGTAAAACTGCATTACAAAAGACTGTAAAAAACCAAATGACCTAGAAAGCAATTTCATATAAAATGGATGAATGCACTGAAAAGAAAGCTGAAGTGATATGATAGAAAAAGAAGTTACGAATTAGTCAAAACTGGATTTAGATTGAACACACCTTTATCCAGAAGGTGATCAATAATAGTTTTGTGTAAATAAGAATTTACATTGCTAATGTTTTATATGCCACATTTTGAGATCAAATCATTGCAATTGTTTAAATATAATCGAAAAGCCCTCTAGAGTCAGCACTAGAAATCTCTCTTAACTCCATGCTTCTTTTTATATTACACAATATTAAAATTTAAATCCTTATTGGTAAGATTACAAATGAAAACAGTTTCATAATTGCCATATATGTAAAATATTTAGAAATAAATTCCTGATTAAAATTCACTCTTTTTAGCAAATATTCTGTAGACAATCCTCTTGATATAAGAAGAAGCATAGAGTAAAGAGATGTATATCCTTTATATTAAATTATTTATTTCATTAAATTGTAAAATACTTCATATATGTGCTACATGCACAAATAATGAAGCTAGTATATATAATCGAAAGCAAATATAAAATACTATTTTAGTTGAACGCTTTTGAGGGACTTCTTGCTCTCATATTTATAGCTGCTATCTTGTGAAAAACTGCGTTGTTAAAAAAAAAAAAAAATGTAAAATAATGCAAAATAGTTATAACTGCTATTTTTGGTTCAGGGCAAATATGGTTTCTCTGCAATTAATGGACTTAGAATTGCTTGCTATGTGTAATGCTTCTCTGATCTTGCGTTTAGCATTGTATCTTTCTGAGCAAATGATGTTAGCAGACGTGGGTTTCAATCTGTGCCCTGTTATTTTTTCATGTTCAACAAAGATGAAATTGCCTTCCTGTTTTGTTTTAGTTTTATTGTAAGGGTATTTAGGTTGAGTCACTCTATTGGCAATATTGGTCCTGGTCCCCCCATAATATACAGCCTGGCAGTTAGCTTGTGGACAGGTCATTTTATACACATGAATTCACAACTCATGTCGTGTATAAAAAGACCTGCCCACAAGCTAACTGCTTGTCTTCATATTAGGAGGGACCAATATTGAGAACAGAGTGGCTCAGCATAAATACCTTTACAATAAAACTAAAGCCAAACAGGAAGGCAATTCCATTTTTGTTGAGCATGAAAAAACAACAGGACACAGATTCAAACCTGATAACATCATTTGATCAGAGAGACACAATGCTAAATGCAAGATCAGAGAAGCATTACATATAGCAAGTGATCCTAAGTCCATTAATCGAAGAGAAGCCTGCTTTGCCCTGTCCTAAAAATGGCATTTATAACTAATTTGCATTATTTTGCATAATTTTTTCTTCTAACAATGCAGTTTTTAATAAGATAGTAGCTATAAATATGAGAGCAGTAAGTCTCTCGAAAGCGCTCAGCTAAAATAATATTTCGTATTTGCTTTCGATTATATATACTAGCTTCATTATCTATGCCTACAACACACACTTATATTAGTCATTCATTAGACTAGAGATTATTCAATAATGAATATTTCTGTAACGTAATTTTACTATACCACTCACATGCAAGATAATGACAGGTCTCTATCCACTTTTCAAACCTTGTGGAGGGATGTAATCATGAACATATGACCAAAGATATATATAAAAAAGATGTATGATCCCCAGATTGCGATGAGTGCTACTTCAACACAAAATGTGAGTTTTGGGATCATACATTTTTTTTCATCAGTCTTTGGCCATATGTTCATGATTACAATCCTTCACAAGGTGTTAAAAAGCAAATAGAAACTAGTCGTTATCTTGCATGAGAGTAGTGTTGTGAAAATTATACTACCAAAATATTATTCATTATTAGGTAACTCTTTTAACTTTGAAGTATTGTCAAGTACTGTTATTAGAGAGCTATTCAATTATATTTAAAAAATTGCAATGATTTGATCTCAAAACCTTATATATTTAAATAACGTATCTTGTCTATATTGAACTTAATGTAATTGGAAGAGATTAAAACTCAGACTTTCAAGCTCCCTTCAGTTATCCATTCCATTCTATACAATCGATATACTTATGTGTATAAAGATATTGTAAAATACTTTGGGGTTACAAGTCTAAATAAAATCTAGAAATTTTTTACCAGTTCCCAAACAGTTTTAGATTTTTTTTCCAGGTGTTTAAAATATTGCAATGAAGATTTTTCTTTAAATTCTGGAAAAGTCTGGCAATGGAATATTTAATGGTTATCCTACATCGACACACGGGCGCACCCTCATACACATATATATTTATAATAGTTGGCATAATATAATAATAAGACTATAGAAGAAATTCTATAATTTTCAATATATCAATATATAAATAAATGCTACTCTAAATAGAAGTCATGCTATTATTTCTTTGTTTATATATTGATATATTGAAAATTAACCATTAAGCCAATAAATAAAATAAAACATAAATAAACTGAAATTATAATAGCAATCTAAATTAAGAGATTCAATAAAGATTGAAACTATTTAATTATATAAGATAACAATGCAGAGCATAAACAATATATCTTTATGCATCTTTATATATGCCTCTTTATTTAATATTTTTATTCACTTTTAATCGATAAGTTATGAACTAAATTTATTGAAATTTTATAAATATTTTTACAATTATTTATGCTATGCTTAATATAATATATTCATGTAATCTTATATTTGAAACATCCCATAGCTTAATATACTTTAACTCTGGAGAACACTGCTGGTCAATTAAATCTGTGAGATTGATCTACTATAAATTAAAATAAGCACTGTTAGATTGATGAAAGAAAGGTGGATTTATTTAATTATTTTTATCATAAATCTACTGGCTACTAATGAAGTAATAATTATCCTAAAACATATAAATAAAGTGAGAAAACTTTCAAAATGACTTTCGTTTTCTTAGTCCTTATCAAACTAATTCTGAAGACAATTTTATATGTATCACCACACACATAAACACATCCCACATGCTGCTAAGCTGGAACTCATTTACGATTGAAGGTTTTTGATAATTGTATATATAAACAAGAGAAAATATATAAACTATTTTAATAATATAATTTTACTGGTAGCTAATTTACATAAGGCACGCTGGGAGTTTTCAGTATTTTCTATTAATTTCACTATATTTATGCTGTTAAAAAATTATATTTATTCTAATAGTAATAGCGTCACTGGTTTAATTTAAAATAATGGTTAATAAATTTATTAATTAACTATAAATAGTAATAATCATTTATAATAGTAACAACAACAATAATAATAATAGATTACCAACTTACTTTTTAAGGAATATCTATCCATTTACTTTAAGATGTTCAATACTTTTATTATTACAAATATCGCATACTATGCCCCTATTTTCAAATTTCAAAGGTTTTCATTTCTTCCATCAATTCCATATGCAACAAATTTCTCTGGAGCCACAAGGTGGTATCAATCTCCATAAAATGACACAATTACTATCCCTTGTACAAAAATCTAGGCCTGCATAGCATTCAGGTGTTCTATACACAAAAACTATTTCAGTTGGTTCCAAACCCTTCAGTGCCTGCTGAAAATAACTCCTATGAATAAAAACCTCCCCCCTTAATGCCACTAATTACTACTCTTATTTATTCAACCCTAGGTACTACCAACCAGATTAATCTCTCTCATAATTCCAAGTATACTTTTTGACAAATGTATAACTTGCTTTATCCAGACCCTGACAATGATTATCCTCTCCCTATTCTTGGCACTAATAATCATTGTCTTTTCTGTCAATTTAAAAAATTAGCACTAGAACCAATAATTTTTGACTTCCTAATCAGACTCAATCTGCATGTGCTTCCAACATTCTTTTTTCTGTGATATCATTGTCTACAACATTCTTTTTTCTGTGATATCATTGTCTATAAAAATATCAACCCATTCAGCAAGTTATACCATAGAGACAAAGAGACTCAAAAACACCTCAATGACTGCTGAACACTAAATTCCACAGGAAAAATTATTTTCAATGCATACAAGCTGCCTATTACTTCCATCCACCACATAACTCAGTTCTTCCCAAGATTACATACTTCCATAGCCTATGCTGCCACATTTATTCTGTTTTATTTCTGGTGCATGTGTTCCATTTTCTCATTGGACAACAAAACCAGGAGGCATCCATCCATATTTACCAAGAAAATTCACCAGCTAAAAGCATAAGACAACAACATCTCCTCCCCAGATTTTTCACAGATCTTGGTCATTTCTTTCAGAGCAGTACAACCCATAAGCTATTGCAACTGCAGTAGGCAGTAGTAATGAACTTTCTCAAATATCTCATCTCAACAATCCACATAAAAGACTAGGTTTTAGACATCCTGATTAGAATAGTTTAATATAGTAGAAGGCTGTAAAACCAGACAAGTCAAGCATCAGGCAAATAAACACTCATTCATATGATATAAACCTTCTTTTTTATATACTATGCTATGTTGTACAAAAGAGTATCATTAATTACATTCATTTATAATTACCAATGTCCCCACTTATACATCATGAAATAATTATACCTAATCTGTTTGAATAATTGTATTGTAATCACCTATATTAACCAGATTTGTACAATAACCAACAATCATTTAATCTCATCCCAGTAATACTGTAAGCCATATGATTCCAATTCATACCATTTTTGTTATAATTAAAATGCCTTTGTAACCCCATAAAACTTTTGCAAAAACATTTGTAAAATCTATGTAACACATTTTTGATCAATAAAGTATATTGTTGAAACATAACAACAACAACAACAACAATAATAATAATAATAATAATAATAATAATAATAATAATAATAATTTTATTGCACTTATTCAATTTTATTCTATGAAATAAAGATTAAGTATATTACAATTATTTGAAAACTTCAAACAAGACAAATCTTATGGGAGGAGTTTACATTTAAAATTTAATAAATTAAAAATAAAACAAAAATAAACAAAAAAAACCAACAAAGTGACATGTAGCAAAATGTAAAAAATACAATTTAAAAAATAAATTAAAAAATTAATATAAAAATAGAAATAGAATAACATATTTATTATATATTTCACAACCACTGATGTAAATACTTTTAAAAGACTCATGAGAAATATTATTCAAATCATTCAATAATATTATATAATTAAATATATCAATCGCACAGTTCTTCTTTCCAAAATAGTCATAATTATCCAATATATAAATAAACAAACAATTTTTTTAAAAAAACTTGCTTTTTATATGACTATAATAAACAATAAAAAAGCCAACGTTTCGACTATTTTATATAGTCTTTTTCAAGGCACACTAAAATAACATAAAAAAAACATATATATAATAATAAACATCACATATAACAAAAATAAAAAAATTAAATTAAAAATTACAAAATATATTCACAATCAGAAATTTTACCTTAACTCACTTCCCATTGCAAACAATCACAACTTAACAACAAACAATTTCCTTTTTTTAAAAAAAATCAGAAAAATCTATATATATCCTTTAAAACATTCTATTAATAACCTATTATTTTCTTTTCTTTTTTCCCATTAACTTCCTATCATCCTTTCATTGTATGAATTAATACATTCCAAAAGCCTTATTTCAAAATTTCCATGCTTAAATTTATTCATGTGAATGTAAATAGCAGAATATTTATCATCTAAATGCTGCTTTAATCTAGTTTTCAATTTATTCTTACTAGTCCCAATAAATTAAAAACTAGATTAAAGCAGCATTTAGATTATATAAATTCTGCTAGTTAGATTCACATGAATAAATTTAAGCATGGAAATTTTGAAATAAGGCCTTTGGAATGTATTAATTCATACAATGAAAGGATGATAAAGGAAGGTATGTACATTAATGAAATAAAACCAGAATTAAACAGGATGTTAATGGGGAAAGAGAAAAGAAAATAATAGGTTATTAATAGAATGTTTTAAAAGATATATATAGAGATTTTTTTGATTTTTTTTAAAAAAGGAAATTGCTGTTAAGTTGTGATTGTTTGCAATGGGAAGTGAGATAAAGTAAAATTTCTGATTGTGAATATATTTTGAAATTTTTAATTTTATTTTTTATTTTTTGGAATATGTGATGTTTATTATTATATATGTTTTTTTATGTTATTTTAGGGAAGACTATATAAAATAGTCAAAACTTTGGGTTTTATATTATTGATTATATTCATATAAAAAGCAAGTTTTAAAAAGGAGTTTGTTTGTTTATTTATATATCCAATAATATTACCAAATTCACCGTTTCCTTTATTTTGCTGTAATATTTTATATAAATGTATTTTATCCATTCTACTTTGAACACTTTTTAGCAAAATCAATGTAATTATTCTGTATGCATATATGTACAATAAAAGGGTTTTTTGCTAAAAAGTGTTCAAAATAGAATGGATAAACTGCATTTATATTATTCAAATCAATTGAACACTCATATATAAATGCATTAAATTGTTTACAATTAGGGTATGCACATTGCCTTTTACTACATTTTTTAAAAATTTTTAAATTAATGATATCTATTAGACAGACAAGTATTGATAACAGAAACTCTAGGATGTAGAAAATTTTGCTATAAAAATGTCAAGAATGATTCTATATTAATACAAATGAAACATACTCAGCAAGTATATCATGAACAGAAGATTGACATCTACCAATGATAATGTACAAAGTATAATTTTGTAAAACACACAAAGAAGATAGAATATATAGAGAAATATTACCCAAATAAAAATATTTTAGGATAAAATGCTCTGGTAACAGGCAATATAAATAAAAAGAGGAGGTGATTTTGGAAGAAATTTATCTAAATGAAAAACATATAATTTAACTATGTAAACATTGACAAAGATATTTAATATGATTTGTCTAGGACAATCTGAAATTAATATAAATATATCATAAATGTTAGTTAGCTGTTTTTTACACTTTAAATAACTGACCAATCAAATAATAACAAGAGAACCATGAAAACCATACAAATAACAATGTTTAATTAAAATATGATGATTAACAGAGTCAAATGCTTTAGATAAGTCACCATAAATAGCTAGTGCTTTAGATTCATGATCTAGTGAAGTTGTTAAATAATAAAAATGATTTTTAAAGCATCTAATGTACTTTATCCTGATTTTCAGATAAAATTTTATTTTTGAACAGAAATAGCATTTTATTCTTAACTAACATTTTCAATAATTTAGAAATAACAGAAATAATAGCAATATGTCTATAATTATTCATAAGAGTGGAATCACCAATTGTATAAATAAGAATATTAACAATAAATTTCAAACATTCAGGAAATGATCCAGAATGCAAAGATAAATTAAATAAATGAACCAGAACAGGAATAAATACTAACCTATTATCTTTAAGAATCTTAGGTATTAAGCCATCTAAACCAGAAGAAGGGACATTTTTTTTAAACTATCAATTAATACAGGTAGCAGGTTAAGTAAAAATCTGAGCATAAAAAAGAATTTAGACATGAACATTATGCATTGAAGCATTTATAAAAAATACAATAAACTATCAGCTAAATATTTTTCATTCTCTAAATTGAATTAAATTTTCCCTATACTTAATAAATTTAATTACACTAGGAGAATTTTTTTTAATCAAAGAATTGAGAAGCGTTTTTATCACTAATAAATTTGATAATATTGAAATTTTAACTTTCTAATATCAGATTGAATTTCAGAATTGAATTCTTTTAAATTAGCTATTGCCCCATCTAAGGATTTTAACAAATTTCTTTGATTAATTTTGCATACTAAAATGTCTATTATCCATGACAAACATCTTTTACTTTTACTAAACAATTTTAAAAAAACTTAGCTTTAGCAATTAAAGACAAACAAATAGTCTAAAATTCTAAAAATGCAGCATTAACATTATTTAATGCAAAAAGTTTTCCCCAATTCTGAATAGTTAATAAATAATTAATTCAGTTTACAAAAAGATAATTTATCACATGATCACCATTCCTTATGCCTGCTTATAACTGTTATTAAAACAGGCAAAACTCTCTATACGTATTGCCACTCAGTGCACGCCAGAGTAATCAATGGATGCCAAAAGGCTTGTGCATAAAATCTCCATCTAGTGCCTACTCATCCAATATCCCCAGACTAGTTTCTGGCTTGTGGCCTTTGTCAGTGAGGTGAGTAAGCACTATATGACGATTTTATGCACAAGCCTTCTGGCATACATTGATTATTCTGGCTTGCACTAAGTGGCAATACAAATAGAGAGTTTTACCTGTGATAAGATAATTTATCAATATATACACATACATTGCTATTGTCTAATCAATTCATGAGTTTTAATTTGATAGCAAAATGATTCAAAAAAATTAACTTAGAAAAAGATGAACCAAAATACAAGCTTCTATTTAACGTAATAAAAATATGATCTAAAAAAAGAGTGAGATAAGGGAGCTATAAGTGTAGACAAAAGAAGAGTTTGATTAAATCCAAAACAATAAAGTAAATTCAATTAATCTATGATAGGCTTATGAGTGTTATTTAATAAATCAATATTTAAATCATCCATTAACACAGCACAAACTGAAACCAAATCTGATAACAAAGTATCAAACTCAGCAATGAAATCCAAAATTTTATTTGTACTGGATTGCTTGATATTGTAATTAAAGGGAAAAAACAGATTTAGATTACACACCAAGCTGTGGGATTTTATCTGATCAAGGTTTGCAAAATGACATAAATACAGAAGAGATGTTCATAAAATGTGAAATTTCTTTAGTGCCTTCTGCAGAGTGTCAGACAGATAGTATGAATTCTCAACCAGTAGTCACTGAAAGTACCGATAATGATGTTCAAATTATTAAGGAGTATATCTATAGACCAATTATATATGAATCAGGTTCTGATTCTGATAGTGATGTTGAAGTATCATTTTCCAGCTCTGAAGATAATTGTCAGCATCTTGATAATGAAGACAATTTATCTGATGGAGAAATAGAACCAGTTATAAAAAAGAATAATATTGTTCCTAAGAAGAAAAAAAAATTTGAAACAGATTATGAGGATTTGCCTCCAATACATGAACTGCATATTTCTCTTGATGAAAATGAAGAATTACGCATATTGGGTTCAGTGGTTAACATTATTGAAACAAAAGAAATGTCCACCTATCATTCATGTGAAAATATAATAGAAAGCCTTAAAACTGGAAAAGAATTTGCTCTAATTAGTGACATGGAAAGCAATTATATTGAAAGTAATCAAAAAATGAATGGTAATATTAATACTACTGAAATAATTAATGAAAATTTTGATGAGGTAACTGATAACACCGAAAATTTCTCTGTAAATGATCAAAATGCCATTCCTGTATGTCAATGGACACAAGCATTTAAAAATGTGATTGGTGTTTATTCTGATTCTGAATCTGATAAAGAAGAAACTTCCACTAATAATTCTGGATTGCTTGATATTGTAATTAAAGAAGAAAAAACAGATTTAGATTACACACCAAGCTGTGGGATTTTATCGGATCAAGGTTTGCAAAATGACATAAATACAGAAGAGATGTTCATAAATTGTGAAATTCCTTTAGTGCCTTCTGCAGAGTGTCAGACAGATAGTATGAATTCTCAACCAGTAGTCACTGAAAGTACCAATAATGATGTTCAAATTATTAAGGAGTATATCTATAGACCAATTATATATCTATAGACCAATTATATATGAATCAGGTTCTGATTCTGATAGTGATGTTGAAGTATCATCTTCCAGCTCTGAAGATAATTGTCAGCATCTTGATAATGAAAACCATTTATCTGATGGAGAAATGGAACCAGTTATAAAAAAGAATGTATATATATATATTAGATGCGGGAGAAAATATTATAATTAATAGGAATAAACATCTATCAACTTCTGAAACAAATAAGATTTAAAGTGGTAAAATTCTACCATCCAAAATTTTAATTATAATCTATACTTCACCTCCTCCCATCATCCACATGCATTGAACAACCTTTACCATATTAGAAAATTACACCAATAACTAAATATAATATTTAGAAACTATAATGCATAACAAACTGGATCTGAACTTGAACTAAACCTATCATTACTAAATTTTCAATTATACATTAATCTAATCTAGTTAATTGAATTTATTATTTAATCTGAATTAAATTTTGAAGATCTCAGGGAATCTGTTATGGCATGGCTTAATCTAAAATCTCTATCTCTCAATAACTATTATTTAATATTATGAACATAATAATATAAACTAAGCAATACCCTAACTAAATAATGGCAGTTAGATAAGGAAAGAAATCGGGCACATTTTGATTTCAATTCATCATCTAAACAATTACTAAATAACAAAACCTTTTAAGACAATCAGTAGATAATTGGCATCTCATACAGTGTTTGGATCAAGGAAATTAATATCATCATATTTGGAGGTTTATTATAATTAAATGAAAATACAATTATATCACATTAAATAAAATAAATGTGATAGCATGTGTGGAAATATGAAACACGAATGCATGTCAAAGAAGAATCATGAATACAGTTTTTGAATAATAAAATATTTATTACAACAAAATATAGTTAAACAACATTTAATTTCTTTACAATTTGAATAAGTATAAGATTTGGATGTATTAATATCAGTGGTTAAGGACCTACATAATAACAGAAATTACAAGATAATTTTCTAACTTCTTATTTAATACATTTAGTCTATTAAGTCACTATGATTGACTTATGGCACACATTATATCTTTAACCCTAAAGAATACACTAAAATACAATCTTTATATTTTATTACAAAATTAGTTTTCATTTATCAGTCCCTTCTGATACACATATGGAACTAAAATAATATAGCCCTACATTTCTGGCAACAAACTACAGAATTTATTTTATATTTGACATCTTGGCTTTTATATCACTCTTAAATTATTAATGAATCTAATAAGTCTATAACAAAAACATCGGTTAAATATTTCAATTATATTATAAAATAAATCTAAATCTTGGCATTTTTACTTTAAAATGCACAATAACTAAAATAAGGGGGTTTGAACCTAAGAGTCATCACAAAATAAGATTAAATTATACTTTGCAAAATGGAAATAATTCTATCAAATAACTATGTTTATCTTTGCAAAACAGAAATGAATAATGTTTTTAATTAATTATGATTTGTCTTCTTTTATTGCTTATACCAGTCATGATTAAACACTATGGAAGCTGATGATATGAAATTTAAAATAGTAAATGCAAAATGATTGAAGTTAAGCATTAATAATGGATTTTTTTATAACTATTAAATTAGTACTTCACATCTGTGTTTGCATTATGCTGTGTGTCATACAATAAACAATTAATAATACTCAATTCAATCGGTTTACTTATGAATGTGTCAATAAATCATAATATAGACAATAGCAATGGACCAAACAAGCTTCAGCACTAATTCTAACACAGCTGTTTTTATGAGGAAATCAACTCTACTTTTATTATTCTTCTTATCACTAAATTAGCTGGTAAGGTGAAAGCATTCTATAAGCACATGGGATAAAAAATTTTCACAATTCTAATTTTATAACTAACATGACAATAACTCCCAAGTCTACTTCTGAGACTACATAAACTGGTGAGACAAATCTCATTACCCAACTAAGCAGGGAGATTAAATAATTGATTTCACATACCCTAATTCATAATATCAAATATCAAATGGAGGATTCAATCCATTCCTATCAAATATTTCTATGACAAAGGGATTTTACTCTCTCCTATAAAATATATTAGGCAATATACCATATCAAATATGCAAATACTTCTATAACAAAGGGATTTACTCTATCCCACAAAATATATTAGGCAATCTACCATATCAAATATTCAAATAAGACAAAGAGATTATTCAATCCCACAAGACACAATAATACATCATTAACTTTTACTACAAATAGCCACTAAACAATTTTCTTATCAAACATAATAAAGAACAATATCAAACATAATAAAGAACAATAAATTCATGTCTAAACAGATTCTAATCTTTCAAATTTGAATAGTCCATTCCCATCCTCTGAAACGGATTGATTATATATCATTTTTACTTGCAAATTACACATTATTATGGTTGAGTTTTTATAACATAAACACATATATGATCATAATAATAATAATAATAATACAGACAATTCAAATTCCAGTAGGTAAAGAACTACTGTAAAAATATTAATTACTAACTGTAAATGCAACAATGGGTAAACATTTCATATCTGATATAATATTTATGACTTAAAATATATTAACTATGGTTGAGAAACATGGCAATAATTTCTATTGGCAATATAAGACAAAATAATCTTTTTATAGTGCATTTATATTAGCACAAATCTAAAAAAAAAGTTTAACTTAGATAAATAATGAAGCTTTATGTTCCAGGTTAAATAATTATTGAAAATAATGATTTTCTAATCTATTAAAAAAAATGCAAAGATATATTATACATTTTATGTAATGAAACTCTTTTAAAATAACTGTTCACCCCTTTTAATCTTGAATGGACGTCTCCATTTTACCAAGCACGTACATTTATATATGGCACATGATAAAGCTTATACTAAAATAATAATAAAAATACCTTTCACAATATTCCGTTAATATTGTACATTTAGGAGATGATCTTGGAGAGATATTAAATATAATAATAAAAATAATAATATCATAAAATAACCCTTAAACTATCTACATACTAAATACAATTAAATAATAAATAAATAAAGTTCTTTTGCTTTTTTCTTTTGGATTGAAAATGAAAAGTTTATTTCAGTTTATACATAACATCTCTTGGTCAAGTCTGCAAAATAGAATAATAATGATAAGCACATAAGAATAAATATTGACAAAAACAACACATTCCTGCAGGAAAACAAATAACAATATTATTTTGATTTCAATATAGTGCATTCAATGTTCTTTAGCTGAGCTAATGAAATTGCTATCAATATTATATAAGAGCAATAATAATTCACATTTTATTCATAAAATGTATCAAGTATTTATTTTATGTTTATTTTCTTTCTTTCAGAGCCATTCAGAAAACGTATACAATTATTTGAACTGATAACATTTATTTAACTTTCCGTAGGCTGGTTGGCAATATTCTGTATACGAAAATCCATTGCAAACAAGAGGACAATTAATGCAATAAAAGTCATATTTAGTTTAATCGTTTTCTAAAACCATTTCTCATAGTAGTTAGGAAAAATAATTAAATACTTAGTTGAATTATATATTTAGTCTTAATTTCTAATATGCAAGAAAAAAAATTATAAATAGTCAGGTAAGTATTTTAATAAAACAATAATAAAATAAATGATTCCTATGAATCTTTTTTAATCTTCTTCTTTTATAGCTAGAACAAAGTTTATCATAAAGAGCTCTTGAGAGATTTAATAAGAGTTCGCATATTTTTTTGACATAACAAAGGTATGTACATGCCAAAGTTATTCCCTTAATATTATAATTTAAATTTAAGAATAATAATTTTGAAAAATAAACAAACATTCTTCTGTCTTCTTCACAAGTAAAAATAAAATTTAAATAAAATGATTTTGAAATATAATTATGTACTTCCATTCCATTCTTCATATTACTAATTAATTTTAAATACTTTATAATGTAGATACACTCATGCATTTAAAATAATGACTGAGAACTCTGAAACTGTCAATTAAGAATAAAAATCAATGTACCTTTAAAGTTGTTTACGCTGCCATTATCCCAAAACTTTTTAGTACTTTAAACTTTCAACTTAGCGAGGTTTTTTCTTGGAAGAATAGGCTTTTAATAAAACTGCGCCATCAAGCTTTGCTTAAATAATACTTTGAAGTTCTATCAGTAGAGAATCTGAGTACTTCTTTGGTAGTAGTCTTTTTAGTAGTCCCCTGTCTATTTATCTTTAATCCTTTTTATAGCCCTTAAAAAAAATTACCCAGCATTTATTCTTCAAATCTAAAGTCGTTTGAAAGTTCAAAGGTTACCAGACATAGGTTAAGAATTAATTTATGCAAGAAACTTTCTTGGAGAAAAAAAAATAGAAACAAAAAAAAATTATTTTGTCTTTTAAATAAATAAAAGATTAAATATTAAATTGAAACTAAGAATTAAATATTCTGTATTCTTAAAGTAACAGATTTATTCTAATTATTTTAACAAATAAAATATTTTACAGCATATTTTTTTAAATAATTCATTAGTCCAGTGATCCATCAATTCATTTTAAAAAGTAATTAAGCTGTTTTTTAAACAAGTAATGGTAAAATTAAATATTTGAGTATGAGATGTGATATTTGATGGTTTCATGAAGCATATGACTGAAAAATAAAGTTGGATAATGATGCAGACATAAATAAATATTTACAAATAATGTACTATAGGTATTAAACTGATATGACTAAATGACTATTTTAATGATGATGAGTGAAATATGCTACACTGTTTATACTATAGATTAAAATATGTAAAGCAAATGAACTAGAAAATCACTCAAAAAAAGTCCTAATATTTATTTGTGAACAAACAAAACCAATTATAATCAACCTAAACTGAACTGAATCCTTTTGTGACAAGCCACCCCCCCCATCCTATCATTAACTATACCCTAAAGTAAGATATTAGATATCAAAACAATTTTTAAATTACACCTATAAATACTTCCAATCATAGTTTTAAATCATAAATTTTTTTTTTTTTAAATTTCACGTTATTTCTTTTTTTTTTTTAAGAATATAATATCAGATTTTACTGATATAATACCATACAATTACAATTAATATTTCTGGTGCCAAACCAGAAGGTCACGATATATATAGTAATTCTCAAAGTTACTAAAATACATTCTGCAGTGTTAAGTATTGAAATAAAAGTAAAATCTAAACCTGTTTTAATAAAAACCATTATACCTCTCGATCACGAATGCATACAAAAAGAAAGTATATTTGTGTAGCTATCTAAATTATATAAATGTTGTTCTTGTATAGGAATTCAAATCTCAGTTAAAATTATATATCATATTAATATAAAAGAAAATTACTTAAATAAACTACAAATTCAATCACAATGAGATTGGACACTTCCTAAATGAATTAAAATCTTTTGTCAGGGAAATAATATCAGATCTCAACATAAGAAATATATTTTAGAATGACTTAAATTTACTCTCATTTCTAATTAAAATATGAGGAGAATTAGAATCTTTTCTAATCTAAACTGATCCATTTTGATCGAAAGATAAACCTTGATGAAAACGTAGCTTTTGTTTTGCATACTAAAAAAGCTTTCTATTGAAAGGAGTTAAACATTGATTAATATAGATATGATTATTGTTTTCCATAAACAAAATATGAGAGTTAAGAAAGATTTTCTTTTTAGTAAAAACTGTGTGGCCGAACTACAAGATTTAAAATGAGCTACAACAAAATTCAGATCCCTGATTTATGCTTTGTATAAAAAATATTTTCCAAATCATCACTGACACCTATAACATTGAGTTTCTCCTAATCTCCATTTCATGATTGAATCAGCCCAACTCCACACTATACCTTTTTCAGATCACAAAGCATTACATCTTTCCCTTGACATTAACTCTGTCCCTCCAGTAAACTTTGACCTCAGAAGAACAATACGATTCCTCAACAAAAAAAATACACCAATAGCATTGCTTTCAGAAATTTATATATACCTTCATAAAATCAATATCCTTCAAATGGATCCCATCTCTGCATGGTTCACATTTGTGGAAATTCTGCAAGCTGCCATCCACAGATACACCTGGAATTCCTGAGGGCCACTCAAGTTGCTGGCTTCCATGGACAAAATTTCAGAGCAACGAAATGATCAGGAGAGTGGGCCATTAGATATTAGCACCATCATCCAACTGAAACTTCAATACCATGATGCTCAAAAGGCCTTGGCCAAGTACATCTCTGTCAAACACACCCAGAGGTACATGGGGAATCAGCATTGTTGAACCAAAAGTTACTTGGGGTGGGCTCTTGGTTCTCACAGGAAGAAAATCACCCCCTTGTCCATCATGGTTTTGCAACAAATCCTACATAGGTCAGGATATGCTCCTTCATTTGAGAAACCATTACAAGCACATGCCTCTCAAAGCTGGAATCCCTCCATTCACTATGCCATCAACCTTGAATGTCAACTCTGATCCTGGCATTACCCCAGACATGCTGCTTAACAAACTGAAAAGCTTTCCTTACCATGTCTATCCTGGTCCTCATGCTATCCCCAAGTTTATCCTTTTCCACCTAAGTCAGTTCACCATGCCCATTACTCTCAACATGATCAACAAGCTGGCCTCAGGTTCTTACATCATCAAGGGTCTCTATCTGATAACATTAGTCCCTTTCCTTAAGAAAGATTGGCCATCTACTGACCTCGAGAGTCTTAGGCCCATTTCAATGACCCCTCTGCTCATAAAACTTATTGAGTCTACCTTCAAAGAGTCACTAAAACAATTCATACTCTTGGCCCATTATGCCTCACAGTTTGCTTGTAAGAGGTGTTCCATTCTTGGGGATGACTTAGATGGCCACTGAGCATGTTAAATGGTCTCAAAATGGCAGGTTCATTGAGGTCCAACTAGACATCCAGGAAGCCTTTGACTCTGTTAGGGTTGACCTACTCCTTGATGTTCTCAGGGACCTGAACATTCCAGATGCCCTTCTGTCCATCCTCCACAATCTGTCCAACAGAAAAATCCTACTTACCCTGGATAGGAAAGTTGCCCCTGACTTCACAACTAACATATCCATCCCTCAGGGCTCTCCACTGAGCACTTTGTTGTTCACCACATTTCTGAATCCCCTCTTGCTCAGGCTGAAACATGACCTCCCTGGCATACTCATTCCTGCACTGGGCAAGGGCATCAAATGTCTTGCTTATGTAGATGATGTGGTTGTCTTTCTTCCCTCAGTTGATCTCATTCCCAGGCTTCAATAGATCCTCACCTGGTATACCAAAACACACAGGCTGGAATTTAGCAGTGATAAGTCAGCGGCCTGGTAACTATCAACTGGTGAACAAATACCTTCCACCTTCAATCCCAAGCCACACAACTTCCACAGATTCCCCCTCATGCTGTCTTCTAAAGACATGAGGGTATGAATCCAAACCACACTATCAATGCATACCATACACCCTCAGTGCAATCACAGGCATCTACCTCTCTCTTTATGGAAAAGTCACCCTCCTCAATCTTCTAGTCTTTTCTAAAATATCATATTACCTTCCCATTGTTCTACCTACACATTCCTTTATATCCAAAAATCTATTCCCTTTTTTTCTGGGGCATAAAGGTGGTGGCCGTCAGCCTAAAAAGAACTTGTTTTCCTAAAAACCTCAATGGATAGGGCCTGCACTCCATCAATGCTCTTCTGATCCAGAGATCTCACAACATTATCCTCACACTCCTAAGTTACTTTTCTGCAAACTTTGTGCATATCATTGTCACACTCACTGGCACACCTCCTCCCAGTGTCAGGCCCAAGTCATGGACCTCACTCATAGCCAACATCCTTTAAAAGGCTGGCTTTGTTATACCATCCATCAGTGGCAAATTAAAGTAATGGGAGGTTTTCAATCATACCACAGACTTTCTCCATTGCATCTCCTACATTCCTCAAACTTACCAATGCTCAATTAATCTTCAAATTCAAAAGGTAGTCCCTTGAGGCAAAATTCCTCGATTTCCTCCTCAAAATCAATCTTCACTCCTTTCCCACAAATCAATTTTTGGTCAACCATAGGGGTTTCACCAAGATCTCTCCTGTATGCCAGCTCTGTAAAACTGACAGTGAAACCCTCCTACATTTCCTACTTAAATGTCCCTTTCTGCTTGGAGAGAGACATGTTATCAACTACTGCCTTTCCTCACACAGGAATACCATCTTCAACCTCAAAAATCTATAGAAACAGTGGTCTTTGCAACTATTAGATTATCAGTTTATCTTATCTATGCATTCTGGTTGCTCCAATGTGCCATTATTTTTGACCAGAGAGTACACTCAGTGAATCAAAAGATACTCAAAACCAGAGATACCAACTAACCCCACCTCCACTCCCCACAGACATTTGGGCAATCCTCCAACTCCCATCCTCTCAGCCTCTGACATAGGACTCACATTCAAATGTTTGTGACCCATGCTATGTTTCCTCAATGAAGACATGCATCTCAGACTGACCTGGACTATACACCATTTCCCCCTTTCCACTTCCCATTCCCTTTTCACTTGTATCCTTCCTTTCTTACCATGTTGCTCCTGAAATTTCAATTTATCATATAATCACTCCCTTGTAAACCTTTTTCTAACTGTATTTGCATCATTTTTTTTTATGAATAAACTTTCATCACTGAGAAAAAACATTGAGTTTGTCAGCCACATTAGTTAAAATTAATAGAAAATTTCATTTTCTTGAAAAGGCATACACTGAAGTTCAATTTTAAATCCAAATGAAATCATTCTCTAGAATGTAATTTATCTTTCAATAGCAAAATCTCATTCTCACTAGAATTACAGGAATTAGAAACAAATGAGTTCTTAATTATTACTGTCTACATTTTCAAGCAAAGAAGCAACTTCTGCCTGTAAATTAGTAATTGTTTTAGATAATTCCATTATTGTATTATGGATAATTGGTAACAATTTTAATTTATCTAAAACCTCTCCCAAAATCAAATCAGATGAAGTTTTTGCTGCAGTAAAATCCAAAATATCATTAACATTATAAAAATGGTCTTTACAAGCAGCTCATCTCCATGTTTGCTTCTTATTTACAGATATCCTTTGGTAAGTAGATTCACATAAAGATAAGCACTTAAAATGCATACTTGAAGCACAACTGAAAAAGGATATAAAATTTATCATTTTTAGATAAAAATTTATTGCAAGTAGAACATTGATCTATCATTAAAAAGTCAAAAACAATAATAATAATAATAATAATAATAATAATAATAATAATAATAATAATAATAATAATAATGATGATGATAATAATGATAATGATGATGATGATGATGATAATAATAATAAAGATCACATAAATCGTCTTCAATACAAATGTATTATTCCGATTTTGCTTATTTATAAATATAAAAAAATATTTCCATAGATTGAAAAAAAAAAAGCAATAAATGTTTATCATGGCTTAAGTTATAGGTTAAAAAATTATTTAATGTGTAAGTGATCTTAAAAATACACACACACACACATATATATATATATATATCTGCATGAGAATGTTTGGTAATAATGAATATTCCAAATATTACTCATTATTAATCATATAGGGGATTTGAAATATGTATATTGGAGATTATTTATCTTTTCTACATGTGTGTGGTCATGTGTATCAGTTGCATGAGATAATGTGGATAGTTGAAAGGTGCTTAAAAGTTTGAGTTCAAATCCCCTATATTTACAATTAAGCTCCAAGTATGTGAAGAGTGCCTACATTTCAAGTATTTACATATTAAGCTTGCAACCTGTCCATGTCTCTTCTATGTATTAAGTGGATAAGGCCCTATACATGAGGGGTCAGAGTGACTTGAGGTCAACATGGACATGGTAATAATATTGGCAATAGTATGGGATTTAGGCTTTCCATCATCAGATTTTCAATGGTATAGATGACTAAAAAGTTGGAGGTTGAAGTATATTGAAGCCTTTCCATTAAAATATGTTTTATCTTGATATAAACTGAGCACTGATTATATATGTGTGTAAAAGATGATAATCTGGACCAACTGGTGAGTGCTGGTTTAGCCCGAAACACTAATATTGTTGATTATTTATCTTTTCTACATGTGTGTGTCATATGTATCAGTTGTATGAGATAGTGTGGATAGTGGAAGGGTGCTTGAAAATCTGAGTTCAAATCCCTATATTTACAATTAAGCTCCAGGTATGCGAAAAGTACCTGTATTTCAAATATTATTATTAACCTTAAATTTTTCTGTCGAGCTATTATAATAGAAAGATATAAGTGCATGCAATTGTATTTATAAAATATTTAAATTCTTAATAATTAATTCATTAAATCTACAGGTCAATATTAATTTATTTTAACCACATACAAATAGTAAATAATCTTATTTATAATACATATGCACATACAAAGTAATACTTTGGGTGCAATTTGAAATTTATAATTGCAGTTTGTAATGTTATAATTGAATATTTATTAGGCTGCATTCAGAATAGTTTACATTTACCTGAACTCTACCATTTCTTACCTTGGTGGTAACAATCACGTGGTCACCAGGTTTTTCAAGCATCTCAAGCTGGAGCCAAGGTTCCTGGACTTTCTCGTAAAAATCAACCTGAATTCACTCCAGACAAACTGGTTCCTGCACTACAGGAGATTCCTCAAGAATATAGATCCTATGTGTCATAACTGCCATAGAACCTGTGAAACCTTTGATCATATGATAAATGATTGCCCAGCATATGACAAAATCAGAACTTTCATTACTTACCACTGCCACATTTCCCTGAACAAAATCTTAAATATTAAATGCTGCTTCCTGTCCAGGAATTATGTCACCACAAGACTCTCAACCTTTCTCACTTATGCCATCTGGTTGGCCAGATGTCACAACAAGTTTACCTTTCCTCATCCCAAGCCTGAAGACACATTCATTTCCAAGCTAAAGGAATTTCGCCATAAGGACAGAATAATCTCTTCCAGATTTTTAGTTGACAACACATGGAACCTGATTAAGCTGGATTAACAACACCAGTAACCACATCAGAACATTTGGTTGCCTGACTAACATGGATAACTATTATTTTTGATTCACAATTATATCATTATTACATATGGTTTTTCAATAAAATTATTTATAAATAAAAAGGTTTATTTAAACTTCTTTGTATCAATAATTTCAATCTTTGTGGTCAAGTTGAAATCTTTTGTTTAAAAAGGTTTATTTAAACTTCTTTGTATCAATAATTTCAATCTTTGTGGTCAAGTTGAAATCTTTAGTGTCTATATATAAAGGTGGAATTTTATCTTTATTGTTAAAAAGAGGCTGCCTTGACAACAGTTTGGAAATTGTTGATTGTTATTGATATTGGGAATGCCTAAGTATTGCTGTTTTTTAATGATTACACATAAAAATAAATATATTTTAATTATTAATTTTTAATATTTTTAACCTTTAAATAGAATTATTTTTGCACTGTAATTATATAAAATACAAATATACTCAACCCAAAATTTCGATTGAAGTATAAAAGTACACACACACATTTTGAAAGTTTTATTATATTTTATCTCATTCTAAAACCAATCTTTTATGAATGTTATAATAAAATTTAAAGAAAATATATGTAGAGTTTTTATTCTCTGGAGATTTTAAAGTTCTCTAGAACAGTGGTCTTCAACCTTTTCACACCTGCGGACTGCCAAAAATAAAGATAAGATTTCGCGGACTGGCAGAAGTTTACAGATAAATTTTCTTAAAGATGTAACCTGCTTAGCCTTAGATAAGCATAATTGTTATAACTGACCAAAACAGCACACTAGTTATTGTGTATTGTAATGGTGTTGCTTACCTTCACATGCTGAACACAGAAAACAGTACAATAACAATCATTCTCATTAATGTGCTTGCATTTCTGTGTTTATTATTTCATTGTTAAAACATGCAAGAATAAAATGTTATTCACCTGAATGTTAGGAAATATCATACCTAGTGTAATTTTATGGCAATGATTATGATAAATGTAATATCTGTATTTAATGTTAAATATACAAGATAGTTATATATATATATATGGAGGTTGTCTTTTGATAGTAGTAAGAGCAAAATAGAAATCGCAGTAATTAAAATCACCATACAGCCAAAAAAAAAAAAAAAATTGTCGTATTTTAAATCTGAAAAAATAAAACAAAACATGTAAAAGTCTGAAATTTTGATGTTATTGTAATTTTTTGTGCTGGTGTGTTGAAAGGATCAAAAAATATAATTAATAGGAAAAGTTTTTTTTTAAAAAAAAATGGTAAAATAGATATCACGTAATAGAAATAAAGCCAAAAAAAAATTGCAGAGTTGAAAAAGTCAAAAGTTTTGATCTTATTTTAATTTGGGGGGGGGGGGGAGTGGATTGAGAAATACTTTGTATAAGTTAGAGATAGAAATTTTTTGGTTGTTTTTCTTTTTAAAAAAAGGTGAAATAGAAAAACAAATTAATTTATGTATGATTGATTAGATTTCGTTTTTGTTCTGGTTTCTTTTTTTATAACCAAGTAAAAATGCGATGAAAAAATAAGTAAAAACTGTTTATATTAATTAAAAGTTTAAAATCTTGTTATTTTGTTATTACTAACTTTCTTGTCAGTCTAGCATGGCCCCGCAGAAAACTTCTGTGGCCCAGTGCTGGTCCGTGGCTCAGTGGTTGATGACCACTGCTCTAATCTTCCCACTCGTCAGTCACTTGTTGCTTTTTAACTAAGAACTTTTTCTCATTTGCTTGATTATTTATTCAATTTATTCAAAAATTATTTACTTTTAAAGCATAACATTATTGTAAAGATTCGATACTTCTTCTTTTAAGCAATAACCAGGAATAGATTTTCAAGATGAGAATTCGTGTGTAAAATAATATATTGGTTGTATGAGTTAGAGTGATTAGCTGAAGTAAGCTTGAAAGTTTGTCTTCAAATCTAAAACTCCAAGTATATAAATTATACTTGTATTAAAATATTATATCAATATTAGTACAAATTTCACTCACTAACCAATTTATTCTACCAGTGCTTATGTAAAAATATCAATAGCAGTAGAAGGAATGCTATATTATTATCTTTTGTTTATAATTTGATATTTATAAATAGTACTCTAATGGAATCCCTCAAAATTAGACTGGATAAGATATACATACAAAGTAAATACTGGTTGTATTCAAGTCAGTTCAGTTTCCATAATCTGAATTTCAAATACAGAATTATGGTTTCTTCTATATACATATTGAACCACAAAATATCACAGATAATTTACATATTATAAATCTCTGGAAGTTCATATTCAAGCAATGTACAGACCTATAAATATAATGTCCTCAGTTAATTTATCCCTACTATTCATAGTAGCTATAATAGAATTTATGAGCAGGTTAGAATAAGTTGTTCCTTTTTAATTACTAAAAAAGATTAGGATTGGTGTCCTTGTGGTTAGCATAGCTGCCTTCCAAGAAGCTGGCCCGGGTTCTGTTTTTCCGATCAACACTTTGACACATGAAAAAAAAAAGATTATAATAATATTATAACTGTTTTGTTTTTAGTTTACTTTCATCAAAATCAAAAAAAAAGTTTCTTGATTAAAAAAGACTTTCATATGTTCATTACAAAAACATTCTTGTTTTAGACAAAAATAGTTTCATTTCTTGTCATATTAAAAAATCTTAAATTTTGTAAAAACTAAAAATTAATTAAGACCTTTAATATAATTTTAAATAATTTATAATATTTCAAAAATGTCAAACAATATTATTACTTAATTATTCAATAACAAAGCCACTCTAGACTTTATTTTAAATATTTATATACATAAATTTTATATGTGACCCTTTCTATTTTTTCTTTAAATTTATATATAATATATCTATTCCAAAATGTACATATTAATATACAAAAAACGTTTATGTTTCGTTACTTTATTTTATTTTGTTCGATATCATTTATCTATTATTTATTTATTTTACACTCTTTCACTTATCAACTAATTAATTTATAATTTATCTTGGAATGTTTATTTTAAAATATGATCAATTTTAAATAAATATTAAGAGAAAAACTTGACTATAATTTAAAGTTTAATCAATATAAATTGATTTATGATAGTTGAATACATGAATTTAATTAAAGTTAGTAAATAAAAAATATACATCTTATATGAAATTTTTTATATAAGATTAAATAATTTATATTTTTTATTAATCTCCAAATATTCTAGAACACTAGCTAATATTGAACATGTGTGCACCTATCCAATTTTTTTATAAAAAGCTAATTAAACATTGTCCTGCATTATATATTCTAGAATTCTTATAGCAATGTGTACATAAAAATATAATAGGAAAAGGTGTTAATAAGATAATATAGAATTCTAAAAACTTCTCTTACTACTTGAACTTGATGTCATCAACATTGAACATTTCCATAAAGATTTGTGTTCTTATTCTAACATCAATATGCATTATTAAAAAGTTAAAGTAGAATAGATCCTTTTCCAAAGTTTTCCTATGCAATTATTGAGCTTCCACCCATATTCAAAAAATAGCTGGCATTGCTTGTTTAATTTTTGTATTGGTCTATTACTTAAATCTGAGAACTATTATTCATCAGTTAATCTAAATACACAGAATTGTTTCAAGTCAGCTTCTAAAAATTGAAAAAATTTAGATTCAAATTGGATAAATGTAATGAAAAATTAAAAATAATGTTAATAACTAAAGAAAAATATAAGAAAACTGTTATATTTCAACCAATCTGTGTGTCACTATTCAGTTCTGTATCTGTCAACATTATTTACTTTTCTTCAAGAGCAGTCACTTTCCCATGCTTATTTTTATTGTAAATTTAAAATTTTTTGAATCAAACTTTATATTTCGATAAAGTAATGTAAAATCTTAATTAATGTAAAAAAATTAGGATTAATATATTTATTTACATTCAAAATCAATTATGAACATGTAAAACATTTTGTTTTGATATCTGACTTTGTTATTTAGATATGCCTGATATGCAAATTACCATTAGTAGTGGTCAACTACTTGTCTTGACCAGCGATCACTTTCCCACACTTATTTTTCTTGTAAAATTAAAAAATTTTTGAATCAAATTTTATATTTCAATAAAGTAATGTAAAATCTTAATTATGAATGTAAAAAAATTATGATAAATCTATTTATTTATGTTCAAAATCAATTACAAATGTGTATAACATTTTGTTTTGATTCCTGACTTTGTCATTTAGAAATAGCTGTGGCACAATTTTCAGAGTTGTCAGCCATCCAATCAGAGAAAAGAGGCTGGCATACACAATACACAGCAATAAAAATTAATTTTTTTTGCAAAATATATTGCCATTTGCAGACTTTTTTTAAAACTAAAATTTTACATTTTGAATTTTCTATAAAATAAGCCTAAAATGAAGAAAGTGCAACTAAAATTACCAAGATTTGGCATACCCACAAACTGTAAATAACATGAATCAAAATTAAAATGGTACAAAATCTAACTGTAATAAACAGCAGAGTGGTTATTAATCCTATCTAAAATTATTTTTCTTATAAATAAATTTGGTAGGAGAGAAAGTTGTTCTATTTAAAAGTAAACTACTGCTATTATACCAAAGCCCCTAGGGAAAACTTGATTTCTACTTTATAAATTGATCAAGTGAGAATTTTGCAGAAGATTACATCATTCTGCTAAAAGTGCAAAACAATTAATCCCCATCAAGATGAAGTTGCTGCTTAAAAGCAAATTTGACTAATGCTTGAATCAAGCTTCACTGCTTACATGGATTCCAAAAGAAAGAACTTTTCATACAAACTTTTAAAAATAAGTTTTTTTAAGATTAATAAAAGACTTAATATATATTTATTTATTTTTAAGCATGCAATATTATTATTTTTAGAGCCCTTGCAGACATTTATTGCTAATTCAAATAATATAAAGTTTAAATAATATATTTTATCTATTTATGTGCACATACACTTCCAGTGTGTAATTGAATGAGTGAACAGATAGTTTATATATTATACGCACTTCAATTTGTGGGAAATAAACAAGGAATTAACAACTATTGAATGTAATCAAGGTAATGGGTAATGTACATTATTCTTCTGTTTTGTTTCACCAAATGCATTATTCATTGAGCATTTATTTCAAAATATTCACAGCAGCCTTCAAAAGTTAGTTTTGTAAACAATTAAAGTTCACTGACTTAATTTTCGTATATCATTTTCTTTAGTGATATTAAACAAAACATAAATGATTTTCTTATTACATAAATTTATATCTGTATCATTTATTAGCATATTCACTCATTTCTTATAATTTTCAGTCACATGTCTGATTAAATTGATTATTATTTTCCACCTGAGATTATTGACTAATTTAATTCTTTCAAATATATTTAACATCCATAAAATTTAACACTTTGTTTTACATATATATATATATATATATATATATATATATATGTAAAACAATATATATATATATATATATATATTGCAAAACCTCATTTTTATATCAATATTTGTAGGAATAAAATGAACATTAGATTTCAAAAACAACAAAAGTGTCATCATTTAATAAAGAATTTTGGCTAGAATATTTAGAATCTGTTATACATAAATCAAACTACATCCTGTACCATTTTAAATTGGCATCTGAACTTATGGGGCATATCTTTCATACACACATAATGTTATGTATTATACTGTATTTTTGGTATGAGTTTTGCATTAGCAATTTAGAATTTTAAATTATTAAATTCCCACAAGAAAAGAATAATATTTTGTCTTTTAAAATACCAATTGATTTATTTTTAAGCAATGTAGGTATTTTTAAGTTGAAGAGAATTTTTATATATAGAGAGAGAGAGAGCGAGAGAATAACAAAATGTTACTTTGATTTTTTCTAAGACAAGAATATAACATCTTATGTAAAACAATTAGCATTACTTAAAAATTAAAATCACATCATTCTTTCGTTGTCACCAAAGAGGAAAAAATGACTTTATGGGTAAAATTATGTTAAAATTATCAAAGTTACAAGCTGTAAACAGGATGTGCATGGTGGATTAAAATCAGGAAGGGAGTATAAAAAGCAAATATGTCTTGTGTCTAAAAAAATCTTCATAATCTACTTGTGATGATGTTAAGTATCATCTCTAAAACCTGTTTCCTATAAGATTAATTTTTCTGTGAGGTCATATAAAATGTGCCAAGCTACTCTCACCAGTGGACTGAATCATTGTAATATGTGTGAGTAGAGAGGAGTTCATTTGCCGATGTTTCTTCCTTCTTGAAGCCATAGAATGTCAAGAGTAAAGCCATCACCTACCTGATCCTTTGATCCCCAGAATACATTCAAACTGGAATGAGAGCATACAATGGATCACTCCCAAAACAACAAAAACCATGCATGTTAATCCACACAGTGCTATATTTGAACATATGAACTTACCAGTAAGAGATTTCATTTCATAAAATAAAGTGATCACTTTCTTGAACTATAATGCTATCAAATGCTGTGTTGAGTCACACTACAGAAAATCTGAATCTTAAAAGCAATAACTTTTAGTAACCATTCAAGTTTTATTCTTCTACATTTTATTCTCTTATTACTGTTAAAATATTTTAATTATACATTAATAAACCTTATGAATATAATTGCATTGCTGTTTATTTAAGTTTATTATTTCTAGAGTTATACTATTTAAATTCTATTATTATTATTTTGCCAAATAAATTGCAGCTGCTGTATTATGAAGTACAATCCTCCTAGGTGTAGCAAATGTTATGTAATAGTGACTAATAAAGATAGATGGTGGTGGGCCAGTGGATTCACGTATAGAATCCTGGTGCCTTACAAATAAATTAAAAGTTGATTCTGTCCTTAATTATTATTAAAATTTAATTACTTTAAGCTGGGTTGTGTGACCAGGAAACATAATTGCATTTGCAAAATTACCTGACATATACAAATGAGTGAATTATCAGAGTGGATATAATTTGGTCACTGAATATATAAGGAATCTAAATTGTATAAACCATAATGGATGGCACCATATATATATATATATATATAATTGACTATTTATAAATACCATAATCTCAGCTATATGTAAAGTATAACTTTAAAAATTTTATCTACTTAAGAGCATTTTTGACTATTGTCATAGTCTTTGTCTCATCAACTAATCCTTTGAAAGGCTAACCTTCCCAAAATTCCTCGATCTTAACATTTGCTGCCTGCCTGTTGATTAGTCTTATTTGTATTTGTATATTAGCATAGCTTCTTTTATTTTCATTTTATTGTTATTTTTTTCAATTTGCAATAATTTTACATTATTATAATTGAAGTTAAAACCATAAATACATGACATTATGGTCACAAAAAATGAATGCTGAAACCTTATTATTTACTTTGCAATTTTGCTTCATTTTCATCTCAATTCCCCTATATATCTGTGACCACACCTACATATCCATTTATAAATAATGTAATTTTTATTTATAAATGAGGTTTCATTAGTTACACATTTATTTAGAATATTTATTAAATACATGTATTTTAGACAAAATTTATGTTTTATTTCAGAAATAATAATAATAAAGTATAGAACAATTAAAACATCACATAATCACTATTAACTATGCATACACAAGCTTTAAAAACTGTAGATAATGCTTTATAGCCTTAGTAATCAATGATGTGCTATTAAATGAGTAGATACTAATAGGGTTTTATGCACAGACCTTTTGCATTTATTTATTATTAAGGTGTAAAATGTTCTATTCAACAAAACGAATAAGAATCATTTATTGAAATTGTATGATTTAAAAAAAAAACATTCAAAAAGTTATATATTTATATTTATAGTGCCAACCCATACCTGGATTTGGATTTGGTCGTGGTGGTTATGAATGTGTTTGCCGTTTAGGTTTCTCGTATCCTACTTATCAAAATAAACCATTTTCAGGATTAGACGTTGAATATGCACCTGACAGTATTTATTCAAGTCCTTACTATTTTAATTGCATTCCTTCTGAACGTAAGTACACTCATTTTTAATAACTTTCATCAATAATTTTATCCATAATTGTATCATTTAAGTATACTATGACATATGAATTAAATTTCATAATTGTTGATATTAATTTAGAATATGTTAGGCAGTGTAATGCAAGAGGCATGTACAATAAGAACCAAAATGTGATAAGGCAAACTACTGCTTAAATACTATGGAGGCAAAAAATTTATGTTTAAAGTTTATAACCCTTAAAATATATTTTTTTTAGATAATTATATAGGCATACAGTTGGAAAAAATATTTTTAAATCTTACTCTATTGATAAAAACATCATTCATCATCTCACATTCAGTTCTGCTATAAGGTTAACTATAAGAAAATAGTATTTATCATAGTTTATCATAAGACTGTTAATTTAAACTATGATATTGAATCATTATATAGTTGTAGTCCATTAAATTTTAATATTACCTATTTTTAAAATGTTCTATGAGTTGAATGTTTGAATTATTATTCTTATTCAGATTTACCATAGTCCATAAAACACATGATCACAAAAATGGCCACTAACTTTATGATGATAAATTTACATGACTCACAGACACACACATACATAGGGGAATTTCTGCATATTAACTGATATAATTTTTCAGCTATGGTAAATCAAAGTCATGGTTAATTAAAACTATAAGATCAAATTGAAAACCTGTAATATAAAAATTAATCATTAAACCCATCTAAGCGACTTTAAAAAACTACATTTTAACTTAGATGAATAATATTATTTTCAAGATCATATCATTCTGTTTACCCATTCAATTTTACTAGGTTGTGTCTTTGGTTGACAACACATCTAACAATATAATTTAGATTATCACATGAAAATTTTTTTCTATATAATATCATTTCTGTAAATCTGAAAAAGTGTATATATATATATATATTGTACCGGTATAAATCCACCACGCTTACTCATACACAGTACCCGAGTTCAAACCCAGTCCACGTTTAAGAATACATTCCAAACGCCAACTGAATTCAAACCCAAACCCCGGTATGACCAACCGATGATGACTTTATAACAGCACGGGGTTATCCCTTTTCTAGCTCAGCTCAGAACATAGACTAAATTCTTACAGTTAATGATATATAGATTTATTAGACTCTAGATACTGGAACGGTCATTCATGTAACGTATATATTTAAGTTGCCAATACAGACAGTAAATGGTTAAATAGACTTGGAGAATAATAAGGTGGAGGACACAAAATTATATTAAATAAATTGTTTAATAAGAAAATAGAAATATAAGCATATAAACATAGTATTCAACAGTACGGTAAGACTTTCATGAATCCTCTTGTATTTGGCTACTAGTCTTTAGTAATCATTTTATCTGGTGAACAAATTGATGCCAATAGCTGTGTAGTTAAATGATTGAGGGGTGGCTAAGAGAATCAGAGTATTTGAGCATTGAAAAAAATATTTATCTAAAGATTATTTATTAACTTATTTTATTCGAATAGACTCGAGCCGTTACGTAGACGAACAGTTGGAGGAGGTTTTATATAAATACAACATAGGAGATAGATGTACGGGTGGTTGCCTGGATTCAAGAGCCCTACAGTAATCACTTGCGGTGCATCAACGGAATACCGGGCGGCTTGTACTTTGACAAGGCTTAATGCCCCCAAGTAGATCCGGGACACTACAACCAGCCGGGATCATTTCGAAACCCGGTGATCCAAGAGATTACCTGGGAAAGAAACTGCTTTCTTTCCCCAATGGTAGTACGGCGAGACGCTAACTTCGGCGAAGGAAAGGCATTGCCACAGTCATCGAGGACGAGTGCTTGAAGTGGATTTAAAAAGGAATTATACAAAACCTGGATAATCAATTCGTCTATCTCTACGCAACAGCTGATATAACTATTCCCATAAAACATGGCGGAATTAAACTGACCGCGAAAGCAATAATTAATTAAGTTTACTCTGAAACCCCTAACCCCTCAGGTTGTTCAGGCGGTAGCGATAGTAACAAATTATACACTGAGAATTATTTCTCATTTCATGTAGGCAACAAGATGATAAAACTTTAAAACCATTTTACATATTTAAGATTGAAAGATAGGTTACAATAGTATGACAAAAATAAAAGAGAATAATAAAGTGATTTAATATCTGCCAACTCAATATATGAAATAATCTTTAATTCAAAAAAAACGAACTTACTTTTAAAATAACTATAATCAATATTATAAACTAGCTTTAAACAGAGTTGGGAAATATTTCTATTGGCATCGTTTGTTTATAGAATAAGTTACAAAAAACATATAAATGTATTCATTTGAATTATTATTATTAGGTACAATATTTATAAATTATCTTCTAAAGACTAGAGCGGAGGAAAAAGAGAAAAGAAAATTTACAGACAGGTTTTAAAAAGTAGCATTATAAAAGAAAAAAAACTTACATGTGATTAATTTGATTGACAGATTAACTATAACATTAAGCTCGGGAGAAAGTTAAAAGTTCGTGTAACACAGTTACCCTTCTTTCTTCATCCGGCTTGGCTTCTCACGATGGTATTTCAGTCGAACGTAGGCGCGCATTTGAAATTTACTTGAAAGGCATAGTCAATTTGGAGATTGGAAGCTGGAAATTTTGAAGCACGTAAAGCATGATCAGACAGCGGCACGAAGATTCAAATTGGCAGGACAGAGATCAGCTCCTGGCACTTAGCCCATCGACATCACGGTTTACTGGTGGACTTCTTAATAAAAGTTGCAGCGATTTTTCTAGCAACTGCTGTGCTGTTTTGAGACGGTCTACTCTCAGCCACGTCAAAAGTTAGAATCCGTTTTTCTCTAAGATGGCCACGGTTGACCTTTCTGCCTGGTTTTTGTTTGAGACTCCGCCTACTTTTCTCTAGCCTCCAGCAATCCAACTTGACCATACAATATCAATTATCCATTTCCATTGTTCCATTTTCAGCTATCTTTAACTTTAATACACAATTTTAAATTGACCAAGTAATTACAAAATATAAATTCCTTATCTAATTTTCAAATACAAATTAATTACTCTACATATTTGTACAAGACAGATTTTAATTAAAAACACTGATCAAAGGAATGTGACTTTTGATCAGTATTTTTAAACGACTTTGTATAATTCTAAAAAGTTAAAATTTAAACAAATACACCCGCAATGAAACTTTAAATTAAGCTGATATAAATTCACAAACCACGCACACACGAATATTATTTCATGATTTGTGATATTTATACACGGAATCTTTACATATTTATTTACAAAACATAAAATATATAGCTAATTTTTATATGACTTGAAATGGAAAAAATCCCATTGCGGGCACATAGTAGTTCGAATTACCATACTTAAAAAACACATGAAACTAAGATCGGTTCTTCGATCTGTCTGTTTCATTTCTTCTCACTTTAAAAAAAAATAACAAAAAAAAATGTTTATACATAATTCTCTGGTTAACATTTTCTTAAAAAATTGATCGACTTTGGAGAACAGCCTGGGTGAGGGTTCGAACTTAACATGGGTGGAACATGATACGTTTTCTCAATTTTTGCATATTAATCCGTTGTTCTTTTGCTCATCATCAGAGACATTTGACAGTGGTCGTTTACCGGGTTATCATTTATTGTTATTTCTACTTTCTCCCTGGGTCAGGAGGTATATAAGGTTTTAATGGCCTAGTATTGTAACTACACTGCTCCCATTCCCCTTTTGTTGGATACAAGTCCCCATAGTCTCTTGCGGTCATTAATTCTATGGCCTTTTTTCGACCGAATGCACAAAAAAACAATTCTTTAATATTATCTCGATGAGCGATGGGATTCTCTCCTGGGTCATCCTTGAAAATTTGAATCTGTATCAAGGATCCAGGCATTGGCGTCTGTAAGTTCTTCATACTAAGTTGAGGACTCATCATCTGTCCCCTTTCCACTTTTAGTTTCATTGGACTAGTGGTCTCAACATCCTTTTCTTTTTCTGTCTCTATATCCGCTTCTTCCACTGCTTCGTAGCTGGACTCATCCTCACCACTGTTGTTTTCCTTGCTGTCCACAACTTCTTTTGGTGTGGCCTGATCATCTTCATTTTCTATTTTTGGGTCTTCAGAGGGATTTATTTCTTGCTGAAGCTTTACATTTCTAGATTTGAGTTGGCTTGGGTGCCATGTGCTTCCTCGAGCCTTACCAGCCTTTCCATCATCATCATCAGTGCCTTTCGATCCTCTCTCATTTCTCTGAGGATCGCGTCCAAACTCGCATCACGATCGTGCTCCCTCTGTTTGGTGTTCCTATCTAATCGTCCAAAGATTTTTTTTTATCGGGAGATTTCTTGAACACAACTTCGCGATCACTGGATGTGTCAGCCGTCTCTGCGCCAGTCGTGGATAAATTATTGTTTCCTTCTATTTCTGCCATTTTCTCTTTGTTTTCAATTATAAGTGTCCTCAGCATACGAATTAGTTTTGTAAAACAATTTTTATTTGTATATATAACATAAAGATACTGATCCCTGATCCTATTGCCAAATCCTCCCCCGCTGCTGATACTGTTTGTGTGACTTCCTTCCTTTCTCTTTTTTTTTCGCCTACGTTCCGACTGGTTTCTGTTATCTAAACTTTTCACTGTTAATATTTTTTTTTATTTAGGTATATACAATATGACATGTTTAAATCATTACTAAAAGAATAAAGGGAAAAAACTTTATTTCACCCAGTTCGCACTGTTCTCCTCAGTCCTATAATATAAACATATTAATAATGGGTATATACACAATATTATTTTTGTACTACTGTCAGTAATTCTCTCTATATATATATGCCACCATTCTCTCTTTTGAACCCAACAAAACTCACCACTGCTGTATGGACAAACATATTTGCTGACAAATTTATTTGAAAGGCGCCAGCCAGCAACATGTGACCAATAGATAATTTAATCCATTGATCCCCGAATATATACTTTTTACATGACCTAGTAATCATTTGATTCAAGACTTAATGTTTTATATAGGGAACGATTAATACTAACTCTGACTCTGATAAGATTTTTATATTACAATATATATATATATATATATATGCGCACACGTTTTTATTTTTAAAACATAAAAGTAATTCTACTTCTTTACTTTTTTTTTTTCGAAAAATTTTAAACAACAAGAATGAACTCGCAAAGAAAAAATTATGGAATAACACTCGTTTATTTTAATTAAATAAACGCACAAAATCGCTTCCGCTCTCTTTTCAAAAAATCTCACTCTGTTTCTTAACGATATTTGGAAGTAGTCTATTCACTGAAACTTGGTGTAAGGGAAAAAAAAACTTTTATATACTTGCTTTACTCAACTATAGTTTTAACTTGCGCATTTTAATACGCCAAATACATATCAATATTATGACAAATAAAAAAAAATCGAATATTTTTATAATTTAACTGTTTACTCTCGTTCACTCTGCAGGGTGTGGGAGATTTCTTCATCGGAGCACCACGGAGGGCGTCCAAAAATTTAATAACTGTACCGGTATAAATCCACCACGCTTACTCATACACAGTACCCGAGTTCAAACCCAGTCCACGTTTAAGAATACATTCCAAATGCCAACTGAATTCAAACCCAAACCCCGGTATGACCAACCGATGATGACTTTATAACAGCACGGGGTTATCCCTTTTCTAGCTCAGCTCAGAACATAGACTAAATTCTTACAGTTAATGATATATAGATTTATTAGACTCTAGATACTGGAACGGTCATTCATGTAACGTATATATTTAAGTTGCCAATACAGACAGTAAATGGTTAAATAGACTTGGAGAGTAATAAGGTGGAGGACACAAAATTATATTAAATAAATTGTTTAATAAGAAAATAGAAATATAAGCATATAAACATAGTATTCAACAGTACGGTAAGACTTTCATGAATCCTCTTGTATTTGGCTACTAGTCTTGAGTAATCATTTTATCTGGTGAACAAATTGATGCCAATAGCTGTGTAGTTAAATGATTGAGGGGTGGCTAAGAGAATCAGAGTATTTGAGCATTGAAAAAAATATTTATCTAAAGATTATTTATTAACTTATTTTATTCGAATAGACTCGAGCCGTTACGTAGACGAACAGTTGGAGGAGGTTTTATATAAATACAACATAGGAGATAGATGTACGGGTGGTTGCCTGGATTCAAGAGCCCTACAGTAATCACTTGCGGTGCATCAACGGAATACCGGGCGGCTTGTACTTTGACAAGGCTTAATGCCCCCAAGTAGATCCGGGACACTACAACCAGCCGGGATCATTTCGAAACCCGGTGATCCAAGAGATTACCTGGGAAAGAAACTGCTTTCTTTCCCCAATGGTAGTACGGCGAGACGCTAACTTCGGCGAAGGAAAGGCATTGCCACAGTCATCGAGGACGAGTGCTTGAAGTGGATTTAAAAAGGAATTATACAAAACCTGGATAATCAATTCGTCTATCTCTACGCAACAGCTGATATAACTATTCCCATAAAACATGGCGGAATTAAACTGACCGCGAAAGCAATAATTAATTAAGTTTACTCTGAAACCCCTAACCCCTCAGGTTGTTCAGGCGGTAGCGATAGTAACAAATTATACACTGAGAATTATTTCTCATTTCATGTAGGCAACAAGATGATAAAACTTTAAAACCATTTTACATATTTAAGATTGAAAGATAGGTTACAATAGTATGACAAAAATAAAAGAGAATAATAAAGTGATTTAATATCTGCCAACTCAATATATGAAATAATCTTTAATTCAAAAAAAACGAACTTACTTTTAAAATAACTATAATCAATATTATAAACTAGCTTTAAAAAGAGTTGGGAAATATTTCTATTGGCATCGTTTGTTTATAGAATAAGTTACAAAAAACATATAAATGTATTCATTTGAATTATTATTATTAGGTACAATATTTATAAATTATCTTCTAAAGACTAGAGCGGAGGAAAAAGAGAAAAGAAAATTTACAGACAGGTTTTAAAAAGTAGCATTATAAAAGAAACAAAACTTACATGTGATTAATTTGATTGACAGATTAACTATAACATGAAGCTCGGGAGAAAGTTAAAAGTTCGTGTAACACAGTTACCCTTCTTTCTTCATCCGGCTTGGCTTCTCACGATGGTATTTCAGTCGAACGTAGGCGCGCATTTGAAATTTACTTGAAAGGCATAGTCAATTTGGAGATTGGAAGCTGGAAATTTTGAAGCACGTAAAGCATGATCAGACAGCGGCACGAAGATTCAAATTGGCAGGACAGAGATCAGCTCCTGGCACTTAGCCCATCGACATCACGGTTTACTGGTGGACTTCTTAATAAAAGTTGTAGCGATTTTCCTAGCAACTGCTGTGCTGTTTTGAGACGGTCTACTCTCAGCCACGTCAAAAGTTAGAATCCGTTTTTCTCTAAGATGGCCACGGTTGACCTTTCTGCCTGGTTTTTGTTTGAGACTCCGCCTACTTTTCTCTAGCCTCCAGCAATCCAACTTGACCATACAATATCAATTATCCATTTCCATTGTTCCATTTTCAGCTATCTTTAACTTTAATACACAATTTTAAATTGACCAAGTAATTACAAAATATAAATTCCTTATCTAATTTTCAAATACAAATTAATTACTCTACACATTTGTACAAGACAGATTTTAATTAAAAACACTGATCAAAGGAATGTGACTTTTGATCAGTATTTTTAAACGACTTTGTATAATTCTAAAAAGTTAAAATTTAAACAAATACACCCGCAATGAAACTTTAAATTAAGCTGATATAAATTCACAAACCACGCACACACGAATATTATTTCATGATTTGTGATATTTATACACGGAATCTTTACATATTTATTTACAAAACATAAAATATATAGCTAATTTTTATATGACTTGAAATGGAAAAAATCCCATTGCGGGCACATAGTAGTTCGAATTACCGTACTTAAAAAACACATGAAACTAAGATCGGTTCTTCGATCTGTCTGTTTCAATATATATATATACATTAAACAAAAAACTAAAATTTAAAATTTTCTACATATACAAGCAACATACTTTATTTGTAAATGACTTGAGTGTGCTCAGCTTACCATCCCTCAATTTAAATAATTTGCAGTGCCACTTTCATAATTGTGTGTTAATTTTGACAGCAGAAACTGCAAGTAAAATATATAATTTATTAGTTTTAAAAAGAAATTCAAAAAAAGTTAGTATTCTCCAGATATCTAAAACTTCAAAGTAATCTATTAAGGGTTTACTAGTTTTTTGTTTGTTTTTGGATTTGAGATTAATTGTAATATTCCTTTACAAAGATGTTTTTTTTTTTTTGTAATACAATAATTATAATTTTTTTTCTTAATTTATTGAAATATTTATTATAATTATAAATATGAGACTTTTTTGCATGCTTTAGTGAAGCTATAATTATATTATAATGTGTAATAGGTCTGCTTAGCGCTTTCGAGATTTAATGTTCGAATCTCATACTCATAGCTTTGTGAATGAAGACTGTTGTGATTTATTGTACACATATGCAAATGAGTTTGAATTTTTAATTAGTTAGTCCATTGTTTAGAGAGAGCAAGGCATGCCTCTCTTCTATTAATGGCACTGAGATCATTTGCTATGTAAAAAGCTTCTTTGACTTTTCTTATGGCATCACTCTTCTCTGTACAAATTATTTGGACATAACTGGGTTCGAATACATGGCCTGTATCTACTTGTTGGTCCCAGAATACTGATGTTTATTCATTTTTATTTTTAACCCTGTTGTATGCATATCTGTGTTGATAAGGTTAGCCTGAGTCTTACCGTAGTAAGATGACTGGCAGCTACACTTTGATTTTATTTTATTTTTTTAAAAAAAAGTTAATAAATTCAATTATAACTATGATGGTAAGATGAATAATGATTTTTTTACATGGTAGATCACAATATTTTAATAATTATAAATGCAATTTTAAATTTTACAACAGAGTTTGAAAGCTCATTAATTTGTTCACATATTAAAAATAAAGTTCAATCAACAAAGATTTTTATTTTATTTTTTTATTGGCATTATTTTTCTTTCTTGTTTATACATATATATATATATATATGTCCACAGATGGCATCCTACCAAGACTGCCAATCAAGCGTATGTTTTGTTTACATAAACGTCAGAGTAGTTAGTATTCACTATCTCTAACTATAATTCCACTTTCAGATCATGATTTCAAGCTATTTGCTATCGTCAGTGAAAGACAGGAATAAAGAAACTAGATCTGAATACAAACTCTGAGCATTTATGAAACAATTTCTATTCAGCTTGCAAGCGTGAATTTTTTAGACACGTAATGTCTTCAAACTCAGCATAGCAAACCAGATAGCTACATGGGTCTGATCTCAGTTCAGCATCACCACATAGTAGAAGCCTCTGCAATCTATATCATTGCAAGAAAGACCTCAAAGGTACATTTATGATAAACAAAAATGCAAGTTAAAAAACTTGCTAACGCTTGTAGGATGGCGTCACCAACTACGCATGTTTTGTTTACATAAACGTCAGAGTATTCACTATCTCTAACTATAATTCCACTTTCAGATCATGATTTCAAGCTATTTGCTATGTCAGTGAAAGACAGGAATAAAGAAACTAGATCTGAATACAAACTCTGAGCGTTTATGAAACAATTTCTATTCAGCTTGCAAGCGTGAATTTTTTAGACACGTAATGTCTTCAAACTCAGCATAGCAAACCAGATAGCTACATGGGTCTGATCTCAGTTCAGCATCACCACATAGTAGAAGCCTCTGCAATCTATATCATTGCAAGAAAGACCTCAAAGGTACATTTATGATAAACAAAAATGCAAGTTAAAAAACTTGCTAACGCTTGTATTTTTTAACTTGCATTTTTGTTTATCATAAATGTACCTTTGAGGTCTTTCTTGCAATGATATAGATTGCAGAGGCTTCTACTATGTGGTGATGCTGAACTGAGATCAGACCCATGTAGCTATCTGGTTTGCTATGCTGAGTTTGAAGACATTACGTGTCTAAAAAATTCACGCTTGCAAGCTGAATAGAAATTGTTTCATAAACGCTCAGAGTTTGTATTCAGATCTAGTTTCTTTATTCCTGTCTTTCACTGACGATAGCAAATAGCTTGAAATCATGATCTGAAAGTGGAATTATAGTTAGAGATAGTGAATACTAACTACTCTGACGTTTATGTAAACAAAACATACGCTTGATTGGCAGTCTTGGTAGGACGCCATCTGTGGACATAAATACAAGCGTTAGCAAGTTTTTTAACTTGCATTTTTGTTTATCATATATATATATATGGTAATTCTCATGGTAATTAAAAGATATGAAATGTTTGTTTACTTAATCATACTCAGTTAGCTACTTTTAGGAGTAAATAAGTGAATTGATTAAATAATGTTTCCCATATTCATATTTGAAATAATAATCTGTCAAGATAATAAAATATATTATAGATCAGATGAATATTGTCAAATGTCAGCTATTTAAAAATGGCAATAAAAATGAGAGAAAATTAACATTCGTAAAGAAATACATATTTACTATGGATTGTTATATTTTATTTTTGTGAAGAGTATTTATTGACTGATTATATTAGGTTAAATAAAATTTTAAAAAAAACATATAGCAATATTTATTGTAAATTTGTTTTCATTTATTTTTTAAAAACAAATAACTGATCAATTTTGTATTTTAAATTTAAACAGTGGTTTGTATTTTACATGCTGTTAGATCCATTATTAAGAAAAACAGTTGATATTTTTTGTTCAGGATAGCAATTAGACAAGAAGCTAGTCATTCTTTTCTGTCTCTTCATTAAAAGATTAAAAATTTTTACTTATGTTTCTGCTAACTAAATATATGTTGGGCCAAGGAAGATAAATGTGAAATCTGAGAAATAGTTTTACTTCAGCAGTCATTTGCTATCTCATCTATGGACTTCAAAAGCAAGGACAACAAAAGTTAAGATAATGTTGAACATCAGCAAGAAGTTGCCATTTTTTATTTATTGAAGATCACATTACCTCCATATTTTATGGCATCAATTGTGATCCAGTCCTCTTTCAAGCCTGATGATTAATGGAAAATCCTAGAAGACCAAAAGTGGCTAAGGATCTATTAAAAAACCTTTTGCTTTTTTTTGTTGGAAAAGAAAAGTAAAAAATTATACATGTATATATTTTTTATCAGTGTGTTTAAAAAAAATGGATCAAATTTGTAATTTGATTATAAAATTATATATTTTCTTTCTTGGCAACATTGATAAAGAAAACAGTATTATTAGATAATTGGAATTTTTATTTAAAAAAATAATTATGAATATATATATATAAATTGACTGGCTCACTAATTTATATTTATATATATATGTGTGTGTGTGTTTAACATTGCAATAAGGATTGGAAAATTATAAATATCTATTTCAATGTATAATATTAAATTTTATTTAGCAAAAAGTTTCCAAGATCCACTAAATTATTTTTTTATTTTGGGGTTTTAAATAGCAATAAAAAATGTAGTTTAAATTATTTATTAATAGTTTTGTTAATATATATTTTGGATTATAGGGTAAATATTTTTTTTTATTCTTAACATAAGAAAATGTAAATTACTTATATTAAACAAGAGATATAAATAATTTGTGATTTTGTTCAGAAATATATATATTTAATGTTTTCACAGTTATATGATGTAGATAAATTATAACTTTTTGGGCTGTACCATGTATTATTTTTCATTAAACACCGATATTTCGACTGACTAGCAACTACCATTATCAAGGATAACTTTTGAAAGAAAAATCGTTAGATCTTAAAAAATAATGTGACTGTGTGCGAGATGAGAAATGAGATTCAAGTTCAGCATTCACAATATGAGGCTTACCAAAATGTTTATTTCCCTCAGTATTTTTATCTATTAATTTTAAGTTAATATTATATAAAATGAGAGGTTTCCACATAGCTGGAATACGTTGTGCTTCATCAGCCCTATTTAAACCAGTAGGTCTCTTTAATATTTTGATTGACTCTCTCACAGGTCTTAAATCATATCTTTTCAAATTAGCAAGTATTTTTGTATTGTCAAAATCAGGTTTGTGACCACTTTCTAAATAATGGGAAGTAAAAACTGATGTGCTAATTTTTTGATGAATAGCATTTCTATGTTCCTCAATTCTAACATTAATTCGTCTATTAGACTGATCCACATAGCCTCTTGAGCACTGAAAACATGGAATTTCATAAACTCCTTGGTGTTCCAATAATATTCTGTCTTTAGGTTTATACAAAAAATCACCAATTTTTTTTCCAGTAGAAAAAGTAGTCTTTATAATAAAACAAGATAGTCTGCTACTGATTTTATCAGTAACCCCCCCCCCCCTAATGTAAGGCAAAATTACTCTATTAAAAGAGGAATTGTCAATTCTATCCTTTTCTTCTTTTTAGTATTAATGTTATATAAAGCCCTACATATGATGTTTTTATTATAATTATTGAAAAGCAGAATACTTTTTGTAAGTTCTATTTCTTGAGAAAGATATTTTTTATCAGATAAATTATATGCTCCAGTGAAAAAATTTTTAGCTACAGAAAAAATACACGGTACAGCCCCAAAACTTATAATTTATTTATCTATCTATCTATCTATCTATCTATCTATCTATCTATCTATCTATCTATCTATCTATCTATCTATCTATCTATCTATCTATCTATCTCTCTCTCTCTCTCTCTCTCTCTCTATATATATATATGTCAAGTTTGAGAATATATTATTGAAAAACAAACTATAGTTAGAGATTTGGTATAATAAAGTGGATTATTGCAAAAGTTAAATATTTTTATAAGAAGTATTAAAATTTAGATATAGAGGACTAATAATTTCATCAAGCATATGGAAACAAATATATATAAAAATTGATTAATTTATAGATTAATAGTATAAATGATGATAATTATTATTTCTAATTCTTATTTATTTATAACATTTTAGTATTATTGTAATTTTATAAGTCATTAGATCTATATACAATATTATCTAGACACTTTAAAAGAAAATATCCAATATTTAAATATACAATTTGTGTTAAACATGTTTAATTTAATTTAATTTTTATCATATAAAATAAATCATTTTATTTATTTTTTTTAAATTTGACTTAGTATTTTATTTGAATATAAGTTTATATGTTGCTGATTTAGTACATTTGGTCACTTAAATATTAATTACCTATCTTTATTTGAAATATCTTGAGATATGAAGAATGTAACTATTATAATATATATATATATATGTGTGTGTGTGTGTGTGTGTTTATTTATATGGAGTTCAATAATATATCCCTTTGTCTCCAGAAATTTATTGATATTATCATCATAAAATGACTATATATATATATATTGTAGCACTTGTTACATGGTAACCAATACCATAGTGTATGTGCACTAATATATATAAATTTGAAAGGAAAAATAGAAATAAATACAGAAAAAAAATTTGTAGATATTTTTCTACATTTCCTGGAATAATTTAATTATACCTAAAGATTAAATAATTTTGAATTTAAAATAAAATTTTATTATAAATTAAACATTTTAAAAGGTCTAATAATTATTTTTATTTTGTTCGGATTTTAAAATTAAAAACAACATATTTTATGTTAAAATAGAACTAATAATTGTAAACATTTCTATTATCTATTTTAAGAATCTTTGTAGATTATACTCTGGTAAAATATCCAAATGTAGCATTTTATTAAAAGTACTTTTGAAAGGATTAAAATTGTTTTTAATCAAGAGAGATAAGAAGAACAGTTTTTAATTAATGTGTTTTTGTCACTGTACTATAAAAAAGGATGGATATAAAAGCAGGAGTAGTTTGTTGTTTTCAAATGAGATGAGTTATTTAGTTTTTTGTTGTAGTTTTGTGTAGCTAGTAGTGGCAGCAGTTATTTGTTAGTAGAGTGCTCCAAATCAGGACAGAACACCACAATAAAGATATAAGGCTGTAAAGCAAGTCTAAAAACTGCTCTATAGTTCATGCTGGTGGATTTTGAATTCACATGGAGAAAAGGGTTTTATAGCTACAAATAAGTTTTAGAAGACAGTTTGCTTGCCTGAAATATACCCAATCCTAGGAAGAAGGGGAATCACTTCAGTTATCACTGCAGTTACCTGACCTACACTTTTCTTGTGTCCATAAACCAATCTCACTAAGAGAAATCTCAGATTGCTCAAGAATTAACTTATACATATGCTTTTTCAGCTATATGCAGAGAAGCACAGACAAATGTATATCTAATGGTGAGTAACATTATGTATAATTATGTAAATATTTGTAAGCCTATATTTTAAATTTAAAAATATTATAATGAAGAGCAATCTGTGATAGTGATATATATATAATGAGACTGATATTTATATATATATATATATAATGAGACTGATATTTTCAATAATTTTATTAGTAAAAATGATAATTAAAAACCTATATATTTTAAGAGATAACAAGCAAATTTTGCTTGAATGAAATGATATAATTCATAGACACTTCTAAAACTCCAAAAATCTTTTAGAGTAGAAAAATAAAATAAAAGGAGTTTGCCAGGTAGTTTTTTTTAGATTTTTATAATTAATTAAAAGTAACCTGATAAAAAAAGAACTTTTGCAACCTGTCAAAGATGACATTATTTTTGAAAAAAAAGGAAGAAATACAATGATGTTTAATAACTGATTCAAAATATTTTGTTTTATATATATATGTGTGTGTGTGTGTGTGAATTTTATATATGTTTAACAAAAAATTAATTATAAAATTGTTAATTTCATTGATTATTGTGACACATTAAAATAGGATGAATTTCATTCTAAATGTATATGTGTGCTTCAGCTATGAAACTAGAGATAACTGAATAAATGTATTATATTTATGAGGGTCAGAAACATATAGTATTATATCCATGGTGTGTTAAGGACATGGAAATTTTTATTTAAGAAGCAAGCATACTCAATCTTTCAATTATATTTATAGTATAATATGTGATTAGAAGATTATTATTTTAATATTAATCAGAATAAACCTTGTATTTGTTACAAATTGTTACTATAATTTGTTTTTTTTAATCAGAAGAGGATTACATGCTATACACTTGCACTATAATTTTGTTGTAATACCTCAATGTTGTTTTGTTACGTACAACAAATACTTCACATATAACCCTTATCTATTTCTTCTTTCTCCCTCTATATTTTGCTTCTTTTTATATTTCACTATAAACTCATCAACACTCCTTTAACACTTTAAGCAAATAATTTTATTTATTATAACAGTTTTCACTGTACTAGCAGTCTTCTTCAGATCTACAACATAAAAAATAGACAAATATTATATCAATACAACCAAAATTCTTATTCTTCATATTTTAATATAAAATTATAATAAAACAAAATAATATAAAGCAAAAACAATTCAATCCAAAAACTTTTCAAACAATTTTTTTTTTCAAATCTTTTAAAAACCCAAAACATGTAGAATAGTGAATAAGAAGAGGAAAAATTTAATGAAGGTTTTGGATAATAAATATATAGATAAAGAGAGGAATTGTGATAATGGGGTTTATATGATAGAATGTAAAAAGTGTAGAGATTAAGGAGGTTAGAAATAAATATGTGGGTGAAACAAAGAGCTCTATATATATAAGGCTGAGGCAACATAGGTATGAAAAAGTTCACTGGTATTTGTGCATATGATGGAGACAGGGCATGATTTGGAGAAGGAAAGTATAAACATGATTAGTTATGCAAATAGTAGAAGGGATAGAAAGATAAGAGAATCATTGTTGATTAAGAGAATAAGGCCTAGTATTAATAGAGAAGGAGGTATAAGGACTTTGGGAGTGTAAAAAGTAGCAAGGTTTAGGATGATTAAAGTGAGGGGAAATGTAAAGCTAAATAGGGTAAAGAATTAAAATTTAGGGTAATTAAGTAATAGAAGTGGTTAATAGAGGAAGCTAGTTAATGGGGAAAGAAAGGAAGTTGAGAAGTGGTTAATGAAAAAGAAAGATGGAGGAAAGGTGAAGGTAGAAGAAAAGTTAAGGTAAGGATAGTTAAATTTGTATTGATATTAAATGTTATAAGAGGGTAGTTAAATAAGTAAAGATGGTAAGGAGTATTAGAGTATAAATGGGAAAGAAAATTGAAGGGATGGTATGAAGGTATAAAATGAAGTAAGTAGGGTATAAATGGGAGTGTAAAAAAAGGGGAAAGAATAATTTTTAGTTTATAGTTTTTGATTTTTAATATTTTGTTTTGATTTTTTAATTTTTATTTTTAATTTTATTTTTTAATTTTAATTTTTTAATTTTTGATTTTGGGTTTTTGGTTTTTGGTCTTATTTTATGTAATTAATTATGTTAAAAATGATAAGTTTTGGTATTAATTTTTAGATTAATGTTTTAATGGGTTTTAAGGGTTTTGTTTTTAATGGCTTGATGATAAAATTTGAATTGTTTTAATACATTTATTTGGTTGTAATTTTAAAAAATAATTTAAAAATAATTTTAAAGAAATTTTTATATTTTTATTATTAATTTTTTTTGTTATTAATTTTTTATTATTATTATTAATTTTTTTATAGTTTAGTTTTTATGTTTTGGGTTTTTCAAAGATTTGAAAAAAAATTTTGTTTGAAAACTTTTTGGATTGAGTTGTTATTGCTTTATATTATTTTGTTTTATTATAATTTTATATGAAAATATGAAGAATAAGAATTTTGGTTGAATTGATATAATATTTGTCTAATTTTTTATGTTGTAGATATGAAGAAGACTGCTAGTACAGTTGAAACTGTTATAATAAATAAAATTAATTGCTTAAAGGGTTAAAGGAGTGTTGATGAGTTTATAGTGAAATACAACAAATATTCAAACAAAAGTACATGACAGAGACTTTAAAATAGTATGAGCAGCCTTTACCTTATCAAAGTCTCTAGCTTTCTTTTAATCTAAATCTGATTTCAAGTACAGTTTTGTAGTATCACTGATTACACATTCTAATTCTATCAGATCTTTATTTATATATACATAATGAGTCATTTTACATGTACTTCTGGTTTATTTAAAAAAAACACTTTGTGACTGACAATGGGAAGAAATTATATATAAAAGATTTTCATGGTGTAAAGGCATAAACATATAACTCTGATTTATTTGTTTATGAATTTGCTTGTTCTTAATATTACATTATATCAATGTTTAATCTAGATTTTAATAATTTTTTTTCCACATGGTTGCTATAACCAAAACTCCATTTGTCAATAGGTTTTAAAAAGGTAATCGTTTCCACATTTTCTAGTTACTTTAAATTTAGTTCACTTTTTTTTAAAAAAAAAGAATTTGGTATAAATTATTGTTAATCAAAAAATGTTACTTACAAAAAGAAATATTATTATTAAATGCAATAGCTCACCTAATATTAAAATAATCTCTGAAAATGAAGATACCCATAATCAGGAAAAGATTTATCAGTCAAAAGTTTTAAAACTATAAAATCAGGAAAAAATAAACATTGCAAGAATATAGAATCAAATACCAATCTTGAAGGCAAATCTCAAAATTTAAAAACGCAAGCAAACAAAAACATAATAACATTCAGTCGAATCTTAAAAAATAATGTTTTAAAAAATTCCATATTGCAAAATGCTTCTCTTACAGCACTCCTGCAAAATGCTACTTGGGATGAACAAATGGAACTAGTACAAACAAATAATAATAATAATAATAATAATAATAATAATAATAATAATAATAATAATAATAATAATAATAATAATAATAATAATAATAATAATAAAATAATATTACCCAGAAGTCATCTTATTGTGACTTTTGTCAATGCAGACTAAATAAATCTATGTTTTCTCAAACCTTGGTAGTAATGCATAGACACAATTAAGCCTGTGGAGCTCAAAAAAATATAACAATCAATAAGTAACTACTTAAAAAATATCTCACCAAGATATCCACCAGATATAATAAATAGTATCTGGATTAACAATACAACTAATGCAGTGAAGCCCCTTTCTTTTGCAAGCTTAATGAATACTGGCACAAAATATTCACAAACAGTCTCTCTTACACTACATCAATCATTAGCATGGCCAGCCACTATTATCATGTGTATCACTATATATTTATATAGCAATCTACGCCCCTTTTACAGCTATATCATTCATAGGTCTAATATATTTTACTAAGCAGCAGCAAAAGGGACATGAAAATATTATAAAACATAAATTTGAAAAAAATGTATTATGTAAATAGAGAAAGAAATCCACTCATACATAACTTCATTATGTATGTTATATCTGATTTTATAAGAGATGCTACAAAAAAGTATAGCAAATACTGCTCAGCTACTTAGTATATCAAGGGAACTCATATGAAACATTGCTTTCAAGATTTCCACAAATTCATGGAAGGTCATCGTTAAGATGAAACAAGGTCATACATCAGATGAACTTTCTGTTAGCATGTTTATGCATTCCATCCATTCACCATTAGCATTAGAGGACATCCACCTCTATGTTTTAAATGCTCTAGATTGGGCCATATTGCTCATCAATGTAACATTAGTGATTGCAGCAAATATGTCAAGATTGATAAACTGAATCAGCAGGTAATAATTAGAAGCCTAGATTATGGGTAAATGTTGCATCTGAAAACTATTCCCCAACTTTAGAAATAAACACACACGTAAACATGCAATTTTTTGATCTTGCTATGTTTTCTGATAGTATATATATTTGAAAGGAGATAAAATATAAAATAAACAAACTAAAAAAAGTGATAACATTAAAGCAAATATTTCAAATAAATCTATTAATCTGGTAATATAATCCCAAGAATCACTCATAGAAGTGCATTTTAACAATGCAATAGACTGATCTGAGATCAATAATTAAGATTTAAATCTCATTTCACAAGCATTGGTTCAAACTGAAACTGAGACACAGAATTTAATTCTTGTCTGCAAACATGATGCCAAGTACAAAAAAAAATTCTATCAATAAGACAAAAAACTAAATTTTGTGCAATTTATCAAATCACATGATTTACAAAAAAAAAGGTAAAATATCTGATCCTAAACATGCCAACAAGATGTGATGATACAATAATCCAAATACATAATATAAATAGCCTAAACATTTCTATGATTAATGTGTGTGGCCTAAATTTTCACAAAAGAATTACCCAGTTAACTTAATTTCTAAAGAATCATCATTGTAATATTTTTGTCCTAGCAAAAACAAAACTTTCATCATCAATTCAACTAGATATCATTAATGCTCTAAATAAAGACCATATTTTTTATACACAAACCAAACCTCAGACCAACACAAGTTGTAGGAATTTTATTAAGTACAAAAATTCCAGTGACAAAATTAAAAATAAAACATTTCTCTGTTAAAACAATTATAGTCATCATTCACAGAAATTTTACCTCATATCAATATACTCATGCCAAAAAGCCAAGGATGTAATCAAGATATTCCTCATTGCCCAAACAAAAATCTTACACAGACCTGAAATAACTAACTATCCATTGTGGTGATTACCCTCAACAAGGAACTCTAAACTTAATCAACTTGACTTACTGCCATTTTCATTTTTTATCTTCCTGGGACAGTTTCATTTATTACAGAGCAAGGTTCATCTGTCATTAATCTTTATTTTATATCTCCATTCAATTTTAAAACTTAAACACATCTATCCAGGGTTTCATTTTCAGACCATGTTTGTGTAACACTCAAAGATATTAAAATAACATATGATTCTATGAGTTCACATTTAAACAACAGATTCCTATAGAATTTAAATTAATTATAGATGACCATTATAATGCAATTATTCCAATTAACTCTAGATGGCATTTCTAATACATTTATCCCAGGTCATTACCATTATCAGCTGCATTATTTTCTCCAGTTGAAATGTGATTATCCTTCAAAACATTTTAAAACTGACATATAGATATCAAAATAACACATGATTCTACATGTTCACATTTAGACAACAGATTCCTAGAGAATTTATGTTAACTATTACAGGTCATTACCTATTGTTGATCCTATAACAAACATCAGTTGCTTAATAATATAAAGGAATTTACCAGTTAAATATTATAAAAAGTAATTATTGAAGAAGAGAATTTACACCTATTTAGCATAACTGATTCCTTCAATTATAAGACACAACACATTAAAAAAAAACTGATTTATGGAAAAATAATCAAGTAAATAATTTATAAATTTCAATATGAAACTGCAATCATGATGGCCAGAGACCGAAATTTTAAATTAGCTTTCCTATTTACAAAAGTCGATCTTAACAGAAAATAAAAAATAATAATGTAATCTGGGTAAGACTTCTACAATGACTTTTCTTGAGGAATAATAATAAAAAAGATTTTCTGTCATATATATTATCTTTTGTAATAAGTTAATGTAAATATGTAAATATAAACAGTTATACGGTTTTTATTCTAAATAAAATTATTATTATAAATAATAATTTTGTTTCCCATAATTTTTCTCATCTGAATTACCACAGAATAAGATTATAAATGTGGAGAGAATAATGAACAGGAAATATGGCTTGAACTGTATAAAACAAAGAAAGTAAGATTATTAATTCAAGGAAATTTAAATAAACCTCATTATATAGATAAGTATAATATGTTCTGAAAGTAGGGTAACAAATAGTCATTTATACGTTTCACATTCCACTGAAACTATGTACTATTTAGATAATAAAGCTAATAGTGCTTAAGGCTGGATAGAGTTACCAATGTAAATATATTAAAGCAGTTAATAATTAATCAATACCAATACCATTTATATATGTAAAGGTTTTGTACATTTAACCAAGAAAATGTAATACAATTTTTATTCTTATAATTATCTGAGTATGCTTTCTATGTTAACCATCACAATCATAGCACTCGTTTTTCATAGGAAGCAATACCATATTTAAATATAATAAACATTATGTAAAACCCAATTTGCATATTCCATTTCTTTGTGAAGGAGACACAGGATTTTTTGTTGTTTATAGTGTGGAGATTGTCAGCAATGTACCATGTGTTCTTGAATTTATGCTTGTTATCATACCATTCAATAACAATAAACAATCATTGTAGAAAGTTTGTTTACCACTTTTAATAATGCGATTTAAATGTTATTTTCAAGTATTTTTTTCATTATAACTGAAATATAAATTGTTTAATGAATAACATTTCTGTAGCGTAATATTTCTCTACTTTAATGAATGATTAATAAATATTATTAGCAAAATGTTTTAGCACACATATATACACACACACACAGGCACACACATGCGCATATATATATATAATCAGGATCAGAATGTTACTGTGACAGAATTTTTTATCATTCAATTTATATACAAAATGTTAAAATATACATATTACAGAACTAACTTTAACGTACTTCTCTCATTGATTACAATTAATTTGATCGTATTTACTATAATTACTTATAATTTGGCATTTATAATAAATGATAATTAGTATAATGTTTTACAAATGAGTTTATAATTATTCCCGTCTTATATAAACATTTTCTAAAGTACATATTTTGTTTATACAAATATTCATTTCAAAAAGTGTGTAAAAACACTTTTCACAATTTAAAAATAACATTTATTGCATGAACTTATATATATATAATAAATTAATTTGGATATCTATTCAAATCAATATATATATATATATTAAAATACAGTAAAATTCACATAAATTATGATTATTTTATTAGAAGTATTTTCGACTATACATCTTATAGTCGTTATCAACTATATAACATTGAATAATAAAAAAAATCCACGTTTTATTTAATTTCTTTAAATCCATTATATATGAAATAAATTAATTTTGATGTCTGTATTCTTTCCAAGATATATGTAATATTCAAATCAATATATATATAAAACTACAGTAAAATTCACATAAATTATAGTTATTTTATTAAAAATACTTTCAACTATACATCTTGTAGTCGTTATCAACTATATAACATTGAATAATAAAAAATCTACATTTTATTTAATTTCTTCAAAATTAATTTATTACATATATAATGGATTTAAAGAAATTAAATAAAATGTGGATTTTTGATTATTCGATGTTATATAATTGATAACGACTATAAGATGTATAGTCGCAAGTACTTCTAATAAAAAAAGTATAATTTATGTGAATTTTACTGTATTTTAATATATATATATACTGATTTGAATATATATATATTGTAACAGAATAAATATGTGGGTCATGAAAGAATGTTTCTGGTTTGATAATGCCAGTGAATTGCCTCTCTATTTGTAACGATTGAAAATGATGGTATGCTTTTATTTTAATGCCTCAAAGATTTGGAAGTCATTTGCAACTAAGTAACTATAATGACCATAAAAAATAACAACTTTAACAATCTAAATAAAAATATAGGCCAATCATTGGTCACCATTTGCAACTGAATAAAAATATATTCTGAAGCTGAATGTCATTTATATCAGAATAAAATAACGCGTCAGACTACATCCTGAGTCATAACCTAATTACTGACCACTATTTGTAACAGAATAAAAATATGAATCAAGAAAGAACACAAGAAAGAACATTCCTAATTTAATAATGCATATGAATTGTAGCATCATTTGTAACAGTCTGAAAATAATAAAAAAGCTAAAGTGAATATCAATAAATGAATAGCAATCTAATACTTAAATCAATTAATCAATATTAATAATTTTTATTGTAACTTCAAGAATTCAAATATAATTCAGAATGAATGAAAAACAAGCAAAATTATTATTTCCAAATACCTTAAAGATAAATCAGTAAAACAAATATCATTATAAAAAATGACCTATACCTGTTATATAATATGGCCGTACTATAATGAAAACAATGCCAAAAAATTACACAGATATACTTTAATATTCCTCTGAATCAACACAATGTTTATAATAATATGAACTTATACCAAAAGTCAAACATTATTTACATTTAAATGAAATAATTTATGAATGGATGAAATAATAATTTTAATATATCCTACAAATTTGCAATATCAATGATATCTAACTAAATATATAACTCAATAATTGATTTTTAATTCCAACTAAATAAAATCAAATGTAATACTAACACAGCTATACATTCCTATAATATTAATACATTCTTATTAACTAAGTTAATTATAATAAAATTAAATAGTTAATAATAATACAAAGTCAATTAACTTAATATATCTTTCCATTTTCACTAATTTAAAATATTATAATATAAAATCACCTTTTAAATAACCTTAAGATTTTTGATATCCATTCATAACAGTATATAAAATAAATGATATTTTCCTATTTGATACATATTCAAACACAAATGACAAATAATATGTAATTGCTCATCAGTTTAATAAAGCTAAATTGCTAAAACATTAAATGACAACTATCAAAGCATGTGAAAGATGTGAGTGTTTATTATAATGAAATATTAATATTAAAATGTAATATTTAAACTGAATTTATGATTCATCTTAAAGAACTTTAAATATAATTAAAGCAAATCACTCTAATTTGTAACAGAATCAAATATATTTCTATTATCAGCTCTATAACTGAATAACATTATAATCATTAGAGTTGTATATTGACTTAGTATAATATTCATTTTGATTTATATTGATCTAAAATAAAGTACATGAACATTTTATTGCAACTACCTCTACTCATCTTCAATAAATATCATATTTGTACCTTTATCAATTATTCCAATTCATACATATAATTTCTGTCTCAATATGACTATTACTTTTTACTAGCAAAATAATTACAATAAGCTTTTAAATACTTATTAAATATTTAAAATTATCAAATCAGTTAATTTATTACTGTATAAAATATATACCTGGTCAGATAATAGACATTAAATTTAATGCAAAGAAAATGATATGTAATTATACTTTCTTACCCAACCAATAGTCTTAATTTCTAAACAATTTTGTAACTGCATCTAATAAATTATATGATATGCTCAATTAGTGAAATCAACTCATATAAATACAGATAACCAATAAATTTGCAATGCAAAATTGAATGACAACCAAGCAAGTTTACTTGTTTGAAATTAAGTCAACATTTATTAACAAATTGATATAAATTAAATTATATATATATATATATATATATATATATATATATATATATATATAATCTTACATAAACATCAGAGTAAGCATTCACTATCTCTATCATTAGTTCCACCTTCAGATCATGATTTCAAGCTGATTTGCTATCATCAGTGAAGGATAGGAATAAAAAACTAGATCTAAACACTAACTCTGAGCATTTATGAAACAATTTCTATTCAGCTTGCAAGCGTGAATTTTTTAGACACATAATGTCTTCAAAAAACAGCATAGATCTGGCTTGCTATGCTGTTTTTGAAGACATTATGTGTCTAAAAAATTCACACTTGCAAGCTGAATATAAATTATTTCATAAACACTCAGAGTTAGTGTTTAGATCTAGTTTCTTATTCCTATCCTTCACTGATGATAGTAAATCAGTTTGAAATCATGATCTGAAGGTAAAACTAATGATAGAGATAGTGAGTGCTTACTCTGACATTTATGTAAACAAACATATGCTTTGACGGTGTTTTTGATAAAATGCCATCTATTGATCATAAATACAAGCATTAGTAAGTTTAACTTGTTTTTTTTGTTTTTCATAAATGTACCTTTGAGACTTTCTTGTGATGATATATATTGCAAGAGGCTTCTACTATGTGGTGATACTGAACTGTTATCAGACCCATATAGCTATCTGGCTTGCTATGCTGTTTTTGAAGACATTACATGTCTAAAAAATTCACGCTTGCAAGCTGAATAGAAATTGTTTCATAAATGCTCAGAGTTAGTGTTTAGATCTAGTTTCTTATTTCTATCCTTCACTGATGATAGCAAATCAGCTTGAAATTATGATCTGAAGGTGGAACTAATAATAGAGATAGTGAATGCTTACTCTGACGTTTATGTAAACAAACATACGCTTTGACGGTGTTTTTGGTAAAACGCCTTCTATTGATCATAAATACAAGCGTTAGCAAGTTTAACTTGTTTTTTTGTTTTATATATATATAAATTCCAATTATGCTTAAAGAAATGGATTTTGAATTGACATTAACTTCATATTTAATCAGGTGATTACACATTAATCTCCACTTATGGATACTAAATACAAATACATATGTTTTTGTAACACAAATTTTTTTTTACAATGTTTGTACTTTCCAAAATGTAAGACATTTCAAGATATATCTTCTTTTTTACTTCATATAATAATAAAAAAAAAAGACATCAGAAAGTTTAAGAGTAATTCAGGGGAGAGAATTTGGGTTAGAAAAATTAAAACTATAGGAGTCTAGAAATAAATCTTTTATATAAAGTTAATAATACTCTCTTTTCGTGTAATTTAAGGGGAAAAAAGAAATATTAAAAACTAGAAAAAAACTCTTTTCATTTATTTAAAATAAAATAAATATATGTGTGTGGAAATAATGAGTTGATTTTAAGTATATAGAAAATAAAATGTGTGTGTATTGAAAAATTAAAATATGAAAGGTGAATATAAAAATATTAAAACAAATGAAAGCATATAATTAAAATTTTCCTCAAAGATAAGTTATATAAAAACAGGATTAGCAATGGCTACTAATTAAAATTTATAAACAGCAGGAATTAGCAATAGGTACTAATTAAAATGCATAAACAGAATTAATTAAAAGGCATCTTAAGAATATAATCAAAGCAGTGGATGAATTTAAAAACTAATTAAAGAATTGACAACAAGGTCATCATATAAATAGGGTCAAAAATTTTGTCAGTCAGTCTTTCACATATTTAAAAGTCAATCACTTGTTATACATATTTGTTAATAAAGATAATGCAGTGTAGAGCAGTTTTTGAAACATGCAATGAATTCCAGTCTCAGTGCAATAAAACATCAGCAGACTGCCTGATAGAATCAATAACCATTTACTAATTTGAAGCTTCCAGAAATGTCTAACTGCCCAAAATAGAAGTAGCACAGAATAGCAATCATTAGAACCTCAACAGAAGCCTAAACTCCAACTGGTTGGTAAAACACCCATGCAGCAGTAAATAAGTTGAAGCCACCACATTACAAAAATCCTATCATTTTTATTCCACTTTTTGATATTAATTAATATAGCCATTGCAATCTTGAAGCCTCCCAGAGTCAATAAATGATCTCTATAACTGCATAAAATGAACTATTGATATATGTATTTTAAATCCTTTGTATTTATTTAATGCTTTATGTTATATTATATTTTATTGTATGTTATTTAAAAGGTGTGTGTGGGTATTATACATAAAATTATTGTTTATTTAATTGAGAAAATTTATAATTAGTTTACAAATTACAGTAAGCATATTAGTTAAAATAAATTATCTTTCAAAATTAATATTTTGTCAATCAATTCTTAACTCATACCACTAATTCAAGACGTAATTTATTATATTATTCTTTTGATTGAGCTAGTTGGGATTTCTTAGGCACTGAATTAATTTGCTGTCATTCAGGGTATGTTGGTTATCTTTTTGTGTAATTAACTGGTGCCTGGTGTTTACTCCAAAACAAAAAAGTGCTTTGAATGATAGATGTTGAATTATGCAGCCAAGAAGATCTGTGGCCTTGAAATGTAGCTGCAGTTATGTATCTTATATATAGCTCCATCTTGGCTACAGGTGCCCTCTGGGTATTATGCTTCTCTGCCTAAGGGGCTGGTGTTGAGCGATGCTTAAATTGCATTGGAGTACATCAAACTTATAATAAATAATTGTATTGTATGTTATATATATAATTGTTTATCTTAAAATTTGCTTTTCACAAATTTCTTATTTTATTAAAGAGTGGAAAATTGCATGCTAGATTTTGTTTCCCATTCGATCAACTATCTCCCACCCAGTTATATATATATATATATATATATATCTACTTGTTTATATATATATATATGTATATATATATATGATGAATCTACTTATTTATAAACATAAATTTATGAAAATAAAATAAAATAAATATTTATTATAATATAGTCCTTTTGGGCTTTTAATATAAATCATATACTTTAATATAATTTATAAGCAATAAGTAAAAAAATGAATATTTTAAATTAAAATAGTAATTCTTATGCTGATAACTATAAATTCAACTTAGTAAGATATAACTCTCTTATATTTAGATGTAAATATAGATTACTACTTCATCTAAAATTATACTATTATTTATATCAATAATTACTGTACATTTTAAATGAAGAGAAAAAAATTTATAGCAATAATAATGATAAATATAAGCAAATGATGAGTAATAATCTTTAAAGAGGGCTTTTCCAAAGTAGTCCCATATTTCTAATATGTATTTTTCAAATTGTGCTTTGATGATGTTTAATTATTCCAGAAAAAAACAAAAATATCACAAAAAGCTATAAGATTTGATGCTTATTTTGTTAATTTTGATATTTTTCAAAGATCCAAATTATATTTTCATTTAGCTGATATTTGATCTATATAATGTTTTAAGTATGAAAACACTAATTGATATACAGGATGATGCAATGTACATATCCTTTCATTTAACAAGTAATAATTGCATAAAACATTACAAGTGGACAGATGCTAGTTTCATCTATGACAATGCTATAGAAATTGAACAAATTTCTTCTAGTATACAAAGTATTCATCAAGTTTATAAAATTATATCAATAGGTAAACATAATCTTTATGTACATTTTATGTTGTTATCTTTTAGACTTCATCATTAAAAAGTAGGAAATATCCACTTTTAAAGCAAAGAAATTTTCTAATGGTTTTTTGAAACACTAAAAAACTAATTTTCATATTTCAATAAATTGTTACCCCTAACAAATTCAATGATCCAGTCTGATCAACAAATGAACATTATTAATTTTAGCCCTCATTCTATCCATTTTATAATCATATGCTTTTAAAAATAAATTTTAAAAATCAAACAATAAATAAATTTGTTTCTATTGAAGTCAAAGTAGAGAGAGAGAGAGTTTTTTTTTTTCCATCCAGCTCTATTTATAACTGTTCCAATTGATGTCAGAGTAACTATAGCAATACTTTTTATTAATTCTTTAGCCAATTTTAATGAGCTTCTCTCAAATAAAAAATGTATTGTACAAGAATAACAACAAATAAAAAGTATTTTAGAATTATTACATATGATGAACACTGATGTTTCATAATACAAACACCATTCTTTCATTCTAACACAAATTAAGCAATTGATAACACTTTTTCCCAAGATCACACTGGAAATATATTTTTGCGTTTATATTTTTCCAGTATAATATTATACAAATAAAATAATAACTATATTTAAAATATTAAACATTTAGGTGTATTATTTGTAATCTACTATGGTGAATATAGTAATGAAAATATACATAATAATGAAAGAATAATAATTTTATCACTAATATAAACATTATTTTTACACATTCATTTTTAAAATGAATAAAGTCATTTCACAATCTTATACAATACAATTTATAATAAATTACTTTTTAAATCAATACTATCATTCTCAAAGCAATGCAGTTCAATGATTCATAGGTTAATATATCCACCATCAAAATCAAACAAGAAAGAAAAAATAATTATGACTTACATTTTATCACATACTGAAATACATCTCAAACTTCAATATATATATATATATATATATATATATATATATATATATATATATATATATATATATATATATATATATATATATATATATATATATATATATATATATATTATTGAAACAGTAAGATTTGTATTCAAATCTTAGTTTCACCTTAGTTCTGTCATCACTCCATCTCTCACCCATTACTATTAGTTTATATAGGTTCTGACCTTCAATATTGGACTTTGTGTATAATATTATAAAATATATGTATAGTTATTTAAAAACATCATATATATGCACACACTCCAATATAGTCTAGTTTAAAAAAATAATGCACTGCAGATGATTGTTATATTTGTCATGCATAATTTTGTGTAAGATTTAATAATTGTATTATTATTATTTGGATCAGATTTAAGTAATATTTTAAATTATAAAATCTAAAATAGTTTTATTTTAAATGTAAACATATTTTGTTATTTAGGTCAGATTTATGTAAAAGTTAAATTATAAAATATAAAAGTTCCTTTAATTTTAAATGTAAACATATTTTAAAAATAGATATTCCTCTGCTAATTAGAGTCAAGTCATAGCGGGAGGGGGAAAAGATGACAGAGCTGAAAGTATTCTTAAACTCATAATTGTAAAAGGTTTGTTAAAAGCATTTCTAATTACTTCACATGTAAGGTAAATTAAAAAGGTGGTCAGATTGAAATTGAAATTTCACCATGTGCCACTAATGCATCCGTGACCTGAAGAGATATATAGCACAGACCAGAGAGACCACTTGGATGGATGATGCAATTGTTCGATGGATCCGAAAGATAAAGGAGAAAGGAATAAAAGCAACAGGCTGGTTATTTTAATGATCATTATCATTGGTAATTCATGTGGCTACCTAGTTTCAAAGTTATGCTGTTGCTGTGCTTTATTTTTGTATCCAGGTCCTAATTTTAATATAACAATGTGCGAGGAGTAGGCGACTGCTGTGCTTCTCCAGACTGTGGCTATGGAAATATGGAGCTTCCCATAAAAATGTGAAATAAACCTGAACTTAAACTGCTGCCTGTGTGTTTCTCCTAAATGTGAATGCTGTTAAACAAAAAACTTCAGACTCTCCCATCAAGTGTGCACACTTCAACTAGTTGAAGGTAAAATGATACCCAAGATTAAAAGACTCTCCTTTTGAACTCTAAATTTAAATTTCCATTACCTGCTGTATCTTTAAAGATCGACTCTTAACCTTTTAACCGCTAATTATATTATTGGTTGTACGAGGTAAAAATCAAATCTTTTAATTGGCCAACTCACAACTGAAGACAAAGCCTATTGTTAAAACATATTTGTCTATAATATTAAATTCAACTCAGATACGTTTATAAAAAGTATATTACTAATTTTTCAGGTTATAAAAAAGAACGAAAGTTCTTTCAAAAATAAATTGCTATTTATTTATTATAAAATATTCAATTTTGGCAAATTTAAAAGCGAATGTCTAAACAAAAAAGTGCTGACGCAAACGCTTTTTTTCAATTTTACGTTATGGAAAAGTAAAGATTTCTTTTTGCTAAATCTTAAATATTTTTACTAAAATCTTCAATATTTTTCGAAAATAATTTTGTTTTTTTAGTATATTTTATTAAAAAACTATTTTAATTTCTCAAATTATATTTTTTTAATACTTAAATTACATTCGAAATGAAAATCTCAGTGTTTTTCTTTATTTTCTTTGATCAGACGGTTTCTTTGTTCTTTCCAGCCAATCAGAATGTCTTTTTCGGCTGAGAGCTGGCTGACAGCCAATCACCAACAAGGTTCTTTCTTTGTTTAGTTTTAAATGCGGTTTTTTGATTTTTTACTTGTAAAATAATTCGGAAGAGGGCACCATCTTACAGAACTTTTAAAAACCTAATCAATAACTGTCAAATGAATATTCTAGCATTAAAACTAGCAGAATTAGAGTGACATCAGCTGTCGACAAGAGACCTCGTAAGAGGCAGGAAATGTAGTGTAATTTTAAAACTAACTCTAATCTCCATCTTGCAATTATATGTAAAAGTAATATAATATTTTATAAATCTCATAAAAACAACCTATTCTTATTCTTCTACTTGGGTATCTAAAATTTTTTTGATTAGATATTATATTTCATGCCTACATGATTTCCAAGCTGATGTTTTCTACCCATTTAATTTGCAAAAAAGTTGCTATTCTTTTGTGCGAATTTAGATTTGCCTAAAAAGCCTTTTTTTATATAAATGCTCAGCTCAGGAATTATAAATTATTTCTATACATTTACTATGAAAGTGAGATTTTATAATCATTGGTATACTGTATTGGCCACTTAGTGATCATTTCATTTTAAATAGTATATTATATAAGTTATATTTCATCAAGTCTTATTTTAATCTAGAGTAGTATTATCATAAGAAAGGAGGGATGTAGTAGACAGTTAATAATTTGTTTAGACAAGGTGGGGATTGGAAATAAACTTTCTATTTTTAAAAGCATATTGTAGATAAAATGTTTTTGCATTGAATGTGTGAAACTGCATTGGTTTATAGATGCCTTAATTTTAAACTGCAGAAATGAAAGAGATGTTCTTCAAATATTCTAGTTTCCCATAATAAACGGGCATAAAGAAATGACCCCAATGGTAACTAACTTTGTCACACAGTCGGGGATGGAAAGGCTAAGACCTCTTGCCGATGCTGCATTCGTGACAACTCCTAAGGGCTCTCGCCCAACATTTGGCCATCCCTCCCATCTCTAACATTTCTCAGCAGTTATACTCGAAGAAAAGCCAAATCTCTTTAAAACTCAGCAGCATCTAAACCTATCACATGTCACTTTGTTTATGATTATGAATGTATATGCTCAATCTATTTCCACTCCTCCACATCTGCTGCTCTAGTAATAATTCATTAGTGTAGATTGTATATTAATAATAAAAAAGTAAATAATGATTGCTGAGTTGGCAGATGCACTCCTCATTATGACCTCGTATCATAATCTCACAACATTCGCAACTTAAACGTGAGGCATGAGATATGATTGAATAATGATACCCCAGTAGCATTTTAATTACATGTAACCTAATATCATCATTATTAAATATTTTTGTCTACCTATTTTTATGTTTGCATGTCTGCTTGATTTAATAATAATATTTAGTGTCTCATTTAATTATTAAAATCGCATTAACGTATATAACAGTAGCCCTTAATCTTAAAATAATATTAATTAGAGTTTCTTGATCTACCTGACCACTGGGCCTAGAAAGATATTTACTATAGTTATGGTATATGCATTGTCATGTGGGATTTGTTGTGAAATAAAATGACTATGTTCAAACACGGTACCGCAGGCCCTGAACCCACCTGTCATGCTGCTCTTTGAACATGGTGATGGAATTTTGCAACATGTTAACAAGGCATACGAGTTCTTACTGTTACAATATATTGAAACAGTATTATTGGTCTATCATCCTGTTTTACCTACTATATGCCATAGTAGTCTTCTTTTCTAGTTCAAACCCCTTCACAGTCCATGTATATAAGCTTATAATAATTTCTTTTAATAGGCAATAGTGTATATTAACATGTATGTGCGGGTATGTGTGCACATGTAATAGTAATACTAAAGTTTGTATGCATATGGTGCATAACCATTATAATTTTAAAATGATTAAATTAAAATAAGTTGTAAACATCATTGAATGTGTAGGAGCACAGTTATGTATATATGCAAAAAAAATTGTAATGTGATAGATATAATAAATATTACAGATTTTCTAAAATATTTCTAAGTTATCTTTTAAGTTATTTAATTTATAGAATTGTTAGTATTCATATAAATCTTACATTCAGGGGTATCTGTTTTATACATATAGCAGAATGTTGACAACTTAAATCTCTTTTAAAAAAAGAAAGAATTTTGGTCATCAGTTTCTCAGAAATACCTCTCATTAAATTATAAATTGAGAGCCAAAGATTTTTAAAAATTTTAAAGTAAAGTTCAAAAAAGTAAAGACAAAATCATTAACCTGGCACCACTTGTCAAAAGCCATTCCAGATCTTTGGTTCTTGTTAAAATTTATGCTGGCTATTAAAACTTAAAATTGAAAATTAAAAGTCATAAACAACTTTTAATGGCTTGTGAGAGGGGATGAGAAAGAGCTAATAAATAACCCCAAAAGTCAGACATCACAGTTCACTCATTCTACAATGAAAATCATGAGGTAGAGAGTGACCAACCAAATTGGTCCATGATGGGGATGAAGTTCAAGACCTACAGCCTGCCAAAAAGACATCAGACAAGCCATCCTAATGGAGAATGCCAGCAACAAACATGCAAACCCCTCAGCTAGAAGAAGATTGATAAATTTCTTGCCACAGAGCTCTATAAATTAAAACAAACTATTAAATTAATTCATAATTCTAAAGCTAGATAAATGTTGAACATTTATAATTAATAATTTATAATAACTTTGAACAAGTAAATATTATAACTTTAAATTTAATTTATAATAATCCTTGTAAGAATCTTGCCTGTTAATAAATATTTATAATTGATAATTTTCTTAACATAATAACTGTAATCAGTTATTATTATTATGTACCTATCTTTATGATATGCAGTCATACCTATTTTTTATTATATATATTGTTAATTCATCTATGTATGTTATGCCATTCAGGGCAGAGATTGATAACAATAATAATTTTGAAGAGTTGATTAAACACTATCATGTAGCTAATTTATGTTATTTTTAGCTCACCTATAAATCTCCGGTCTGAAAATCTATTCTTATATATATATATATTAGTTAAGTTACTATGTTTGAGCTTATTGTATAATTCAGGTTTGCATATTAAATGTCTATTTTAGTTAAGTATGAGCAAGAATGATATTTTAAAGCATATTATAAGTAATTAGTTAATTTTAAGTCCCAAATATGCTTTATTCTTACTTAGTTTATTATTATAAACTATACAAATTACTGATGAAATTAGATATATTTTAATTACTCCCTTTTAGCATGATTTAAGTATGTTAATTTACAAACTGGCATATAATAGTTTTGCAGAATGAAACTATAGATTTAGCACTTGATTAATTTTAATGTTTGATATTTTAGAATGTGTTACAAATGTTTCTTTACAAAGGATACAGATGCAGTATATGCCTTGCTATATATATTTCATAGAAATGGGCTTTGGTTTATAAAACTGCAACACAAGGGTACAGATTTTTTTATAAGCTGCTCCAATCACCCAAACTAAATGTTCATATATTTTAAGATAGTAAGTCATAGGATCCATGGGAACCAAGTACTTTGTACTGAATCCTATGAGTAACTGCACATTCTGGCTGCAACTCTTTTATTTATTTTATGTAGTGCCATAGTCTCAGAAGTTACACTATAAATAGCCAGTTCACCCTCTGGAATATTATTTGTTTAGCATTGATCTCAATCTCAGATCTAGTTTATATAATGCAATCTGCATATAGAGCATATTTATTGCTCATTACATAGTATTAATGTGTTAGTTATATCTGTTAGTTATCATTCTCATATGATTTGACTATTAGAAAACTGTGTAGGGATGGCATACCATAATTAAGGCAATGATTAGACTGGAAGTTATGAAATTTGTAATAAACCCTTTCAAATTATAATGCATCAGATTATATTCTGTTCTCTAACTTGCTCATCATTGTTACACCTGTGTGTGTAAGTCCCAATACACTTTTTGTATTTGTATTATTTATCTTATATTTAATAATTAAATATTTAAAACTTATAAATGATTAGTGTGTTATTCATAATCCATTACCAAATCTTATCCAAATCTACTTTAATTTAGTACTAATTATTAATATATGCATTGTTTAGCCAGCCTTGATGTGTGTGTTTACTTAAATCATGAGTAATTTAATTATTTATTCCCGAGTCTCTTGCTCCACCCTTTGCTATTGCCGGCATGTGAATTAATAAATTCCAAGTGTAGCCTCATATATGTTATTCATAGGGTAGTAAGTCATGGGAGTGTTGGTGGAGGAGCTGAGATGCAATCTGATTTGAGGTCTAACCCCTCATTTAGATTAGCCTTGATATAATTTGCCAGAACTCTGAATTTTGTTTCATGAATGTACAAATCTGACTGTTACTATATATATATATATATATATACACACACATTTCAATTGTTAATTGGGAAAATGGCTATCTGAATTCTAGTATATCCAATGGAATTGATATTAGCTGAAATGTGTTATAAAAGTTTGGATGATTGTTTTATTTTATTAGTCAAGTTGTTCTAAAGCTTAATATCTGCACTATAATAAAGTTCTCAATCGTTCATAAATCAGCATAGCCAGTAAAACTGTCCTTTTCTTTCATATATATATATATATATATATATGTGTGTGTGTGTGTGTGTATTTCTGCTCAACTGTCCTTGATCTATTAGAATGAGGTATATACTCTATATAAATATATACAAATGGTGCCAAAAACCTGACTGTAGAAAGTTTCATATTTGAACATAGAATTATGTGACATATATAATTATGGGATATATATAATTATGTCAGAGACATATATAACCTATCAAATTTCCTCACAGTTTTCTTGATTTGAATTCCACACACTCACTTATTGACCAGCAACAGATATAAAACGGTCTTCTGTCACTATACATGCAATTTTTAAAACAACTTTTGATTATCAAGTGATCTTAAAGTTTAAATACCTGCATTTTTTCTCCAAAAACATCAAAATTTTCTATTTAAATTCAGTCGTTTCAAACTTGGTTTTTAAAACTGGATTTGTCAAATACTCATATAAATATTAAATCCTTTAATGGAACACTAGTTTCACTGAGTGGAAAGATTTCCATCTACATTATAACATCCAATAAAATAATAAATACTTATTACACTTTGAAAACTGTCCATTACTTGAGAAATTGATAATATATTACTATTACATATCATTTCTATAATTTCACAGAGTCATTTTTTCTGTGTATTTTATTGTTTTGCATACATAATTATTTTGTTAGGGAAATTGTAATTATTTTTTAACTTGTAACTGAAAATATTTCTGTGTTTATTTATGAATAAATAAATGTATAGTTAAATATTTTAATAGTAATGCATTTCCAAACAAATTAATTCCTGCTTTTCCTGATTTGAGATCCAAGCTCTAGATATTTTACACTGAATATATATATATCAGATTTACCTTCTCACTACATGTAAAGCAAAACAGCTGACATATAACTCATTTTAATGTATATAAAAGTATATTAGGAATAATTAACAAAATAACAATTAACCTTTCCAACATGCCTGTTTGTTAATATGTAAATCTCCTTGCACTCATCTATCAGCAAGTGTTTTAAAAACACAAGTGAATAACTTATGTTTAGAGCATATTCATATATAAGCCAACTCTTGGTAACCATGCTTATCTCATGGTTTGACCCTATTGTGTGTCTGATATTACAATTGAAAATTGAATTGTATGAATTTAATTCATATATCACAGAGAAAAAATAATATTTCAATTTTAATTACTTACGATTATATGGATACTAATTTATCATTTTGAAGTTCGCTATTATTGAGACATAGACCTTCAAACAGAGGGCGTTACTGGATATTTGTAATTGTATAATATATATATATATATATAATGATACAGAAGGAAATTAGCCTGTTCAACATACGTTGTTCTTTAATATATAAATTTCTGTGCATTCACCAGTCAGAAAGAATAGCACAATTTAATTACTTGTGTTTATCAAGCTATTCTTTATATAAAGGGGGAATTTAGCTGAAACAATATAACTATGGAAAGTTTCAAAATATTACAGCTAGTGTTATGCATTATTTCTATTTTATATATAGTGTGGGTGAAAGCGAGAAAAAGAGGAGAGAGAAGGAGGAGAGAATGGGGCAAAGAGAGGTATTGAGAAGGGGTAGAGAGAGAAGAGGAGAGAGAAGGCAGAGGCATGGAAAACTATGTATTTATTTAAGAAAAGAAATATGAAGGGAAAAAGTAACAAAAAGAAAATATTGATAAATTGAATAAAAAGAAAATTTTGTTAAATTGAAATATAAAGTTCACTCAAAATGTTGATTGTTCTTAAACAATAAAGCAATCCGATATATATAAAGGTTCTTATTATACATTTGCAATATGTTAATATATATATATATATATATATATTAACATATATATATATATATATATATATATATATATATATATATCGCAATAGCAATTACGAAAAACATTGAGCAAAACACTAAATACTTTGATATAAAATAAACAAGAAGATTTAAATTAAATATTTATATTTATAGGATAAAATTAATTTAGAAAAATAAAATAGAAACAAACACAAGCATGCAAAACGTTAATAATTCTGAGAAGTTATAAGAAATAAATTGGTTTTCTATAGTATATTTAAAATCTTTTTTTTTCTTTCAGAGGCTCCACCCATAATTCCTTCTCAAGCCAAAATTGATGAAATACATACAATATTCTATCTAGCTAATAAAGTGACCCGTGAAAGTTGTACATCACCTATAGAAGAAGTCGTTATACAAAGTGGTTTAGCAAAAAAACTTCAGTATAGTGTTTTAATTCAATATCCATCGGAAATACACATAGCATGGCGACTAAGTCTTTTCTTAAGTAACTATTTGCAAAACAATGCATTCCCTTTGACCAACGGAAAAATTGAAGCGATGCCTTTGCTTAAAGAGGAAGTTTATGGAGAGCTTTTAGCCATTTTGCTGTCTCACTCATCAATTAAAATGATTAGGTCGACATTTGCTGAAAACATCTTTTCACCGCTACAATTCTTTGATTCTCTGGCCTACCGTACAGATGATGCCCAAGTATTTCTTAATTCAACAACTTCTGATTATAGGAACAGTCCTTGGTGGATTAACTTATTAAAATTAACATCTCCAGATAGTCGGCCATTATCATTAAATACAGCTAAACTGAAAATAAGATCTGATCCTGAAGGAACGTCCTTAAAGTATTTAGGGCAGAAAACATTTAAAGGAACTACAAGAACCGATTCATTGCTATTTGGTGATCCTTTCTTCTCTTGTACTTTTAATACTGCTTTAATTTCTTTTGGAATACCATTTTATGCTCCATCAACAAAATTTCCAGATAGAGGGGTGGCATTTGGGTAAGTTTATATATATATAAAAGACTTTCTACATCCGTATTTTTAACAATATCCATTTATATAAATACAGCAATGATTACTATATTATTTCAGATCCAGATATAAACTTTAAATTTGGTTAAAAATTAATATTTCTATCACCTATTTTCAAAAAAGTACTGATTCATTATGAAATGGATTTTGAGAGCTTTTAATCTTTTTCTAGATGCCTTTATTTATATTTTTCAACAATGTCTTGATGAAGAAAGTTCTTGTCAAGCGTTAGTGGCCGAGTGGTTAGCACAGCTGCCTTCCAAGCAGTTGTCCTGGGGATCGTTTCCCGGCCGACGCTTTGACACATTAAAAAAGAAAGTGCTAGATCATTATGAAATGTATCTCAGGAGTAATTTACTTTCGCAAACAATTTTTTTTATATAATTCAACAATGTGTTAGTTGAATAAAAATTCAATTTTTTTCTGCACTCACAACTTTAATCTCAATCATTTCAGAAAAACTAATTAATGATTATTACTAATCTGTTTTAAATTATACATTATCCCTAGCATAAACATAAACGTTAAACAGCAGTTAAATGTTAATATAACTTTTACTAATTAACTGTAAACACATGGAGCAAGTCAACATCATTTTTTTCTTCCCATACATAATATCTTTTATTAGATATTATACTCACGGCACATTTTTGATGCATATGAATAAAATCATTTGAAAAATGGAAAATGACCTGCAAGATGCACTTTATAATGAACCAGAACTTTTCACTTGTCAAAATCGGCTTTTTTATTTGTTCAATATTTATCAGTACCAAATTATTACACATTTGATTTACAAGCATTAAATGTTTTGCATTCACAGCACTGACACCAATCATTTTAATTAAATATATTAATGATTATCACTAATCATTTCTTAAAATAGATCTTATCCTTAGTACATGTGTAAATTTTAAACCACAGTTAAGTAGTAATTTATTTACTTTTAATTAAACATTAAATGCATGGTAAAAAATCAACATCTTTTTTCCATGTGTTATATTTTTTTAGATATATGTAAAACTTTCCCATTATTACATATTCTTGAAACATTATAGACATATTCATAAAGTATATAACTAATGACATCTAAACAGTAGAGACATCTCCAAGGTGCATTTCATGTTTTTAGATTTATGTTAATCACTCTATTTATCTGTGTAGTAATAAAATATCTGAATACTTTATTTCTTAAAAGTTCACAAGATATTTAAGCATCAGCAACAATGAACTGCAGTTGTAATTTGAATCTTGAGCTCCATATTGTATTACTCTATTACTGTACTAAGACACACAGGATATTCAATGTAATATGAGTAATCATCTCAATGTGATTTAGTGCAATGACTGAGTAGTATCCTTGAGAAATAAGAGTACGAGTAAAAGTCTCACTTTGACACTTTTGTTGTTCAAATATCATATGACAGCTAAAGCAACTAACTATTCATTTACAAATATTAGTGGTTATTGCAAATACAAATATTAAATAACGTAAAAAAACTATCTAAAAATCCCAGGAACAATTCTCAGCTGAGTATAAGTAATTACAAAACATCTGGTTAAGATTGCTGTACAAAACTAGTGCATGACCACCTAAATAATTCATTATATGATTATTATTACTGAAACTGCTAGCTGCTACCCATCATAAAATAAAAGATGAATATAATATTTCTGTAGTGTAATTTTTAGTATATCCCTCTCATGCAAGGTGTTAACAGTGAATAAAATTCAATCAATCTTACTTTGTGTGAGAGTGGTGTAGTAAAAATTACTCTACAGAAACATTATTCTCTGAGTGGATAACTTTTAGCCTAATGAATGACTAATAATAATTATTAATATACTTCCTTCAAGAGACTGACGCTTTTACAATTTTATGCACTTCAACAAAACACTCTTTAAAATGTGTCAAAAGTTTAAACATTTCTCAATCATGCTGTAATAGCAACGATTTATATAAAAGTATTCTTATATTTTCAGATAAGTAGAGATATAAATTATAATAAACTATTAGTATAGTATTAAGCACACAGCATAAAATTGCAATCTCTTTTACAGTCATAGCACCAAGTAGAAAATATCATTTACTGTTTGAAAATATATTTAATAATCAAAATTGAAAAGAAATAAAAATCCTTGTGCTGCTCTTCCACAAAATAATAATCAAAAAAATAATAGTTCTTTACAACAGATATATAATCAAATAATAATTTTATACATTACAAAGCTTTTTTTCAGCACCTGCTTTGGTGCCCTTTTCAAATGGGACTAATATATTTAACGTTAATGAATCACCTGACATAAAACCATCCAGTGTCCAATAATGGAATTAAAACAGACAATAATAAAATAAATAATTAAAACAAATCAAAATGCTCATAGATAAATTCAATAATTACAAAAGAATTAATTATATCATAACATTATGTTAAACAATATTGCATGCATTTTTATACAATTATTTATATCAACATATATAATTTTTCATTCATTTTTAATCAAGCAATTATTAACCAAATTTGTAGAAGTCTTATAAATATTCATACAATTAGTCAAATTATTTTTAATATAATATGTTTCATATATTTGCTTTCTTTTTGAATCTTTAATGAAATTTAAATATTTAATACTTTTTATAGCATCTATTCTATGGCCATATTTCAAGTAGTGAATATATAATGCAGACCTATAACAATGCTATTAAAAGAAGTGATGATAGGTCTGCATTATATATTCACTACTTGAAATATGGCCATAGAATAGATGCTATTTTAGTTGAAATATGTGTCTATTGTATAGATTCTGGTCTATTTGTAAAGATTATATTTGTAATAGAGTACCTTAATATTCATTTGACTTTTATTGGAGTAATTCTAATTGCAATTAGTATTCCCCATTTGAAATTAATGGTGAATGATCTGTATGATTTTGTGATATTATAATTGGCTTTGCCAACCTTAGAGATAGTTTAATTTTTCATTATTAATTTAAATAGTGCATATTATGTAATGTGTTAATATTTTAAAAATATATATCTTGCATTAAAATTCTAGTGGTAGTTATTTAAATCTCATGTATTTCATGTCTGTCGCTTCAAATTCTAATGGTATGTCTGTCGCTTACCCATTTAATGAAAATTAAGTAATCACATTCCTAAATATAGTGAAAAGGAGCAGTTTGTAATTTTTACTCTGATAGATGTGATATAATAAAGTTTGAAACAAGTAAAGCATTGGTAAAAATTTTAAAAAAATATAAATATATACATGGTGACTACCATTTATTTATTATAAACAAATATTACAACACTTTAGCATATACAATTATCAAATTAGTAAATAATCTACATTATTTTGGCTTAAATTATCTTATAAATAGACATAACTATGATACAACGAAAATGAACAACATATTGTAAGATTATTACACTGTTAAAAGCGACTAGCTTTTGAAATCAAAAAGTTAATCGTGTTTTCCACAGCAATATTTTCGGCTTATTTAAATATTTATTTCTACTATTGTAGAATTTTAGTTGCTGACACTCTATAACAAAATCTCCCAAACTTTTCATAAGACTGAACACCTTGGTTATTTTATAAGTTAGATAAATATTAACAATAAATGAATTAATCAAATGAATTAAGCAAGTAAATATAAAAGTTAAGAAACAAGAAATTTAATCTCAAATTTTAATTATATAAAATAAAACACATGAAAATTGTAAAATAAAACATTACATACAGATATAATACAATTATGTTCTTAATGAACTCAATGCTTTTGAGATCTTTGAATTACATATTCTTTTGATACCAGGTATAACATAAAAAAATTAATTTCCATAACTGGTATAGCAGTCGAATTTGTTCAGATACTTTGATTTAGTTGTGGTATAGTATAAAACTCTACCTCAAATAAATATATCATTATGAAAGAAAGCCAAACATAAATAGCTAGTTTGACACATTGAGATATTCTTGTAGTAAATTTGTTCAGAAATCATTTAATGACAGTTCTTTGAATCACTAATTAAATCAAATACATTTTTATTATCACTTGGCTAAAGACTATTGTTTTAACTGTCACAGTAAATGTATTCCAACCCAGGAATTGTCCTCACTCAACTTTGGAAAATATTGCTAAAATGTCACGTTGCAAAAGTGTTGCTTATAAGTCATGCAAGCATTCTAAAATTACTTGGTAACTTCATCCTTCTACTTCAAATTTTATTTCAATTAAAAATTCATGCAAGATGGGAAACAATCAAAATTCGTATCAAAGCACAGTTTTACTTCTTGCATTAAAAATAATATTTTTTCCTTGTAATATAAAGCTAATTTAAATGCACTTAATAAAAACACCTATCAAATATCATAAGCCATGAAGTCATTGTTAAAAATTAAATGAAATTATTTCCTAATTTATTTGATCAAACTCATTAGAAGTTCAAAAAGTTTCAATATGGTTTTTCCTTGGGTTAAACATTTTTTTCAATATACAATAAAAATTCTGTATGTTCACTACAGATTTTGTCACACAAAATTTTAAATAAACTTGTTTGAAATGGTTTATATTTTACTAATTAATAGTTTAGGTTTTAATCAAAATTTTTTTTTTTTTGTTTTTATTATGTGTCGAAGTGTTGGCCAGGAAGTGAACCGTGGCACAACTGCCTTACAGGCAGTTGTGCTAACCACTTGGCCACCAATGCTTCAAAATTCTAAAAATTAAAGTGATTGCTAACTCACATATGTGTATAATATCTATATAAACATTACCACAAACAATACAAAGGCAAACCTCATTACCTATGTACCTCAAACAATATCTACATAACTACGGCACTTGATGCTCACATATATGTCCTTTTTTCCTTTATCTCATTGACATCAGGGAGATATAAGAGACTCTTAAAAACTAAAATGTTAATTGTGATAAACAAAACACAAATGCAAGAAGTAATTAGTATATACATTTATTAATAACCAATACAACTAAAAGACATGTTATAAACAAAGTGACAGAAAAATTCATATGTGACTACATACTTAGGACTCGATTCAAACCTAAAAGTTTCTATTGCATTTTTTATGCCAGTGGATTGTGGTGGTTTACATGTATCTATCATTACTGATCATAATATCAATATATCCTCATCGCCCTTGATGGATTACTTGTGTGGAATGTGAACAAATGAATGTTGTCATGCATTATAATTACCTCCAGGGTGGACTTTTACAGCAGCCTAACCATTAATTAATTCACAATCAATGCAAAGTGTATGTGGGAGCATTCATTTACATGAATTATAGTTGGTTATTAATAGATAACTGCAAATGACTTAATATTTTGACTTTTTCACATGATTACAACAAATGAAACTCTACTTCAGGCCCTAAAAGTACATCAAAGAAAGAAATTAATGGAGTGCTAGGTCATATTAAAACAAATAAGTTTAACTGAAGATAAACAATATATGAAAGATGAGGTATACCCATCTTGGCGTGGCCATACCCAGAAAGTAATTTAGATAATTCAGTCATATAAAGCAAGAAAGGACCATCTGCCTACATAACTAGTACATAAGCTTATCAATATAAAGCAAAAAAAGTATCTGCCTTAATAACATTTATATTAAATCAAAGAAGTTATCTGAGAATAAATAATATGTATGAAAGAGAGATATGTCCACTTTGGTATGACTATATTCAGAAAACAACTCAGATAATTTACTTTTAAGCCAATAAATATCACATGAACACCATTTTTTCTGTTTGTTTATAACTATTATAGTGCAAGCCAGAGTAATCAATAGATGCCAGAAGGCTTGTGCATAAAATATCCATCTAGTGCCTACTCATCCAATATCCTCAGTTTCTGGTTTGTGGTCTTCATCAGTGAGGAGTTTTGGATCTGAGAACACTGCACATAGATCTTAGGATCTAATGCAACTCTCCAGCAGCCACCTTTTATCTCTACTTAACTACAAAACAATGAGTTGTAAATTGAAAACACTAATATTTTTAATCAAAGCTCATTAGCATATATAGTTATATAGGTCTGAACTCAGTTCAGTACCTATACATTTTGGTAATTTTGGTTTTTTAATAACCATAGCCACCACTATCCTATTAGGCAGGATTGTTTTTGCACTGGGTGGTAATATATATAAAGAGTTTTGCCTGTTTTAATAATTTACTTTTATGAAACAAAGAAGTGTCACCTGCTTATATAACCAATACACAAATTTATTATCAATAGAAGGTATTGATAATTATTATATTAAAACAAATAGCCTAGTTACAAAACTTAAACTATAAGTGGGATATAATTAATCATTAATGAGCCTAGAAATTATGTTTATACTGGTTTCAAGCATAAGTGATCATTTTATAAGGTTGCACCAGTGGTCATACACCTTATTACTACCCTGTATGCTTAATGCTTCTTTGGCACATTCATTTTAACAGCTCTAGGTTGATAAAAATATTCTATTAACCTTTGTTTAATTGAGAGGAGTCTGACACTTAGGCATATATCTATAATTAGACTTATACTTAAACTATTGCCATTAAAATAATACTTATCTCAACTAGCATACCTTAAATTATATATATATATATATATATATATATATATATATATATATATATATATATATATATATATATATTTGTCTCTTAATAAAAGCATTAAATATTTTATATCCATTAAAATGTGTTTTACTTTTGACATAGTGCAAATTTGTAAGCTAAATGCTTAAATGAAAATAAGTTACTAAAATGATCATGAAGCTAGGTGAGGAAGAGGATGTGAAATCTCTGCAAATTAATAATAAACCTGGGGTTGAAATGATTCTTGAATTAATAAGAAAATATTTTTTCCTTAACAGACCATTTATTACCCAATTATTCGATAATAAATATATCCCTTATATATTACTTTACTAATATTGACCATTAATAACAATACATAATCAGACATTCTTTAATATATCCAGGTTAGTTTAAATTAGAAATGTGGATAATGATAAAATTACAATAACATAATAATAATATCATAAAAATAAAATAAAAGGGGGTATGAATATGAATTGTTTAACTTCAATGGTATTTTCTGGATTACAAAGATCTCATATCAAGAATTCAATGGTTCTGTATTTATTTTCATGAAGGGTTTGAATATATACTATGTCTGAAGAGAAGTATGCTGATTTTATGACCTGAAGCTTTCCATATGGGACAATTCATATTCCACTTTGATAGATTTCAGCCCTTCCTCATCTCTTAATAGATAAACATTTTCCTGGAGACAGGTTGGTTATTTGGATTACCAATATTTTTACTTATGGGACCAGTCAAAACAAAAAATGGTTGGTGCCTTAATTTAACTAGTTAAGTTCATTCTTTTGAAATGATTACTAGAATGGATGCATGTCTTGTCATCAGGTTCAAAATATGCATGATTTCTGGATGATTGTCACACAGGCACAGTCAGCAATGAACTTCATATGTATAACAATTCACAGACTACATTGGAATTCCAGCTAGCACTTCCCTAGTTATCATGGAGGAGAATTGGATAGTAGCTGCTCTAGTCACTGATTTTCCTTTTCATGAGCAGAGCTGCACTGGCAGGCATAAATGAAGACCTGGTTGAAGACCTTGATTATCCATTATCATAGGTTTTTATAAGATTTATAACAAAAGGCATTCAGATTTAGTTCTTAAATTGTTTCTGTGAATAAATCATTTTAATTCACCCATCTGAAATTTAATGGTATTTTCTTTTATTAATTGACAAAATTTTTCTAAATTTCCAAATACCTTTTGTTTACTTCTCTATTCCTTATGGCAATTAAGTATTATATAACACCTTTTTTAGTGTATGACCAAATGCTGCAAATACTTTAGCATTTTTAAATATAAAATACAAAAGAAATATTTTTATTTTTAATAATTAGATTTTGAAATAATGATTAAATCTACTTATGTGCCTTGTAATCTCTGAATTCTTCATATATACATTTGACTAAGTATATCTTTGACTAATTATATTTGACTAATTATATATTTGACTAACTATGTATATAACTAAATGTAAGTCATACCTTTACAATTCGATTAAGCCATTATATAATATTAAGGAATTTTAATACATTTTCTAATTTAAACTAAACTGTTTTCTAAAGAATGGTTCTGTGATCATTTATACTCGCAGACACATGTGACTGCATTCCATTCAATCTCCTTTAAAAGCATTTTAATAAAAATAAATGTTGCTCTCTTTATAATGAAATTCTAAGATATTTCAGGAAAATTAACATGGAGCATATATATATATAACCCAGATTAGCTTTAGGCACTATTTCGCTTATTATTTCTAAATAATACATGGGCAATTTAAAAGTATTGCATTAAGTAATGTTTTAGATGACTATTTATTAGTCTGCATTATAGTGACATGTTTATTTCATGTTTAAAGAGGTTTATTTAAACTTCATTGTAACAATATTTCATACTCTATAGTCAAGTTGCAATCTTTAAGTGTCCATATATATTCAATGGACCATTAGTAAGAATGGATTTCCATTCTTGCTATTAAAAGGTGTGAAGGTTGCCTTGACAGTAGTTAGAAATATTGGTTGCTATATTTACTGTGAATGTTTAGGTGGTTACTGGTTGGAAACTAATTATATATATATTATTTAATGTTTTAATGGTTATATGGTTGGAAACTAATTATATATATATTATTTAATGTTTTAATGGTTGTATGGTGTAGATAAATTATTATTGGGATAAAACCGTGTATTATTTTGAATTACAATCCGATATTTCGATGGACTAGCAACCGCCATTATCAAGGTTAACTTTTGAAAGAAAAATCATTAGATCTCAAACAATAACGTGACTCAGTGCAAGATGACAAATGAGTTTCAACTTGAAGTAGTTCAGCATTCAAGTTGAATCTCATTTCTCATATTTTAAAATTAAAAAAATGCATTTAATAAATCAACAAGCTGCTAACATTAAAATATGAGATTTGTGGAATTTGCTTTTCTTTTTGAATTTAATGGCAGTTAAGACAGGTTTAAGAAATTAACCAAAAGTACTTCTGCAGATTTAAGGATTGTTTGTAATAGTTTGTAACTGTTAAATTTATTATTTCAATTACATTTACATTTTTTTTTAATTAATGGACATTTTATTTATTTTATATATATATATATATTATTTTGAGGATATTCCATGTCATAAAATGGCTAAATAGCTGATGTTTCAGTACAATAACAAGTACCTTTCTCAAAGCATTCTCTTTCTCAATTAGAAAACTTTGAGGAAGGTATTTGTTATTGTACCAAAATGTCAGCTATCTTACCACATGGAATATCCTGAAAATAGTAACAATATGAAATCAACATTTGTCTGTGAAAATATTAGAATTAATATATATATATATCATTAACCATTATCAATTTACTGCAAGGTAAAGGTCTCTCCAAGTTCAATCCAACTTCTCTGATCTATAGCATCTCTTCTCCACATCACCTCTGCACACTTTCTTACTTCATTCATCCATCTGACATGTGGTCTCTTTCTGGATCTTTTACACTCTCTTGGAATCTCATTTAAAATTTTAATTGTGCATGTATTATCATCTCTTATATATATATATATATATATATATATATATATATGTGTGTGTGTATTTGAAATAACATTTAAGGCTTGAATAACAGTGATAACATTCTTATTAGTAAAAGTTTAATAATTGATTGCAGTTAATTGGAATCTAATTATCCATTATTACTTAATCTTTAATGAAGATGAATCTTGAAATTGTTTTAAAATGAGACCAAATCAAGTGCTATTGGAAACCAATCCATTAAGATAGATCAAAAATGAAACTAAAAATCTCAAAACGATAGTGAAACAAATCAAAGATTAATAAATTGATTAATAAATGTGTAACCATTTATTCCACCATTACTCATCTAAATAATAGCCACCATTTCACAACTTCTAAAAATATTTGCAATTTAAAACAAAATTTAATCTTTTGTAAATAATATGAAAATTCTGATAAAACTATACATGAATCTCCCATTATCTTTTAGTAACAATCTTTACATAATACAATTAGCATTTCGATATTGCAAAATTTATATCACCATTTCTTCATTGACAAAACTAAGATATTATGTTGCTTGACAATATTCCAAATGAAACTCGATTAATAAAATGAATGTGGTAGAATCATATTTCAGACAATTATTGGAAAAGTTTGGATTCGGATTACAAGATCATTCTCTGTTATCCATAAGAAAAATGAAATATATTACCTTTCCTGAATTAAAAATAAGACTAGTCTTTGAAAAACATTTTCTATATTTTCATATCTTTATAGATATTTTTATTTCATGAACATATTTCTTTTCACAAGTCAGAATAATATTATCAGTATAGATTAATAGTTTGAATTCTATATGTGGAAGATTATTGATGAATATGCTAAACAAAATAGATGAGAGTATTGAATTTTGTGGCCATTTTTTCTGAAAAATGTTCCATATATTACGAAGATTATTTAACTCCACTTGATATATATTTTTTTTTTTTTTGGAAAACATTTCATCAAATAAATGAATGACTTTTCTGTATTTAAAAATTTTAAAAACTTTTAGATCATTTTTCCAAATAGGTCATAAGCTTTTAAATCAATAAAGATGTGAGCAGTAAATAAAGATAAAATTTGTTCACAACATCTTTCTGACCTAAAACCAGCTTGCCCTATAGAAAGCTAGCTTTTGATTATATGAAAAGTTTTGTTAATATAATTCGTTTATAAAGAATGTAGGAAACACATCGTAATATTTGATGATCATTTTGTGGATCAATGATGTCTTTGTTTGTTTCTAAGATTGTTATGGTTTTGTTTCTGGTCACAATTTTTGAAATGTTTCCTGTATGAATAATGTTGTTGAATAGTTATGCAGTTCCTAAACTTTTTAGAAATTTTGACAATATATTATTTTTTCCTTGGACTTTTGATTTATGACAATCTAGAACAAGTTCTTTTTTACCAACATCTACAGAATTGATCAAATTGATGTGATACGACATTGTGAAAAAAATGTTTTCAATTCTGCTCTAGTTGATGCTTTTCTTCATTTGATCAAACATAGATTTAAAAGTCTGTTATATCTTCCTGAATATCATTATCATTATTATTTTTATGTAATTTATATATACAAAGTTTTTATAGAAGTTCTGAGACCATATGGCTAGCTTTTGTTAAGTTTTGTTATTCTACTATTAATAAAATATATAGTCTTGCATTGGTGGTCGAGAGGTCAGCGTGACTGCCTTACAAGCAGTTGCCTGGGTTGTGGGTTTGCATCCTGGCTGATGCTATGAAACCTGAAAAGAAAAAAGAAGAATAATAAAATAAAATAAAATTTATAAAAAAATGTGCACACTGAATTACTAGAAAATGAATTATATATATATATATGTTTTGGACCCTTAAAAAGTGAGAATTCAGTTTTTGTTATTGTTATAATTTGCTGAGAATGTCTTTGACATTAATTCTCAGAATCATAGAACTCATCTTTTGCTGCAGAAAGCAATACCAAATTTAAATAAGATACATGATATGTAAATGCCCTATTACATATTTCATTTCTTTGGCAAGAGGATACAGTATTCTTTTTTAATTATTGCATGGGAATTATTAGCAATGAATTACACTTCCTTGAATTTCTTATCCCATCATTCCACTCAGAGCAAACCACTTTTATCTTACTGGGTCACATGCATGATCACATTCACATTGTTTTAAAAATATGGATTTATATTCTTAGTTCTTTTTTACTCAGCAATATTCACCCATGATTTCCACAATACACTGTATAGCAGGAAGAATTGCTGCATCCAATTTTGTATATAAACTTGTGGGGTTTTATGCAAAGGATAAGATACCATCAGAATAAACCCCACAAATTGCATACAACATTGGATGCAGCAATTCCTCCTTCTATGCAATGTATTATGGGAAATTATGGCCAAATATTACTACAAAAGAGGTGTAGCATCAATATTTGTAGGATTCAGAATATAAATAAGTATTATTAAAACATGAGTGTGAAGGTGGTCTTGTTTTTGGCCCAGCAAGAGTAAAATTAATTTGCTCTAAGTGGGATAATAGGAAGTTTATTCAATTAAGCATGGCTTATTTCTAATAATATTCATGCTATACAAAAGCTTGGGTCCTCCTGTCAATAAAATGTAATATATATATATATATATATATATATATATATATATATATATATATATATATATATATATATATATATATATATATATATATATATATATATATATGCAAATATATGGCATTTACATAATTGCACATTATTTAAGTTTGGTATTGATTTTTGTGGCAAAAATGAGCATTATAATTCTTACTGTTAATGTTGAAAACATGCTCAGCTAATTATAACAATAATAAAAACTGGATTACCTTTTCTTGATTAAACATTCAAAATGTTTATATATATGTATAAATTTAATTGAGCACAAGAAATGGGAAATTATATTTTTTGAATTACAAAATTGATTATAATATTATTTTTCACTTGTGTGTCTCTTGGTAACTGATTTTTTTACAGTGTACCTCTTCTATTAGCCAAATGTGTTTAATAAATATAATTGTTATTATTTCAAATTGTGTGATAGGTGTAAATAAATATTTTAATAATGGTAATTAAAAATCAATGGAATAAGCAATTTAAAACATAAAAAAATTCTCCCAGGACTGACTGCACTATTTTCTTATATATTCAATAGTCAGTTTATGTTCACAATTTCCAAGTGGATGAAGGCTAAATTTATGAAAGATGTGCTGCTTAGTTCATGTTCACAACCCATTATATAAAAGAAATTTTTCAACATTCATCAAAATATTAAAATAAAGGAAAGAAGCTTTATTTGATGTCAAATATCTAGGAAAACCTACTACATTATTATAATGTTCAATTAATTTCATAACATTTTATCTTTTAACTACTTTTCTTTGTCTTAAAAGTTGTTTGTTTGTTTGTTTCAGTATGTTCTTAAAATATTTAAGGATTTTCCATCTGATTGTTCAACAATATTATGTTGGCAGGTCAAATTTCAAAATAGTTGCAATAAGTTTTTAGTGATGTTCACTATATGGCAGTATATTTTTTAAAAATACACTGAAATTGAAAATTCTCTAAAGAGCATTTACTTTTCAATAAGATACAAAGAAAAACAAATCAAGAATGAAATCTTAATTTCTCTTGCATGTTTAACTAAAGTTAGCATTTTTAATAATGTACTCTTCATGAACAAAATAAATCTGGATCAGTATATTTAATTTGAAATAAATGTGGGATTTAAATAAATAAAAAAAAACAAATTAGTTTTAGTGCATTACTTCTAAAACTAAATGAAAGTATTTTTATAAAATATTTTTTACTTATATTATGTTTAAATTAATATGTTAATAGTTACTATCACTTTTACAACGTGGGCAAAGGAAAACTTCCCGTTTTCACTAAACTAGCTTCTTCTTGTGATTGTGTTCAGAAATGAAAATGAGCATTGAATATAATCGTTAATAGAGGGCGCATGAGTGAAAGAAATGTTGATATTGTATTTTTGAATAATTTCTAAGTTATACTTATATTTCACCTTTAGATATAATTAAAAGATAAATCACAGAGAGAATATCAAATTCAAAAAGAAATTACATAATATTTGTGAATAACAAGGCAATTAGTTACTATTAAGACATAAAAAGACTTTGAAAAGAGAAATTAATAATCTGAATTAGTAATAACTTTTTATCTGCATTTTGTCTTTTACTTTTATCTTATTTATATTTTTCTGTCATTAATCAATTTTTTCAGGTATATTTAAAACATCTTGGATTTCATTTCAGCCCAGAATGAAAATCATGGCAAATAAAAATATTTTGTGCTACATAATCAACTTTTTTTTTAAATTTAAGTATTAGTAAGAAATAGATCACTCTGCAATAATAATATTTAAATTCATGTGGCAAAAACTCTAAACATCACATGATCCCTGTTTATTATTCTTGTTCATGCTGTTAAAACATGCAAAACTTTCCATACAATAGTGCCACTCAGTGCAAGCCAGAGCAATCAATAGATGCAAGAAGATTTGTGCATAAAATCCCTATCTAGTGCATACTCATCCAATATCTCCAGACAGTGAAGAGATCCTCACTGTCTGGAGGTATTAGATGAGTAGGCATTAGATCCTAAGATCTAGATGCAGAATTCTCAGATCCAAGGCTCCTCACTGATGAAAACCAGAAGCTAGAAACTAATCTGGGATGTTTGATGAGTAGGCACTAGATGGGCATTTTATGCACAAACCTTTTTGCATCCATTGATTACTCTGACTTGCACTGAGTGACACTACTGTATGGAGGTTTTTGCCTGTTTTAATCATGTGAAAAATATATTTCAACATTTAAATCTGAAACCTTATTGAGAAAACCATACCAGACTACATAAATAAGAATCCTAAGTTTTCAAAAATGTCTCTATACTATTGGTGTATAATTCCTTCACAGAGTAATCTTATGTTTAATTAGAAAAGTATGTGTCCATTGCTGCAATTCAATGTTGATGCCATCTAAAAGAAAAAGAAAACACTTGTGAGACTTTAGTACAATATAAAGTTGATATAACTGCATTTCAGAAGGTTAAATACATCTTTAATATTGAAAAACTGCTTAAAGGTTTAATGTTAAATTGAGTTTGATGTAAAAATATATTAAATGGAATATGGTTGCTTTTATTTCAAATTATGTAGCAAGTTAAAATTTATTAATGTTATCTCAGATAATGAAGTAATTATAAATTGACTCTAATTTCTATTTTGAATTCCCCATTCATTTTATATTTGTAGAAGATTATAATTATTATAGTAGTTTTTTTACTTATGTCCAACAATAATAGTTATAAATATTGGATGATGTAATAATATTGGATTATTCAACTATGGTAAAGTATAAACCAAATCTTATCACTCTTATAATTTAAACATAATTTAATATCAGCCATCTTCAAAATAGTAGATAAAAAAAATTATGGTTAGATTTAATATATATATATATATATATAGAGAGAGAGAGAGAGAACAATATAAATTAAATTACACTTATATGTATTGCTCTTCTGTTATCAGATCCGTAAGTATGAACTGGTAATATACTTATTAAAACTACTCCTTTTCAAATACGTACGTATATTTACTTTTAATATTAAATTGTTTTTTATCAAAAGCACTCCAACCATGTTTAATTGTATAATTAATTTTATCTATCATGTTTCTATCTATAGTAGTAATCTGACCAAGATATTTGTAGTTGTTAGCTTCTTTTAATTCAACATTATCAATATTTATTTTCTTCTTTTGAGAAAATCTACCGAACATTACTTTAGTCTTTTTAACATTTACCTTCAATCTTATTTTCATCTGATAACTCTTTCAATATTTTCTGAACCTAAAGTATCATTTATAAAAAGACTACGTCATTGGCAAGATCTAGATGGCTTAAATCATCTCTCTTAGCTTCTCATGCTAATCTATAAAATACTTCTTCTAAAGCTGCTGTAAAAAGGTTTGGAGATATGGAATCATTCTGTCATTCACCCTTTTCAATGTTAATCTTTTTAGTATCCTAATGTAATCTGATTGTTGCTATTGCATTTCTATAAATAATTTTCAGAATATGACAATACCCTGGATCTATGCTTTAATCACTGAAGAAATGCTTATAGAATTAAATGCTTTTTCATAATCCACAAATTCAAAGCATAATAAGAATTCATATTTATTGGTTCTTTCTATAACTTTTCTCAATACTTGGATATGATTCATTATACTAAAACCACTTTTAAATCCAGCTTGTTCTTTAGGTTGGTTGAAATCCAATGCTCTCTATAGACGAGTTGTAATTATCTTGGTAAAAATTCTGTATACAATTGATACTGTAATTTTTAATACTTTTCTTATTCACTTTTTTAAAATATTAATATTGCATGTTTCCAATCATCTGATATATCTTTATTACATAGTTGTTTGGTATATAACTTTGCCAAAAATAATGATATTTCTTCACTTGCTTGTTTTAAGACATCGATTATAATTCAATCATTATATTGAGCTTTTCTCTTTTTTATAAATTTAATTGCATGGCTCACTTCTTCATGTAAAATCCTGGGCAATTCAGAAGATATAATAATTATAGGAGATACTTGTTTTTTTATTACTATGTAATTCTTGGTTGAACTTTTTTGCACATTTCATGATGTCATCTCTCTTTATAGTAATAGTTCCATCTTTTTTATCTTTAACAGAAATAAATTTCCTACCAATACTAAATTGTTGTTTTACACTCTTGAGATTACTTTTATTCTCTTTTATAGCTTTCCTTGCTAGTTCACAATTACACTTTCTTATATTATTATCAACTCTCTTTCATGCCATTTTACAAAATTCAAGATATTCAATCCCTTTTAATACATAATTTTTATGTATTTTCGTATTCTTTCTTTTCTTCATAAATTGTTTTGTCTCAATAGAAAATTTATTTGTCAATTGTTACTTTTTTGCACAAGCAATCTTTGTTTTATTTTTAAAGATGTAACAGTTATATTTCTATTGATTTCATTGAAATCTGAATCATGTTCAAAATCTGTTAATATTTAAAAACGATTTACTAATTCTAATTGAAATTTATTGGAATGTTTCTGAAGATTGGGAATATCAACTTTGAATATTCTTTTTCTTAATCATTTTTGGCTCTCTTGTTTTGCATTAACATGTATCTTAAATCACACTAATCAATGATCACTTCCTATTTTCTGTTAGTCAAAACATAATTCAGTTCCGCTATATCTTCATTTGGATGTTTTCATGCCCATTTTTGATTAACATTTTTTTCAAAAAAAGAATTCATAATATAAAGTTTTTTTTTTTTAAAAAAAAAAAAACTGTCATTTCTATCATCATCACCAAATTTACCTACAGCACTTTCATCTTTATTGTTTACCAATTTTAGCATTAAGAACTCCCATGACAATTTTAAAATGTTGTTTTGTCCGATCAAAAGCTGTTTGTATATCCATATAAAAAGCATCTATTTCATCATCACAATAAGAAATTGTTGGAGCATAAATGTAAATCATCTGCATTTGATATCTTCTATAAAGTTAAATAACTATTCTTGCCACTCTGTCTGATAGACAATCAATCTCCACAATGTTCTTGTTTCACTTTTTATTTATAAGGAATCCTATTCCACTTATACTTCCAATGTTTGTGCCTTTGTAGTGCAGTACATGACCATTTCTTTAAATCAACTGTCACTTCACTTTACATCCTGCAGGGATTAAAGGCCATGATATATATGTTTGTTATGATTGTACATGTCTATTAGAAAAACAATTTACACAGATATTTATTCTGCATTCAAGTAACTCAACTGATTACAGTTAACAACTCTCAGACAACTGAGAAGAAATACTATGGGGTTTCTTGATCTTAATCTTAGAAACAAAAAGCCAATAAACTCACTATGCTGGCTAATGCATGTTAGTGAGTTGTTCATTCAGGTTTGTATACTATATGTATAATCACACAATAATAACAGCTGTAACAACAAGAACATATAAGGTGGACATTAAGAATTTTCCTGCTTGGTTTCTTTAAGGCTTTCAAAAGAAAGCAAAGGGTCTCCTCTCAGTTAACAGCAAATCCCTTTCTGTAGCTTTACAAAGATTAGATGACACTAATTGATTATGGTTGCTAGTACAATATATTTTCCATAAAGATTAATCTCTTGCCTTCCTTATGCAATATCTATCTATCTATCCATCTATATATATATATATATATATATCACTAATTTTCTAAATATATACATAAGAAATATATATATATCATGTTATGACTTGATTTTACAAAAGTTTTTTTTTTCCCCAGAAATTAAAGAACATATCTTAAGAAGAGATGTCATGTTCTTAATCACTTAACAGTATGTTTAACATTCCCTTCCAAGAATAGAAAAACATTTTGTAACTAAATATAACTTTCTGTAATTCACAATCTAACATATAAACCCAATCCTATTCAATTTATATGTAATAATTGAACACAAATTTATTTTCCTTATCTGCCCAAAGGTTAAACTTATTTAAGAAACTATCTTAATTACTTGGATTGCTGATACTATTAGTCTAAGAAATAACTCGATTAGAACATATTCTGATGAATAAAATATTCCTGATGGAGAAAGTGTTCCCATTAGATTTCTAAATGCACTATTAAATATTACCATAAAATCTATTACTGGCATCCTAATTCAATGTCTATACATTGATTTCCACCTTATCTCATAGAAATTATTTGAAAAATCAAGTATGCTGATCAGATTTATAACTACCTCAAGACATAGCTTCATCACCGAAGACATACTTCAGTTTATGATATTTTGTCCTGATGTTCCTACTAAAATACTTTAAACAATGAAACAATTATGGAATAATATAGAGCTACTTGTGAAGCTTCAATTGTTTTTTTTTTTCAATTGGAGCAATAAAGTTAGTTATAATTGGTCTTATTAAATGTTCTTAGAATCATATCAATAGGTTTTAAAAACTCTTATAGTCGATCTACTTATTTCCTTAATAAGTTAAATTTAATGGCTTGTGACGTTATGTTTGTGGGAAAACGCAATGAACCACGCAATGAACGATTGCTTAAATTATGCATGCAGTAATGGAAGTGTAGAAATATTGCAACTAATGTCAATATTTCTAGAATCCATTGGAATATCTTTACATATTAGGCTTTTTAAATAGAATTATATGCTAAATAAATAAAAATTTACTTGCAAATAACATTATTTTTCCTTTAAATAAAATGCATTTAAAATAAATGTAAATAATATTGTTTTTTTTCTTTAGAGGATTTGTTAATCTCGGTCTTCCTTTATTAAACTTAAATGTGGATCAATGTGATACATCGAATGACGAAATCTTCAGAGGTTCTCACTTATGTGATAGGACAACAACAGAGGTAAATTGCATAAGTAAAATGAGCAGAACCTATTCAGTATATACACAAAAATACACAACCGCACGCACTCACACATAGACATATATATATACAACAAAACTTAATTATCACCAGTGGTAATCGATTTACCTAATATAATATAATATAATCTATAACAAAAATATTTACTGCTAATTCATATTTTACAATATCTAGTAATAACTCAATTATTATATAATATTTTACGACGATAAAAGCTCCAAGGAGTCTGTCTATAGTAAATATAATCTAGCATTTCAAGATGTTTAATTAAATTTAATATAAACAACTTCTTAATATATATAATCATTAGATATCAATCAACAGCCAATCTCAATAAAGATAATAATCAATCATCTCAGACTGTTGTCAAGGCAATCTCCTTTTAACTATATATATATAATCTTCAATAACTTCTCTTCCTCTTTCCTTCTTTATTTTTGCTTTTCTAATATATAACATATAATAACCACATTCCACTCTTTTGATACTTTGAAGCAAAATATATTTATTAATATTACAGTTTTGACTGTTCCTAGCAGTATTCGTCAGATCGTATTATCTACTAAACTGTCTTGATTGAATGGTTGAAATATGGTAAAGTTGAGAGAGGATGCATTGATAAAAAACAAAAAATAATATAGTTAGAAAGGATTTGAACTCAGACTTTTAAGCTCCAACATAATTTATTTTAGACTTTCAATATATAAATATTTCATTATAGTTTTTGAAGTACTTTTAAAATTAAAATGCTAAAATAAACTATCATAAGAATATAATAGCAAGGACAAACTATCACTCACACACACACATATATATATATATCAATATTCACTAGAATAAAAACTACAAAATTTTAAAAAATGCCTGTACAAAATTAAAGATTAAAATTCTTTGCTATAGCTAGCTTCGGCGTATTCCGCCATCTTAAGTAGCAATACGTTAATATTTAAATATTATCAAACTCTCACACCAGTAAAATAGGAGTCCTATTTTATAAATAGTACAGATAATGTGTTGAATAAACAGTGTCATTGTGTTAATATTTACAATTTATGGAAAGTAGGTAATTCACGTGGGAACGTTACTGGTGTGAGAGTTTGATAATATTTAAATATTAACATATTGCTACTTAAGATTGGCGGAATACGCCGAAGCTAGCTATAGCAAAGAATTTTAATCTTTAATTTTATACAGGCATTTTTTAAAATTTTGTAGTTTTTATTCTAGTGAATATTGTTATTATACTGATATTATTTGATATTATGTGTATACATATATATATACACAGAGAGAAATTATTATTTTTGGGACTAAACCATGTATTAGTTTGCATTACAAACTGATATTTCGATGAACTAGTATCTGCCATTGTCAAGGTTGACTTTTGAAAGAAAAATCATTAGATCTCAAACAGTAATGTGACTGAGAGTGAGATGAAAAATGAGATTCATCTTGAAGTAGTTCAGCATTCACAATATGAGGCTTACCAAAATGTTTACTTTCCTCAGTTTTTTCACCTATTAATTTTAAGTTAATATTAGAAGACAGAGATAAATTGAGAGGTTTCCACATAGCTGGAATATGTTGTGCTTCGTCAACCCTATTTAAACCAGTAGGTTTTTTTAATATTTTAATTGACTTTCTCATGGTTTTTAAATCATTTGTATTAACATATTTAAGAATAAAATGGCATGATATTCAGCAAGGACTAAAAAAATAGTCCTGATTTCTTTAAACTAAAGTTGGAATGTATGCATTAATGAATTGAGCACTAGTGTTATTGTGAAATCAAAATCTTAATATCATTTGACTTTCACTGATATATTGATAAATTATAATAAAATATATTAATTAAATTTTATAGTAAACCCATCATCAATCAGTGTTCTTTTATTTGAGATTTGCATTTCCAAATAAACTTGTATCAATTACCTATTCCATTAAACTCACATTCCTCTGGAAGAGAAGGTTTAGTAAAATCAATTAGGTCAATATTAAATCTTGATATTTTTTTATCTACCTGTCCAATCTCCATTTAGTTCTTTAAAAGTTTATGTCAAGTAAAGTTTGCATATTCTATTCATCTATATTCAGGAGAAATTACATTTATAATATTTTATTTAAGTACTAATCTTGCTTTTTGTTTTTACTACAACTATTGCTAATATAATTTTTTTTTTGTAACTTTCTGGTTATTTCACCAGACGTGACAACATAGTCAAGGAATGCTTAGATAGGATATTTTTAGAACAACTAGGGTTTTTTTTTTCCATTTCCATATTAAGCAAGAAAATCTTAAATAAAATTATCTAATCATATATTTTTTGCTAAGCTACAACACTTGTTCCAAAGTCATTTAAAATCTATTCTCATTATAATTATATTCTATTGATCAGATATCAAAAGTAAAAATTCCAGTTTATTAAATCTATCCCAATCTTTGCTTTTTTAATTTTCTAAGCACTGAATTAAGAATTAAATATTAAAAAGAAAAATGGGAGTTAGTTGTTGTTGTGGGTATAATAAAATGATGTAAATTTTGTATAAGTGCATGAGGCCTTTATTATACTTAATGTGAAGAGATAATGTCATGCTGAATCATAATGGCTTGTCCTAATATCAATTCAACTGACTAAAGACAGTAGGAAAAAAATAGAAAAAATATCTTTGTATCATAAAAAATATTAGCTTTTGGTGAACTAATATCCTAACCTATAAGACAATAACTGGTACTCTTGATTACGTGGTCTTTATTAGTCATTAATAATTGAACAACATCTTTTAAAGTCAATTTACTATCTGTGGATCCTTTAGTAGCCTAAACAAGACATATGAATAAAGAAGGCATAGTTGTCTCACATCTTTTTTCTTTCATCCAATAAGTTACAATCATCCTCCAGCGCACAAAATTTCCAGGTGGCACTTTTTCTCTTTAGTGTATTTTATGAACAATCATCTTTTATTTAATGAGTTAAAGATGAGAAAAACCTGGTTTGCTACATTCAAAATTACAGTTTTATGTTTTTATATGTTACAAATTGATCTGACTGAATTGTATTCTTGAAGTTATTTAACATCTATTTTTACTTTTTTTAATTTCTCAGTGCAGTGCCTACCCTAATATAACACAATATATGAAAACTCTACCACATTGCTATTTCTTTTGGTCAGTAGTTTATTTACCATAGGATAGATGTAAATGGTTTATTCAGAAATGATAAAATAGATCATACTTTATAACTCAGTATCTATGAATTGCAATTGAATTCTCGCACTAGTGATACTCATACTTCCTATGAACTCTCAAACAACAAACAATTGAATCATTATTTTTTATTTAATATGCCTACCTTTCTTTTTTCTTATATATATATAATTGAATATTTGTAAATACAATAATTAAATAATTAAAAATTTTATCCCCTTAGGAGCACTTTTGATTATCCCAGTAATCTTTGTCAACTAAAACTTTGAAAGGCTAACCTTCCCACAATTCCGTTATCTTAACATTTGCTGCTTGCCTGTTAATTACATCATGTTTATATTTGTATATTAGCATAACTTCCTTTATTTTTCTTTTATTGTTATTTTTTTTCAATTTGCAATATTTTTAAATTATGAAAATTGAAGTCAAAACAATAAATACATGATTTATTATGGTCGTAAAAAACAAATGCTGAAATATTATTATCTACTATACAATTTTGCCTCGATTTCTGAACTCATTTTAATAATAGCAAATGCTTTTTAGTTTTTGTTTCCAATGTATATCTAGATTCACCTCTATATCCACTGTCACACCTACATATCCATTTATAAATGACACAATTTTTATTTATAAATAAGGTTATATTTTTTGAGTTATTTATTAATTTGTTTAATGCAGGAGGTGTGTAAAATGCAATATCACATATACTTTTATAAATTTTCCTTATAAAATTTACTTGATCATTTGAAATATATGGTATTGATATCCATATTTTTATTAGCAGGAGAATCAATATTATTATTAAAATTTTTATTCTTATATTTTGCATTAAAATCTCTAATAACATAATTTATATGATTATAATTGTAGCAAACATTTAACAATTCATTTGAGTATATTTCAATATTTTGCCTTTATCTGATGAATATTTGCAAAGACTATTATTTTTAAATAAAAGGACTTCAATTTGTGCGACATTGGCACTTTTGATTTAAATGGAATATAACCACTTTTTAGTATTGGTTTAATGGTCATACAGTAATCCAGCATGCATTGATTTCTAGTTATTTTAAGATCAAGAAACTGAATGCACATTAAATTTTCATCTGTCTTTATCCATTTTAGGTCTTTTAAAGCATTTAATTCTTTAAACAACTCATTAATTGTATTTGGTTTACCACATACAAAAACATCATCAATATATTGATAATATACAGTAATATTACTTTGGTAATATTCCTTTTCAAAATATTTTTTTCATATGTAGAAATTATAAAATTACATATTTGAGCAACAGTTCATAAACCCATTGTCCATCCATTACACATTTTATAAAAATTCTTAAAAACTGCATAAATATTTTTACTGATAAAGTTTAATATTTCAGTTATAAATTTTAATATTTTCACGTTAACATTTTTTGAACATAATGCATTGGAAATAATTTCAGTACATGTCAATTGACCAATTGATCCATGCATTTCACTAACATCTATAGTACATATAACATCATTAACATCGATCTTAATGTTACAGATTTTATTAACAAAATCAAATAAAGAACATATTGTATATTTACCAAAATCAAAAATTTCTTGTAGCATTTTCTCAATTAAACAACATGTTTTATAATAAAATGCACCCCCCCATCTACCATTAAATGTAATGGTTAATTTTCTTTAATGCAGTTTTATATTTGAAAAAATCTTTGGACATATTGCAGCAGAAGGGTAAATTTTATAATAAGTACTATTATCAATCACTTTATTTTGGGCTTTTTTTCAAAATATTATTAATAAATTGAATATGTAAATTTGCTATATTTTATCAACTTTCATAAAGTTAAGATTCTTCATTTGAGTAATTATTTTGTCTTCATAATCACATTTCAATAATAAATATATTCTAAAATTTTTATCTTCTTTTATACAAATTAAATTATTCTCAGATGTAATTTTTTTAAATTTAGATATTTGTAAACTCCAATCATAACCCGTTTTATATTTAAACTTTTTTTCCTTTACATTTTTTACTAAATCTTTACAAACTTTTAAATCAGATTTTTTATGCTTAAGGAATTTTCAATGAAAGATTTCAATTCTAGATTACTGTCTTCCCACTGACCGCCAACATATTTTGCACCAAGTTTTAATATATGTTTTTGTTGAAAATTGAAATCCCTATTCGACAAATGTTATTAATAACATTTAAACAAAGCCAAAAATAAAGTGATTGATAATAGTACTTATAATAAAATGTACCCTTCTGCAGCAATATGTCCTAAAAAATTTTCAAATATAAAACTGCATAAAGAAAATGAACCATTACATTCAATAGTTGATTTTTTTGGGGGAGGGAGGGCATTTTATTATGAAATGTGTTAATTGAGAAAATGCTACAAGAAATTCTTGGTTTTGATAAATATACAATATGTTCTTCATTTGATTTTGTTAATAAAATATGTAACATTAATATTGCTGTTATTGACATTATATGTACTCTAGATGTTAGTGAAATGTATGGATTAATTGATCAATTGGGTTAGTAAAATGTATGGATTAATCGATCGATTGGCATCTATTAAAATTATTTCCAACACATTAAATTAAAAAAATGTTAATGTGAAAATAATAAAATTTATAAGTGAAACATTAAACTTTATTGATAAAAATATTTATGCAGCTTTTAAGAAGGATTTTTATAAATGTGCAATGGATGGCCAATGGGTTTAACTAATATTGTTCAAATATGTAAATTTTATAATTTCTACATATGAAGAAAATATTTTGAAAAAGGAATAATATCAAAAGGATATTACTGTATATTATAGATATGTTGATGTTGTTTTTATATGTGGTAAACCAAATACAATTAATGAGTTGTTTAAAGAATTCAATGGTTTAAAAGACCTAAAATGGGTAAAAACATATGAAAATTTAATGTGTGTTCTGTTTCTTGATTCTAAAATAATTAGAAATCAATGCATGCTGGATTACTGTATGACCAAAAAGAGGTTATATTCCATATAAATCACAAGTGCCAATGTCACACAAAATGGCAAGTTTGAAGTCCTTCTTATTTAGAAATAATAGTCTTTGCAAATATCCATCGGATAAAGGCAAAAATATTGAAATATATTTGAATGAATGGTTAAATTTTGGCTACAATTATAATCATATATACAATGTTATTAGAGATTTTAATACTAAATATAAGAATAAAAATTTTAATAATAATATTGATTCTCCTGTTAATAAAAAATATGGATATCAATACCATATATTTCAAATGATCAAGTAAATTTTATAAACAAAATTTATAAGGGTATATGTGATATTGCACTTTACTCACCTCCTACATTAAACAAATTAATAAATAATTCAAGAGATAAAAACTCATTTATAAATAAAAATTGAGTTATTTATAAATGGATATGTAGGTGTGGCAGTGAATGTATACATGAATCTAGATGTACATTGGAAAAAAGAACTAAAGAGCACTTGCTATTATTAAAATGAGTTCAGAAATTGAGAACAAAATTGGAACCAAAGTTTGTGGATTTTTTGGTTAAGATCAACCTTGGAGCCTTGCCTACTGGGATGTTTCTTTGTAATCAGAGGGGACACAACATTGATACAATATGTATTCTTTGTTGAAGATTTGATGAGTCCATTGAACACAAACTCTATCAATGTGAATGGTGGACTCAGATGCAATTCTTCAAAAGTCTACCTTACTGATGCATTCAAAAATGGATATTTTGGCTCCATCCGTCTGGCCACGTTCATAAATTTTATCATATGGAAGATTAGATGTAAGGTATTATTTGATAGAGAGTTGGCTGGTCCTATTGAAGACATTTTCTTAAAGTTTTATATAAAGCTAAAGAAAGTGATCTAAAAACATGCCTGCCTAGCCTTGCTGAGCAAACATGGAGTCAATTAAATATTTAGCAATGGCCATGTATATTATTTATTCATGGCACTCAAACTTTACATGCCACGAGATTTATATGTCAAATTAGATCACCCCTGTTAAGTAACATAACATAAAATTTTACTTTTAATCCTGTATCTAATTTAATAACTAATTAGTCTTTAATGTGTCAGACATGATTGTAAACATGAACTCTATATTACAATGTATATTTTACTTTTTGTGCAAATAAAGATTATTTTGAAAAAAAAAATGTATAGTAGATAATAATATTTCAGCATTTGTTTTTTACGACCATAATAAATCATGTATTTATTGTTTTGACTTCAATTTTAATAATTTAAAAACTGTGCAAATTAAAAAAAATAACAATAAAATGAAAATAAAGGAAGCTATGACTTAATTAACAGGCAAGCAGCACATGTTAAGATAATAGAATTGTGGGAAGGTTAGCCTATCAAACTTTTAGTTGACAAAGATTACTGGGATAATTGAAAGTGCTTCTACATGGATAAAATTTTTATTTAATTACTGTATTTATAAATATTCAATTATATAATTACATATATTGTTTTGAAAAAAAAATACAGACATCGAATAATATATATATATATGTATTTATCAAAGAAGTGAATTATGTACAAATATAGATAGATATCTTTTAACATTGACCCTAATATAACTGTCTATGAAACTGCAATAATAATTATTTACTTAGATATATATATTCATATCCGTCGGTGTGCTATATTTTTCATTTCATCCATCACCAATTGTTTTTCATCAATTTATTCATTATTTACTCTATTTTTCTACACTGTCTCTCACTGTTTAACTACATATATATTGTTAAAGTAATATGCCAACTTACAAGTCAGGCTCACAGTAAGATCAAGGTCTAAACTCAAGCAGAAACAATAAATGTTAGTTTATTTAAAAAGTAAACTCCAAGCATATGTACACCACATAGGTTTTTAAAATAATTATTGATAAGAGGTGTCTAATTTATAGAGCATATATGAAGAGTTATTTCCTTTCACAATATTTTATATGTGTGTAAATCATTGTTATCAATTATATATATATATATATATATATATATATATATGTGTAAATCATTGTTATCATATATATATATATATATATATATATATATATATAATCAACTAATGAGATTTGATATCACAAGTAGTTAAAAATGAAAAAACAGCCTTTACCCTGTGATATATAATCTGAACTTATACAAGTAATCTGCTGGTTTAAAAATCAGGCACACTGTAATATCAAGCTCTAAATTGAAGCATAGTCAATAAATGTTGACTTATTTAAACATTGAGCTCTAAGCATAGGTCAACCACTTATGCTTTTAAAGCACTTGAATGTGTATCTATTTTATGGTTTATATTTTGAAAAATTGTTAGTTATTTTCCACAATTTTTCATATGTACAAGTGTGTGTATATATAAACATATATATGTTTATATTATCACCTATCCACCATATTTCATTGATATATCTATCAATTTTTCTACCTGTTTACATAGTTATTTATTATTCTTGTTGTCTGTCTCTTCCAACAGCATTATTGAGACTACTGATCCATCTATCTATATTTTTACCTACTCATTCTACTTTTAACTGATATAATCTTCACCTAGCTGTTTGTTATTAATCCCTAGTATGGATAAGATGCTTGTATTGCCTGTACTTGGAAATAAATATTGTATGTTTTTCAGTAGTTGCATTTTTCTTGGTAAAATTCTGTTTTGGACTTGTGGATGTAATTGGTTCAAGAACTGCTGCCCAATATTTTGAGTATGGAGGATGTTTACTTGTTGTTATTACATTAATTATTGTTTTGATTTGAGATAGATTTTTTTTTCCATTTTAACTGTCTTTTGTACTGGAGTGTGCTTGTAATTTTTTGATTGAGATGGGAGCAGTTTCTCCCCACATAAGCTTTCTACATAGTGAGTAAACTTCTGTAGTAAATGATTTTGAGGAAATAATAATTGGTTATATTCATAATATGTAATTTTTGTCAAAATTAGCATATTAATAATAAGAAACACTTTGGTATATAGTGAAAGATATGCTTTTGACATTGATGTTATTGTGTGTTTATTGACTTTATTAGTTTTTCCTGTATTATCTTTCTCATTGCCAGATGAGATGGAAATCCTAAGTCTGTAGTATTTTTTTCTTTAAATATTTCTAAATATAGGGATTTGAACTCAGACTTTTGCACAACCTTCAACTATTCACACTATGTCATATTATTACTGCACATGACCACACACAAGTAGAAAAGATAAATGATCATCAATATATGTGTTTCATGCTGAACCAGTACTCAACAATTGGTCCAGATTATCATCTCCCAGACATATATATATATAATCAGTGCTCGGTTTATATTAAGATAGCAAATCATTATACTTTAATTGACAGGCTTCAATCTACTCCAACTCTTTAGCCACCCATATCATTTGATAAATCTGATAATACAATACCCAAATCTCATGCTGATGCTAATATTGTTGTTATGCCCAAGTTGACCTCGAGTCACTCTGATCTTTCATGTACAGGGCAGTATTCATTTAAATTCGTAGAAGAGTGATGGGCAGAATGCAGGCTTAATGTGTAAGATTTGAAATGCAGGCCTTCTTATATGTGGAACTTAATTGTGAATATAGGGGATATGAACTCAGACTTTCAAGAAACCTTCAACTATCCACACTATCTCATATTAACAAGCACTCATTAGTTGGTCCAGATTATCATCTCCCATATATGTATTTATGCTGAACCAGCACTCATTAGTTGGTCCAGATTAGTTTGTATTAAGATATCAAATCTTTATACTTTAGTGGACAGGCATCAATCTACTCCAACCTCCAACTCTTCAACAATCCATAACATTTGAAAATCTGATAATAGAATGCCCAAATCCCACGCTGATGCCAATGTTGTTGTTATGCCCATGATGACATCAAATTACTCTGACCCCTCGTGTATAGGACAGTATCCATATAAATACTTTTGTATTTTTTTTCTTTGTATATGTGACACGCACATAATTTGTCTAAATTGAACTCCAGTTTATAACTATTTAATAATTATATTTGTAAAGCGCGTACTCGTTACGTAAAGTAATATATATTAAGGCTATAACCTTAAGACTAGGCTCAGACGCATAGTCTTAAGATTATAACCTTAATATATATATATTACTTTATAAATATTTGTGTATTTATTTAATATCTTTAACCATGTATATAGCTGTTTTTTTTGTTGACAAAAAGAATATGATATCATCCATGCAACTATGAATGATGAGTTCATGCATACAGGGCTTTCATCTTTATAATTATAACATTCATTAATCTGTCATCAATTATCTATTATTCGTTTTGTTTTTATATATATAATAACTCGTCTGATAGATTTCCCAAGCATTAGCTATACGAATGCAACAGTAAATATTGCAAATTATTATTTTTATTTATTAACGCTCTTTCTTTATATTTTAAGATGTGATGTGATGCGATGTATTATGGCTTCTTCTTAAACGAAGTCAAGAATATCTAAGCAATTATGCCCAGATAAACCTGTTAGCCACTTTCTTTTACATTCCCCACTCTAAATTTACCCATAATCTGCTCTATCCCATTTCCACAACATAATTTTTGTCAACTCTATAACCTTTATATCTAAATCCCCCTTATCTTTTCCCAAACCCAGCATAAAAACCAATAATTCAATAATTCACTTTCTGTATAATCACTCTTTTCATATTTATTTTTCCACAACTTCATTGTATGTACCCTTTCTGTTTTCAAACATTTACATTCAATTAACAAATGCCTAATATTTTCGATTTCTTCCTTACATAATTTACAAAATAAATCACCCATATTTTTCCATTTACATGTATATTCTTTTGTAACTAAAGATCCCGTTCGAGCCTTAAACAATAAACTACTTTCTTTACTATTATCATATATTAACTCACACCTAATATTCTGTTTATTTCTATATATATTTAAACTCTTTTTACTCTCCATACTATTTCTCCATCTCTCTAACTCCCTAGTCTTTATTAATAAATTTATTCTTTTATCCCATTCCTTACTACTATAGCACTCAATAATCCTCTTAACACAATCATCCCATCTTTTGTACAAATATACTGATATAAATTCTTTATCCAAATCTTTTGCCCTCTAGTGGGCAAAATCTAAAGTTAAAACTACGTTAATTTGATTTTTGCGTTGATAATTGTTTAACTCTCACAATAACTGTAGATTATGCTCTAACAGAAATGCAAGAATACTATGATAATTAGTCTTTTTAATATTTTATTTAGTTGTTTACCCTTTTTTTAATTTTTATAGTAGAATAATATGTAGTTTTCTATTTTAATAGTAAAAAAAAATTAATTCAAGCAGAATTAGAATTAAATTGAAAGTAACAAAAATTCAAACAGACTAACTGTAAACAAAAACCTTCTTTAAAAAACTACAACATAGTTATATTATTCTTGAGAAAATATATGCTGATAAAAAGAAACAGGAATTGTGACATTAGCTCAACTATTTTCTGGTAAAATTATGAAATGCAAAAATGAAGATGGATATTTATATCTATCATGAGAAATGTGATTCAAGATTGCAAAATGTAAAATGAAAAAGATTTGAAAGCAAAAATATATATTAAAAAGACCTTGAGCAGGTATGATGACTTATAAACAAAAAAAATTGAAATAGTAATATAAAATGTTTGTTTACATAGGAACAATTTGTTGAGATTAAGAAAAATTAACAGCAAATCTATCTATTCATCTCTTCAATCTGTCTGTCTGTCTATTTGTTTCTCTATCTATCTGTATGACCCTCTATCCATCTATCTGTATGACCCTCTATCCATCTATCTGTCTGTCTGTCTATCTAACTACATGTATTACTGATTATTTAGTTATTTATCTATCTATCTACTTATCTACCTACTTATATATATATATATATCCATTTACTTATCAATTTATATTATGATGTATGCCTAATTATCTATCTAGATAACTATATCTCTAACCTATCTTTTTATTTTTTATTCTCTTATATGTTCATTGTTAATTTATCTGTTTTTCCATCTATATGCCTATTAGAAATACTTATGAACCTTTATTATATGTAACTTATAATTAACTACTACTCTTTGTTTTTACCTATCTATTTATCTATGCGTTATATGTTGAAAGTGTCAAGTATGATTGTTTTAATATTTACATATATATATAAAGATTTTGTGACCAATTATAACAACCTGCTTTCATGAAAGTAATCTGAGATTTCAATCTAGATAACCTTTGGTCTTTTTATATTTTGGAAAAAGTTCTTTTTTTTTTTTTTGGATAGCTAACATTAAACTCTTATTACTCAATATTGGTATAGTTTGTTAATTTTTTTCCGTTCCCTGTTTTTCTGTAGAAAGTTGTAGAATAAACCTTCCATTTGTAATGTGTTTTTACTAGCTGTTTTATGTCTTATTTATTTATTTTATCTATGTATATATATTTATTTTACTATATATATATATTGTAACAAAATTAAAGTAACTCAAAACATTATAACATAATAATAGTAATCAATAAGGTCCATTGTAACATATTAAAGAGAACAATAAGATCCTTGTGTATTAAATAATTAAAAAAACGTATATTATTAAAGAGAAATTCAATTGTATATTAAAATATCATTGGATTTGTCAAAAATCCAAATATTATTAAAGTCTCAAATATTCCAATATTCATCGTAACTTAATAAAGATGATCAAACGATCCAAATGTATTAAATAATTAAGAAAAGATTCAAATATAAATCTTGTAACTAATAAACGAAAAGCATTGTAGCTTAAATTAAATTATGAGAAGAATATCTGAGTAGTGGCTGTTAAACAAAAAGGTCAGACTGAGTTATCAATCATATTAAGGGTTATTAGATTAAATGAAACATACTTCTATAATTAGATTCCTCAAGATATCACAATATCAATAATTATAAACAAATTATTAACAACGACTACTATAACTCAGGTATATCCAACTGTAGATTTCACTCACTTTCATTTCTTGGTTTGAGGTTAAGTGCATGTCTAAGTGAACAACAAGTGAATAGAGTCTATCAGGGTGCCACTAGATTATTTGAATCTAGACACAGTTATATTTAATAACCTTTCACATGTACCAGGTTTGAATCCCTTTTGGTATCTTATTTCTTACAAAATGTATGATTTTGATTTTAGACCCATAGCACTGTATGCACTAATATTTAAGTAAACATAAAACATCTTTAAACTAAAGTGGAATTCATTAGACACAAATCATTTCTCAGATCTTAGCATAACGAATGTGTTTCAATATTTTTTTATAAGTTTTACTAGCTCAGATTACTATTAATTTAGGATGGCAATTCACTCATCCTTGCATGAAATAGATGAGGGGATGGTGGTTATGATAATTATTCAGAAATCACTAAATACTATGAAATCAATATTTATTTATGGCCTTTAAACATTTAAACCGCTCATTAATTAAAACGTGATGATGACGATAATGATAACGATAATGACAACGGTTTAAACCACAGCTTTAGGACTAAGCTTAATCATAAAACCTAATTGTTATAAAGAAATTCATGATTACTGTTAATCTTAGCATATTTAATCATATCTTAAACAACTAATATTCAACCATTGATGAGGAATGATCACACTTGATAAAGACTACTCTTAATGAACTATATACGCCTTGTTTAATAACATAAACTAATATTTATTACTGCGTTTCTAACATATACATAAAAATTTCTATATTTACATGAAAATTTATATTAACAATAACAACAATAATCATAATCGACTGTTTTAAAATCATAACATTAAATTTTAAATTCTTCCCCCTTTCCCGTAAATGTATTTCAAAAGTATATTGTGTTAAATTGGGTAACCGATTTGTTAAAATGTTCCATCAACAAGAAAAGTATTTCATAAAACAAAATCTCCACTCATTGGCACACATACTTTATAAATCTAGCATGTAAGTAGAATGATAAAATAAATGTTAGTAAAATTGAAAAGAGCAAGTTTTAGAAACAAGTTTTAATTATTTTCTCCCCCTCTCTTCTACCTCTGAAATGCTATACTTTAACTTGAAACAAAATAATCTAATATTTTAATACTACTTATTACTTCACATTCACTCGCAATTATACACATATAAAAATATTATTATGTATGTGCGCATTTTATCTCATAATAACAAAATATTATTTAACACCAAAATAATAATACAAAAATTATCTTACACATTAATATTTCATAACTGTAAATTAATGAACAAATAATTTTGATACATTCAAGATCATTTATGAAGCTCAAAGTTATTATTAGTAAGACATTCTTGGTTTTAATCGATCTGAATAGTCTTTAAAAGTTCTTTAAATAAAATTTACCACTTGCTAAAATTTTATTAAGACTCTGCTATCATAAAAAAAATATATCAAAAAAAATCTTTATACTACCAGTTCTTTGTAGCGACTTCTAATGAGTCAAATTTCTCTTGTTTAATGTCTATCTTTGGCAGCAACAATTTCCATGTTTCTTTGGAACAATCTCTTTCTTAAAGTGTATAATTATTTGATGATGATCCTATTGGGGTTATTTGCTTTAGTGGACAATTTGGAAATCTTTATATTAATTTTTATTCTCTTCCTGTCAAGCATGATTCTTTTAGTGGATGAAATACAGCAGTTGTTTTCACATTTATAAATTTCCTGGGTTTTAAACTCAGTTTCTGGAACAATTAATTGGACTTGATGATTAATATTTATCAGTAGATTAATTCATCTTTCTGATCTTCGAATGCAGGTGAATGTTTTCTTCTTTCTATTTAAAAACATCTTATTTCTCTGGTCAGTTGTAAGGTGTAGAATATTATTTTTCAGACAAGACATCTTTTCTTTCCTATATGATCTGCAGCTTCATGATGGTCAGGTCTTGATGGGACACATATATAATTTTTCTACCCCATCATTTCTTATATTTTCAACATTCAAAACTTCATAAAAAAATGATTTAAAAAAAAAAACTATCTAACAGAACTAAAAATGTTTGTCTGCTTTAGTTTCAATAATTTTTAAAAAGTCTCTCTCACAATATATTATAATAACAATAATCTAATCTAATCACTCAACTGATTTTCCAGACTGCTTTTATATCCGATTTTTGAGTCAACTCACCCAATTAGAGTGATAGTGTGAATTGCTATTTTTGACCAACCCAAAAAAAAATCACATACCTGGTTTTCAGACACTTTTGTCTTAAAAAAAATAGACTTAATCCTTTTTCCTTTTTCATGTATATCTGTAATATCTAAAATTGGAGTTTATTTTCTTTAATCTTAAGATAAGACAATTTCAAAATTAGAGTTCCCACCCAGCTTAAGCTCCCAAAGTGACAAACAATCATTTACAAAAACAAAATTGCTACAAAAATAGATATCTGATTCAACAGATTTCCTCTCTTAACATAAAATTGTAAAAAAAAATAATTTAACAGATTTAACCCTTCTTTTTCTTTCAATATTTAATAAATGTAAATTTCTGTATGTAATGTACACACATACTTTATCATTTCACATCATTCATAAACTGACATTAAATAATATAATTGCTAGCTTAGTAATTATAACCCTAATATTTAAAATTAAATCCTTAGCTTTTAAATCCCAATTACAATTATAGAAAAGCAAAATAGAGACAGAATAAGATTTTAAAATTGATCAAGCAGAGGTTAGTTTTAAAGAAAGCTAAATATCTGAAATATAAAACAATTCAATGGCTTACACATACACTGCCTATATGTATGCATTATAACTTTGCTTTTTAACAGAAAAATTTAATATTGAATAGTTTAAATGTGTGTATTACCTTTCTAACAACACACAAACAAATAAAGAATATAATTGTTGACCCACTCTCTTTCTATCTAAAGCTTTTAGAACTGGACCTTGTAGGGTTTAAACTTGGATGCCCTACAGCTTCCTTTTAGATAAAAATGTGATGATTTTGTTTTACATTTTCCTACATGCACATTACTATAAATTTAGCTAGTGACTAAATTGTAATGGCACAATATATGTCTCATCATTACAGATAATTCTTAAAATAAACAAGTAGAATATCAGCAATCTGCATTATTTGAATATCGCCTTGAGAATATATTGCTGATATTTTCTTGATGTATTTTAAGCATTGTTTTATTGATGTATTTTTATATAATAAGTAATTTAGTTATGTGCATTATGGTTTAATATGGAAGTTTATTTGTTTGCAGTGTTTACCAATAGATGGAAATGGATTTACACCTGGTGGTTATAAGTGTTTCTGTAAACCTGGTTATGTGCATCCTGATGCGGTAGAAGCTGACTATTTTGTGGGTGAAATTGTTGAAAGGGAATATGCAAAATTAAAAAGAGGTGAATCAAATTATTACGACAAGTTAAAATGCAAGAAACTTATATGAAATTCATTTTTTATAAAATTATGTTCTTTATGATAAATCATATGCTATAAAGCAAGTTTCATGACTCCAAAATGCCTTTTCTCAAAGATTTACGGTATAGAGAAATTCTGGAGGCTAACTATAACAATGTAGAGTTACATGACTACATTATTGTAATTATAAATAAATTGTATTTAATTTGTTTTAACAACAACTGGAAAAACAATAAATAAAAATTGAGTATTTCTACAAAATTTTGTTAAATACGGGTTTGTTTTGTTTTGGTTTTTTTTATAAAAAAAAAAAAAAAGACTTTTTTTTACATCCAAATAAGTTTAAAAATTTTATATAAACTTTTGTTATAAACATTATATTGCAGAAGTAAGTTTTATCTTATAAGGGTTATTTAAAATATAACAAATATTTTGGTGACATATTTCAAGAATCGATCAAATATATGTCATCATTAGTAGAATCTTATAAGCAATATGATAACTTATAACTTCAGAAAGGAGAAGAAAGAGGTAAAAAGTGATAAAGATAAGTTTTCAAAGTACCACAAAATAATTATGAATTTATGAATTTACAATTTAGTCTGTTTATTTATCCACATTCTCTGTGTCATTAACATTTTCTAGAGCTTTTTTTTCTAGATTTTATCATACTCCATTAACTATTATACCTTATCAATGATGTGAATTTTGTATATTTTAGAATGTCTCTGAAAGAATCTTTGTAATATAGAATCTGTCTTTCCATGAATAATAAACTTTATTCCATCATAAAATAGTTTTATAAATAGAAATATTACTCTTCCTTCATGTGACATATTCAGTTCAATGAAGATCTGCTATTACAATTGTGGATTGTATATCATCTAATGACAAAAAGTTCTAAAAATACTGATTGAACTTACATGATCATGCCATAAATATTTTCAGAAATTTCCAAGGCATATTTCATAAAAATATTTCTCGTATTTTATGGTATATTAATGAATTTATAAGACCATAATTTATATTTATATAATAAATCTAGCAGAGCACTGTAATTAAATAATGATAATTATATGTGGTGAAATAGGTTGTTTTGTGACCTGTTAAATCCAGCAACTACATAATATAGTCTTTGCTATATTTTGACCTCAAAATTTATCTTTCTAGCTAAAAAGCTATTAAGATATAAAGTTATCAATATTTTCATGAAGATCACCATCTCACACAAAGTTGCTTGATGATATTTTTTGTCTGATGACTTGATATTTACACTGTAATTACTAAAAACTTAAGTTTTTACAGCTTGCATTCAAAACAGGGATAATATTATGTATATAGCAAAAATTATTTTTAAAAATTCAGAAGCTCAGTTTTGGTCTTTTGCCTTTCAACAGTTCACAATAAAATCTCCACTATTCAGTGTAAATTGTATCTTGATGTCTATATCATGGAACCAACTATAAACTGTTCAACAACAACTGTTCAGTATAACTAATATAAAAGAAACAAACAAAGAAAATGCATATAGGCTTTAAGTCTTAAGGGCTCATATATATGTATATATATATATATCCACTAGAACAAAACTACAAAATTTTAAAAAATGCCTATATAAAATTGAAAATTAATATCCCTTGCTATAGCCAGCTTCAGCGTATTCCGCCATCTGAAGTAGCCATACGTTAATATTTAAATCTTATTAAACTCTCATACCAGTAAGAAATTAATGTTATATATATATATAAGCTTAAAGCTAAACTAATTAAAATTACTCCAAATCCAAAATGCAACCAGACTAGCCAAGAAAATAAAATCAAAAACACAAACAATGGTTTCACTGCTACCAGCAGACTTCTAAAGTGTAAAGAACTATAAAAGAACACCATATTTATATGAAACATTACCCACAATTCCATTTGTTCCCATCCACCCTTAATATTAAAAGAACTTTAAAATAAGTTAATTGCTTCACAATAACAAATTTTCAATAATACAGATTTTTTAATTCTTTTTATTTCATTTTTCTCAAAGAAGTCAACCTCAGCTTCATCAAAATTAATAGTGTGGCCTGTACTTTTTCATGAACATAGAAAGCAGAACTAAGATATTTCCATCCCTATTTTTATGTACCTTTATTCTTTCCTTTAAGCTCAAACTATTCTGACCTATATAAACCTTCTTACAAAAACAAGAGATAATATACATTACACCAGGAATAGTCTCCCTTTTAAAAATTTCTTTTGTATTATTAGTAAATTATTCAAAGTAATACTCCTTTTTCAAGCAATTTTTTCATGAAGACAAAGATGGTCAATTTGTCATTATGAAAGGAGATGAATTCAGGAAGAAAATGGATAGAGAATTAAATAATGGTAAATATATGTTTTTAGAAAAATATCCAGGTTATGTGATTAAAAAAAAGTTGATAGATATTATGAAAAAAAATTGTAAATTTACAATATTTTAATAGAGTAGATTATTTAAAATGTTATCCAAATGATTTCATATCAGCTAAGATGCTTGTGAATATTAAAACTCATAAAGATGGTTTTTCTTTAAGATTTATTTTGATTTTACATATAGTGGTATAGAGGTTATTTCTAGATTCTTGAATGATTTTTTAAAACAATTTGTTGATTTTGGTCATTATTCAGTTTTTTTTTTTTTAGGCTTTTGATAAGATTAATAATTTTAAAATGGAGAGTAATTGGGTATTTGGTAGTTTAGAATTGAGAATATGTAGTATCTGTCTGTTAATAGATTAAGCAGTATTGAGCTTCTTATGTTTGTATTGGTTAAGCAAGGATATTTGTCAAAAAATAAAATTAATCAAAGATTTGCTTTTATTATTAGAGGATTCTATGTATTTTGCTTATAATGGTAATTTTTATAAAAGTAAGAAATGGTGGATAATAGATTATATTATTTCTCCTGTAATTTGTTCAGTTTATATTAATTATTTGGAAGAGGAAATTATTATTAAAAAAGATAAAGTTATCTGTTAGATATGTGGGTGATTGATATTTTTTAGATCTTTTGGTGATTAGAAATGGAAAGACTAATTACTTAGTATGTATTTGGTCTATAATTAAATCTGATGGCTATCAGGCTGCATTTCATAAAGTAGCTGCTTTAAGAAATTAATGCTATAGGAATAAAAAATTAAATAATTCTAGTGGGGTAACGTTGTTTCAGAAAGGTCAATTTTATGAAGATTATTTGAGCGTTGGCTACTCTGATAAATTTGTTAAAAATTTCTCATTTAATATTAATATTTGTAGGGATGTAAAGGATAAAAAAATATAATTTTATTTTTATAGGGTACTTTGATATTAGGCCTGTGATGTAGAAGAGATAGAAGGCTTTTTGAAATCCACCATAAATGTGTAATGTTGCAATGATATCAAATTGAAACAAAATAATCCCTGCAAGTATACCTGAAAACGTGTTTTTTTATTTTTAATCAACACATTCTTTTTTCATAATTCTTTGACATTTTCAGTCTCATCATTTATATGTATGTATTTTTTGTAATTTTGTTTCATGTTACTAGGTATTTTTTTGTGGTTTTTGTTCCATTTTTTTTTTGGTTTAATTTGTTTATTTAAAAAAAATGATTATTCACATTTCTGTTGAAAATCCCAGCATAATCTGCAATTGCTTTTTACATTTTCAGAGGGAACATTTTTAGTACAGCTGTCCATTTTCTGTGATAATATTAATTTATAGCTTCCATCGCTGAAAGGTTTTTGGAGACAGTAAGAGTGATCCTGAATTGTAAAGCTCTGTGTATGAATTATCTGGTTTGATTACTAAATCTATACCTGACAAAAATATGGTGAGAAAAATAGAATCTGTTGCTAAATAACTTGATGTAAGCAAGAGTTATGTGATGCAATATTATTATTAATTGCACTAACCTGTTTAATATCAATTTTATTTCAAATGTTGCATCATGTATGCAACAACTAATATTACATTTTTTCTTAGCATTGTGAAAGAGAATATATTGTGTGAAAAAAAAAAACATATTTGCAAGTTTATTTAAAAATTGGTTCTTTAGAATCTGCTTGCAAATTTGTCCTAATAACATATTTGGAAATAATTGTTTTATGAAATATTTATATCCATAAACATTACATATTTAATCACATGTGATTAAAATCATTAGCATTACAATATGAGTAAGCTTATTGTAAATAACTATATATTTTTAAAAATTATCCCTAACAATTTTACTAACTTAAATTCAAAAACCAATATAGGCATTAATCTTATGCTCATCTCACTTTTCTTGCATTTGTCTGATTCTAATAATGTGTTAAGCTTTTGTTTAAAAAAGGGTTTTGTATTTCTTTTGCTTCTTTAAGAATACTATTTATAAAAGTACAACATACTTTATTAATCAGTAAGTTTCCATATTATTATTAAATCTTTAGTCGCACATGTATCACCCTATTTAACACTTTGCATATTTTTTTATTAACTTTGATCAGCAAAACAGCAATTTAAAAGATATAAATGACTTTTCTATGCATGAACTAAAATCTTCAGCACATGAATTGATTATGAACACTACTAAGCCAAAGTCTCAGGTCCTTTTATAATTTGTTTTAATATCTATCTCCACAATCTCCACTAATCATTTTCTATAAGTGGATAATTTTTTATTCTATAAAGTTATTAAAAGCGCTTTTACTATAGTAGATAACAATAATATTCCATGAATGCTATTGAATTTATGGTTACCTCCTTTATTTTTTGATAAATAAAATCCATTTAGCTTTACAATTCTATGAATCTTATATACAAAAAAAAATAATTAATTTGAACATAACATATTCATCCCATCAAGATACATAGATATAATTTTTGACATTTAAAAAAGGAGCCATTTTAATTCTACCAATCTAAAGATCTCTACCCAAATTTAAATTTGTGAAATAGTGGGGACATCATTTGCTGCAGTTATATGAATTTTGGGATTTTATTATTCAGAAAATGATCAGCAAACAAATAAACATTATCATCATTCTAAAGAAGACTGTCTATTAATTAGCAAAAAATTATGATGTTTATAAAACCTATATATATATTTTTTAATGTGTTACAAAAGAATTAAAGTTATCACAACAAGTATGTTTTTAATTCACCAATCTTTCGTAAATCTTATTTGAAAATCATTGTAATTCTGAATTTAAATCCTAATAATGCTTATAAGCAGCACATAATTTTAATTATTTAGATAAATAGAGTCAGGAATTTTTTGAAATTAATTTAACAAATATTTTTAAGGACTCTTATCTTCCATGAATAGGATAGGTTTGAAAATTTAAAAATGTCTTTTACTGTTTAGCATTTATTAAAACTAAATCCGATTAACTATATATATGCCCATAATTTACAATCTGATTTATTCCTACAATATACTCATATGATGTAATGGCAATAATTTGAATACTGAACCCCACTACTTGATGGCATCGTTGTTCACAAAACGCACATCAATATACTATTTTAGCGGCCTTAATTTACGTCTGACACTACAATAGGTGTTTTTTGAGCTGTAACAGGCCATCTGAGGTCAATGTATTCTACGATTATGTAACAAAATACTATGCCCATTGCATTGCGACAGTATTCGTCAATTGAGCACTCTTGAACTCTCGCTCTGCAAAAATTCATTGTCAGAAATTTTTTAAAAAGTGTAGTGGAATTAGTATTCCATATTAAGAATTGTCATGTCATCATACATGCTTCCCTATGCTTTTGAACTGCACACAACTTGAAATGATTCTTCTTTTCAGCAGAGTTGTTTCCGATTTTGCGTGCGAGAACTGTAAGGAAAGTTGGTTTGAAGGCTCCAAAATCTCGTTACTTACAGCTTTGAAACTTACCTATTATTTTATTTGCGTGTTACTTTTGGCTTTTTTTATGCCCCCAAAAATGATATTTTTTTTTACTTGTTTTGGTTGACAACTTGTCCAAAGTTTCATTTATTTTGGATTCAATAAATTATTTTATGGGAAGGTGTTGTTTTTTGTTATTGTTCACATGATTAGAAAGTAGGTCGGTAATATTTGATAAGTTTCATTAACAGTTAATTAAAGTAGGTAATATTTTATTATACCAAAATGAAAAAAGAAGTGTTTAAGAGTTTATTCAAAAGGCCCCACCCAAAATATATATATAATAATAATAAAGAACTGTGCTGTAACATAATAAAATGTTCAAAAAAGAAGTCGATAAATAAAAATCAAAACAAATCTTCCCTTCTACCCACCCTACCTTCCTCGGCTTAAAAAAAAATAAAAACGTGTTCCTTAAAAACGAACTGTTTATGTCTTTTTTTCAAATTAAAGGCCCAAAAATTAAGGAAGAACTTTTCGCTAGCATATAATATAGTTTTTTGTAGCGTGAAGATTTGAAACAAAAAAATAGAAAAGCCTTCTAATAAATTAACAAAAAAAAAAAAAGAGACGACTATTCAAAATCAAAACAACTCATCTCTCCTCGACCCTCTAAAAAACCAAGTGTTGGTTTATTCAAAAGTACCGAATTCTTGAAGTCTTTCAGCAAATCAAAACATCAATCAAAAAAAAAAAAAAAAAGATAAGTTCAAAGGAAACAACCAACCCCCCTCCACCATCTAAAAACAACAAAGTGTTTGTTACCAGATTTTTTGTGTAAACAAATCGACGGAGCATTAATCAATAATTTAAGAGCTAACCAACACCCCTAACACCATCTAAAAACAAAGTGTTTGTTTTTTTAAAAAAACGAACCAAAAAAAAAAAAATTAAAAAACCAGATGAAAAAAACTTTGGTTTACCGCAAGTAATATTATATAAAGAAACTGTCGGACAGCTAGTCGATAATTTAAAAACAAATCAACACCTCTAGACGATCTAAAAACAAAGTATTTGTTTATTAAAAAATGAAAAAAAAACCTGGGTGGAATTAAAAAAAACTTTGGTGGTTATCGTAATATTATGTAAACCAAACAGAGGGGCTGACAACGAAAAAAAAAATTAAAAACTGGTTGAAGTAAAAAAAACAAAAAAAAAAAATTTACCATAATATTATGTAAACAAACAGACTGCCCGTGAATCGGTATATTGATGTGCATTGGGTGAAAAAGAGCACCATCAAATGGTAAGGTTCAGTATTCATACTATTACCGATGTCATCCAAGTCACAACATAAAGACTTTGCAAAGATAAGAATAGCCATTTATCTTTTGCACCTATATGCAATTATATATGCCAATCTTAAGCAATCTTGGACTGAGAACATAAATATATTTCATTATTCATTTAACTTATACATATATTTTATTACATATTAATAGTTTCAAAATATTGAAATTTACTATATTTTAATATTAGAAAATGTTATACTTTAATGTAAATAATCTAGAATTTTTTTACTAATACAGCAGTCAAACTATTTTTGATACAAAGCTCATTCTTTTCACCTACCCCATACTTTAATATTCAATTAGTGATAATAAATACTTTGCTAGTAAAAAAATTTTAGTTTGTTTACATTAAAGTATAACATTAACATCTAGTAAATTTCAATATTTCACAAGTGTTTATACATAATAAAATAAATATGTAAGTTAAGAATAATGTAATATTTTGTAACGGTTGGTCGAATATATCCAGATGTCTCAGTCCGCAAATACACTTGGCTATCTCTATCAACTTCATCAATCAGCTGGTTTGTTCACAACATATAATCAATTACATCAAATCTAAAAGTGCTGGTACACCTATCTTTTATATCCTAAAGTTGATAGTGCCAAATACAACAATCTGGTCCATACACGTATATAGGAGAGAGCAAGCTCATCTCTAACTACTGTCGGACCTAAGGTCTTCATGTAGGATGTTAGACATAACATGATGAAGTATCTTACTTATGATTACATCTATCTTTAATAGATTAGCCTAAGCATTATCCATCAAATCTACATATAATTTAAATCAGTTCATCTAACAAAACTATAATTTTACTTTTTTTCCCTGAAATTATTATTAATGAAATGAACATAACAATAGGAATTGTATTTTTATATTGGACTATTTCCATCATCTAATATATGTATTGAGTGTCTAGTAATTTCATATACTTATCTATGAGGTTCCTCCTGATTGCTCCACTTTTTTCTAAGTTGATTAGTGGTTTCCCTACATTAGGTATAGTCATACTGGCTTGGCTTATGGAATTTTTTGCCATTATCATGTGAGCAGCTTCTTTAAATTTTCTTCCTTTGTACCTTTTCTTCTCTATCCAATATTTTTGTATTCCTCCAATTGGCAAGATGGCTCAGTTGGTTAGAGCATTACCTTAAAATTCAAAACTCAAGAATCTAAGGACCCAGGTTCAAATCCCCATGCTAGTACTGTCACTAGTCAGGCCAGCAACACCTGAAGAAGAGGGGAAAGTTGTGCAATATACTAACCTGTTTGGTGTGCTATTACTAACAGTTGAATGTATTTGGAATATTTAAATAAAGTTAATTTTTTCTCTAGACATTCAATACATATATTAGGTGATGGAAATAGTCCGATATAAAAATACAACTAGAACACCTTCAACACAAACCTTCAGGAAAACAATAACAATAAGAAGTTACATCGATTTAAAAGGAAATGAAAATTTTAGTATATTGTGAGACAGAAATGAAGGGCAGTATAAAAATAAAATCAATTTAAAATCCTTTCTAATTGAAAATAATGTATATGCTATAATAAGCTAATATCAACTGAATAGGAATTTTGATTATTGAAAATGGAGACTGTTGTTCAAAGTTACAATTGTTATTGATCATGTACATAATATAAAACTACATAAAATTTATCAGAAATAGTTTATTAAGTGAAGTTAAATAGATTTGTATAAATTTTCATAATAGATAAATTATTTTAAAATCGTGAGTGAAGAATGCAAATATTACTCATAGTTAAAGCAAGTTATGGAGTAGTTTATCTGATATATATATATATAATTATTCAATATTAAATCATAATTTGTGAATACAAATAATTTTATAAGATATTCTGAAATACATATGGAGTAAAACAGTTGTGTTGTAGTGTTGATCATTCTCTTCCCTAACACGATTGTGCGAAACTTCCATTAATACTTTGACATTACACCCAAGAAGATGCCTACCATCCAACATGAAATGTACACAGTAGAATCAAGAGATAGACCAGCTAAGGATCGACATGTTTATATTTTAAACAATGCTAGGAGTCATTGCTGTACAAGTAATCCTTTGATAAAAAAAAGCAATATGGAGAACTAAACTGTATTGTTAAAGACTTTCACTATCATGGACTATTATCAGGATTATTCGATATACTTTGATTCAACTATTAATTTTTCTTCAAATGATTATTATTGTAAAATTTTCTCTAATTTTTCTTTTATTTGTTTATTTTCAAACTCAGAAGCTTGGACTTCACAGTTTATGCTTTGGAAAATTCCATTTTTAATATTCATAGAAAAGAAAGGGGTGGTGGTTAAATTTACTCATTTTTTTATTATTGTAAATAAAGTTTAGGCCAGCCCATCAAATTTTTAGCAACTTGCATCTAGTTATCCATATAAATGGAGGTAAGAGCTTCATTTATTATATCATATTAATTACAGACATTTGAGAGATTACAGAGTTAAAGTTATTTGTTTCTTATTGTTAATTAACAATTGTTATATATTATTTCGATGTGAATGACCAACTGTCTAATGTAAATCCCTTTATTATAATATGTATTTTGACTTAGTTTGGGGAATCTAATCAAATAGATCAATTTCAACCAGGTATGGACCATGGTATTATTATGAACATGTCAATGGGTACTTAGATAGTTAGGGTCATGATCATTTTAAATCATGATTTTTTTTACTGTTTTATCTTTCATGATCTTGTAAGTAATGGGTACCATAATGGATTTCTACCATTGGGAAAAGGGGATGGAACCATAAGATTATTAACTGATGGAATGGTAGAGGTTTATATGTGATACATGCATAATTACATTTTTTTATTATTATTAAAATATTTTATTTTTAATTTGTTTCATCACCATTAATAAATGTTAAACAGTTTTCATTATTCCAGTCTCTGATTTATTGAATTAACTTTGCATTCAACAGTCAACTATTAGTTTTAATATGCATACACACCTATTTTACTTTTATATGATTGTTTTATAACAAATTGAGTAACGATAATGCTAGTTGTAACTTATATAAAGATGCGAAAATTGTTATGTGTATCTGTTTATACCTGTCAAGAAAGTGAAAGGCAAATTTTCTCTGGGTTTGAATATTAGTGCATACTGGACTCAAAAAGGGGCAAGAGGCGGATAAACCTAAATTGTGTCTCAAATTAATAAATATGTATAGAGATAGTCAATTAAAAGTAGATGCAATCATTGGTTATGCATTTCATCGCTTATAATCAGCATCTTACCTGAAGACTGAAAGTCCAACTGAAGTTAGATGCAACTTTTTCCCTTTCCCAACCTGGTGGCATTACACAAATCATTACACTATGATCCAATCTATCTATCAGTCAATATATATATATATATATATATGATTGTCTTCTGGTATATTGATCTATACATCCTTATATATCTATTAATTATTCATCTGTATATCCATATATTCCTTCATCTCTCTACCATCTATATATTTAACCTATTTAAGTATCTGTCTATCTATTTATTTAAGTATATCTGACTTTGTGTCTATTCACTCATTCATCAATCTATCTCTTTATTTATTTATCTATCTTTTCATCCATCAATCAATCTATTTCTGTAGTTATCTATTTATATGCCTAGATATATCTCTATTTGCTTATCTCCCTATATATGTATCTACCAATCATCTATCTATTTAACTACAAGTGACTTTCTGTGTATCCAATCATTTTTATATTCAACTATCTATTCATTTGTCTATTTATCTGTTTACCCATCTATATCATCATCATCATCATCAACCATTATCAATCCACTGCAGGATGAAGGTCTCTCCAAGTTTAATCCATCTCCAATCTTTAGCTTCTCTTCTCCACAACACCCCTGCACATTTTCTTATTTCATCCATCCATCTCACATGTGGCCTCTTTCTGGGTCTTTTACAATCTCTTGGAATCCAGTTTAAAATTTCAATTGTCCATATATTATCATTTCTTCTAGCAATATGTCCAGCCCAACTCCATTTCAATCTTTTCAATAAGGTCAGTAACACCTGTTTGTTGTCTTACCCATACATTGCGTTTTCTATCTCTTCTTGTTACTCCCAACATACATCTTTCCATACTCCTTTGAGTGGTCTGAAGTCTCTGTATTACTCTTCTATTAAGTGTCCAAGTCTCAGATCCATAAGTAAGAACTGGTAAAACACATTTGTTAAAAACCATCCTTTTCAAACACATAGGCATATTTCCTTTTAGTATCAAGTTATTTCTACCAAAAGCACTCCAACCAAGTTTAATTCTATGATTAATTTCCTCCATTATGTTTCCATCTGTATTAATAATCTGACCAAGGTATTTGTAACTGTTAACTTTTTCTAATTCTTCATAATCAATCTTTATTTTCATATTTTGAGCAAATCGATTAAACATTACTTTAGTCTTTTTAACATTTATCTTTAGTCCTACTTTTCTACTTTCATATGCTAATTCCTGCAACATTTCCTGCAGCTCTGAAGCATTATTTGCAAAAACAACTATTTCATCTGCGAAATCTAAGTGACTTAAATACTCTCCATTTACTTTCACTCCTTTAGTTTCCCATTTTATTCCACAAAATACTTCTTGCAGCACTGCTGTAAAAAGTTTTGGAGATATGGAGTTACCTTGTCTTACACCTTTCTAAATGTTGATTTTTCCCGTGTCATTATGTAATATAATTGTTGCTGTTGCATTTTTATAAATATTTCTTAAAATATGACAATATCCTGGATCTATACCTTGATGATCCAATGCTTTAATCACTGAAGAAATGTGTATAGAATCGAATGCCTTTTCATAATCTACAAATGCAAAACATAATGACATCTCATATTCATTTGTCCTTTCTATAACTTCTCTCAATACCTGGATATGATCTATTGTACTAAAACCACTTTTAAATCCAGCTTGTTCTCTTGGTTGGTGGAAATCCAAAGTTCTCTGTAGACGAGTTGTAATTATCTTGGTAAAAATTTTATATATAACTGACAAAAGGCTGATAGGTCTGTAATTTCTAATATCTTCTTTATCACCTTTTTTAAATATTAATATTATTACTGCATTCTTTCAATCTTCCGGTACATCTTTATCATTTAGACCAGCGTTTCCCAACCCTTTTTGGCTCGCGTACCACTTGGTAGTACATCACGCTAAATTGTACCACTTCGTAAAAATGATTGTATTTCGTGAAATTTGTTATTGTGAGTGTGTTATATTATTTGCATTATAAATATTATAAGGTGACCATGTATGTATTCACATCACATAATGGGACAAATTACATTGAAACACGACTACCCGTCACGCCTGATTATAAACTCACTGAAATTATAAACTCAATGTAACATATTTATATGTATGTGTTTGTTCAAAGTTTCACTTTTTTTTTCAAAATAATTTATTAAAGATTACATTAAAAATTATTTGGTACATATTTTGTTCAAAGTATTTTCTCATTCCTTCATTTGGTTTTCCCAAATTTGAGTCTGTTTTCTCTTTTTCGGAGCATCTTGCTATTGGTTGAGCCATGGAGAGGATAAATCCAGCATGTCCCAAGTCCTGGTAAAAATAACCTCAGGGGTTACCAGGCTATCTCTTGTTCTTGTTTTCTTTATATTGTTCTGCATGAAGTTAATAGGATTAAAATTTTGATGATTAAATACTAGCTTACATCTAGTAATCCACAATAGATGATCAAAAATTAAAGAGAGTCTAATTTCTGGTTATGATCCTTTTCTGATACATTCTTTCAAATTAAATAATTTAGATTGATTTGCCTTGATCCGACTCATTATTTATCTATTATTTTGTCATATTTCGTTTACTAATAAATGGTTTTAATAAAAACACAAAATTATAAAAAAAACAATTAATATATTTTTTTATCATAATCAAATATTTTTATAAAATAAATTTAATGAAATCCTTGTGCTTGTTTTGAACAACGTAATTTTTTGAAATTTGGTTTAAAACATGTGAGGTATATATACCCTTAAGTCTATAACTGCGTTCAATCTGTTTCGATACTTATTTTTAAAAAAAATATATGAAGTAAAAGCTCTTCCTACTAATTTCGTACTAGTAAACGGTAATAATAATTTAAGAGCTTTCTCAGAAAGTTGTTCATATTCTTTAATGTTTAACCGAAAATTAATTAGATTGTGTCATTTGAATTCTACTTGTAAAGTTCTGTTACATGATAATTCTATTAAATTTTCTTTATCCTTTATTGATAATGATGTAGCTTTTTCTAAATTTTCTGCATAGACGGAATTTGAAATACAATTATCATTTGTGTTTTCGGGTTTTGGAAAATATTCCATGAAAAACAATTTTAATTCTGTTAAATGTGCTATTATATTTTCTCGTATATCTTGAGACAGACTAACTTTATTTTCAAACAAAAAAATAAGTAGATTTTCGAATACTTCCGGTTGATTGTTGATTGTTTTTGATATAGTTTCCAAAAATCTAATTTCTTAAACATACTTTCAATTTTATCATTAACATTAAAGATCGTTATCGACTGTACATATTAATAACTTTACTGTATAATATTATTAATTAAAATAATTTTTATGAATTATAGGAAAAAACGTTTCTATGATATTTTTACGATTTAATTTTTTTTATGACCGCCATTATTGTTTATTTTTCGTGTACCACCAACCAGCAACTCGCGTACCACCAGTGGTACGCGTACCACAGGTTGGGAAACACTGATTTAGACATTTGGTATATAACTTTGCTAAAATTGTTTCTATTTCTTCACCTGCTTCTTTTAATATATCAATTATAATTCCATCATTTCCTGGAGCCTTTCCTTTCTTCATACATTTAATTACATGTCTCACTTCTTCATTTAAAATTCTGGGCAATTCCGAAGATGTAATAGATATAGGAGGTACTTGTTCTTTATTACTATATAATTCTTGATAAAAATCTTCTACCAATTTCATGATGTCACCTCCCTTTTTAGTAATAATTCCATCTTTTTTTCTTATTGTAGATATAAATTTCCTATCAATACCAAAATGTTGTTTAACATTCTTGAGACTTTTATTTTCTTCTACAGCTTTTCTTGCTAGCTCACAATTATACTTTCTTTTATCATTTTCAACTCTTTTCCGTACCATATTACAAAATTCGAGATACTCAATTCTTATTAATACATCATTTTTGTATATCTTCATATTCCTTCTTTTCTTCATAAATTCTCTAGTCTCAGTAGAAATTTTATTAGTCAATTGCTGCTTTTTTCTACCAGCTATCTTTGTTGCAGTTTTTAAAAGTGTATCAGTTATTTTCATATTAATTTCATTCAAATCTGAATCTTATTCAAAATCTCCTAATACTTGAAACCTATTTGTAAGTTCTAATTTAAATTCATTAGAATGTTTCTGAAGATTAGGAATATCAACTGTAAATGTTTTTCTTAATAATTTTTGTCTCTCTAGTTTTACATTAACACGTAACTTACACCTTACTAATCGATGATCACTTCCTGTGTTAAATTTATTAAGAACATTACAATCTTGAAATATGTATTTCCTGTTAGTCAAAATATAATCCAATTCTGCTGTACCTTCATTTGCATGCTTCCATGTCCATTTCCTTTTAACATTTTTCTCAAAAAATGAATTCATAATATAAAGTTTTTCTTTTTCTGCAAACTCCACAAGTCTATGTCCTCTCTCATTTCTATTGCCATAACCAAAATTACCTACAGCAATTTCATCTTTCATTTGTCTACCAATTCTAGCATTATCTACCAATTCTAGCATTACAGTCTCCCATAACAATTTTAAAACGTTGTTTACTCTGACTGAAAGCCTTTTGTACATCCATATAAAAATCTTCTACTACTTCATCACTATGAGCACTTGTTGGGGCATGAACCTGAATTATCTGCATTTGGTATCTGCTATTAAGTTATATAACTAATCTTGCCACTCTGTCCGATACACCATCAATCTCCACAATATTGTTCTTCCACTTTTTATTTATAATAAATCCTACTCCACTTCTATTTCCAATATGTGTGCCTTTCTATTTATTAATTTATCACTCAACCCAACTATCAGCCTAGAGAGATATATAGATAAGGAATATGAATAAATATGTGGATAAAAGACAATTGTATATTTATCTGTCAATTATTTATTTTTTGTTTGTGATAAATCTATTTATTGTTTTATCCATCCAACCATATATCTATTTATCATCCATCCATTCACCTATTAGCAATCTATTTATCTATAAATCTATTTAACTATATATATATATATGTTTTTTTCTGTCTATCTACTTATCTATTTATCTATCTGTCTATCTATTTATCCAATTGTTTATCAATCTATACTTTCATCAATCTATCTATCCTTTCTATTTTTCATTTATCTACCTATCTATATGCTTAATTTCCTACCTATGTATTTAATAGCAATCTATTTATCTATATATCTATTTAACTATATATATATATGTCTTTTTTCTGTCTATCTACTTATCTATTTATCTATCTGTCTATCTATTTATCCAATTATTTATCCATCTATACTTTCATCAATCTATCTATCCATTCTATTTTTCATTTATCTACCTATCTATATGCTTAATTTCCTACCTATGTATTTAACTTAGTATATGGGTGGATTGATGGATGAACAGTCAAATGAATATTTAAATTGAAAAAACATTTCAATAGATTATGGTGGAGAGGCAGATAGATGTAGTTAAATAGACAGAGAATTTATAGATATATAGATTGATAAATAGATATCTGGATAGTAATATGACTGGATAGATGAAAAGGCAAATATAGTAAAATAGATAGATAGATAGATGGATATAAATAGAATGAGCAGATGGGAGTAATTCAATGGATAGATAGATAGATAAATAGAAATAGATAGATAGATAGATAGATAGATAGATAGATAGATAGATAGATAGATAGATAGATAGATAGATAGATAGATAGATAGATAGATAGATGGATAGATAGATAGATAGATAGATAGATAGATAGATAGATAGATAGATAGATAGATGGATGGATGGATGGATGGATGGATGGATAGATAGATAGATAGATAGATAGATAGATAGATAGATAGATAGATAGATAGATAGATAGATAGATAGATAGATAGATAGATAGATAGATGGACGGACGGAAAGACAGACAGACAGACAGGTAGATAGATAGATAGATAGATAGATAGATAGATAGATAGATAGATAGATAGATAGATAGATAGATAGATAGATAGATAGATAGATAGATAGATAGATAGATAGATAGATAGATAGATAGATAGATAGATAGATAGATAGATAGATAGATATAAATGGATGAAGAGATAAATACAGTAAAAGACCTAAAGACAGACAAAGATAGATAGATAAAAAGATAAATGAATATATAGATAGATAAGTAGAAGGACAGTTGAATGGATTGATGAATAGATGTAGATAAGCTAATAAATAAATACACAGAAAGACAAACCATATGTAGATAAATAAATGAATAGATAGATAAACAGAAATATATAATTAGAATATGCATAATATTATGTTGTAGTAAGTTTAGCATATATGTCAACCTAAATTTAATTTTTTCTAATAACATTGCCAATATTACAAAACAGCAATTTTCACATACCACTAAGATTTTAAATAGTCTGTAAACCAAATCAATGCAAAATACAGGAGTGAAATGTAACATTACCTAATATTAAGTATTGAATGTTTTTAGAAAACTTTAACTCTATTTAAGTAATTCAATTACATTCAACTGTTAATAATAGCATACACTTTAGTATATACACAACGTTTCAATAGATATTATTCTCCTCTCTTCAGGTATTTCTGGCCTGATCAGTGACAATACTAGCTCAGGAATCAAATCAGGTCCCTTAGATTTTGAATATTGAATTTAATGATAATACGTTAACAAAGTGAGCTATCCTGCCAATGGCATATGTCATTAGAAATTGCATGTACTTATCTCAGATTTCTCCTGATTTCCCTTACTTTTTTCTGAAAAAAGTTGATTTGTGCTTTCCATACATTATGACTTATGAAATTATTCACCATTGTCAGGTAAGCAGCTTCTTTGAAGTTTCTTCAGTCTATCTTTTTCTTTTATCCAATATTTTTGTATATGCCCAATTTAACATAAGCTTATTAGTATATAAATGGTCTGCTACCTTAGATACATCTGTTTTCTCATTTCTAATTATCAATTTATTGCTCATGTAATCACTTTTCAATGGGATGACTAGTCTCACCAATATAAAGTCTTCCACATTTACATGATATTTCATTGATGCAGTTTTTTTTTCTTTTCAACATTTCCTGTTTAGACTCTGGGGATGTTAGAATTCCACAGTGTGTGGCATGGCTGTGGAAAGCAGTTCAGAAATTTTCTTTAATCTGTCTGCTATTTTTGGTATGTATGGAGACACTATAATACAAATAATTGTTTCTTCTTTTTCATGGGTATAAGAGTTAGTTCTGTATAGATATTTGTTTTCAATTTGTTAGTTTCTGAACAAACTCTTTTGCACTATTCCATAGTAATTGTATAACTCTGTGTTTTGTATTTCTGGTGTGATTGGTTGTATATACTAAGTATTTCCCCCTATGTGTAGGTTTTCTGTAACCTGTAGTTTTGATTTTGCTATAAGAAAGTCTTATCACAAAAACATTTAAGAATGCCAATTTTTGTTCTTATGCTGATTCTTTTGTGAATTTAATTAAAGGGGATATGTTGTTAGTATGTTTCCAGATAGTTTATAGTAGTGTTCCAGCAAATACCATCAACATAATCAAGCCAATCATTAGGTAAATATAGAAGAAACCTTTATGGTTATGGTTTCAAGTTCTTCTATATAAATATTGTTTATCAGGTGTGAAAATGGTGAGCTTATAACCATTCCTTGATTTTGTTGGAAGAATTCTGTGTTCTTTATGCAAGTAGATTGTTGTTATGGAATAATTATTTTTTTGTAAGCCATAATCACCATTTCATCATTGTCTTACAATAGATAATGCTTCTTTGCATGATACATATGTGAATAAATACATATGTGAATAGACTTTCCACATCAAAGCTTACTAGTATGTCAGTTTTTTCACTTTTCATGTTTTTGATTAATTCTATCCATGGTCTAAAATCCCTGGCCAAGGGCTGGATTTTGTATGCCAAAGGACTAAGAACTTTCAGAAAAATCTTTATAAATTTTGGCAAGGTGAATTTCTAGAACTAACATTTGGTAATTCAATGTGATCCTTATATATTTTAGGTAGAACATAAAGATGATAAATTTTGATGAAACATAATGTTAGTTTACTTTTTTTTGAGTTACTGAAGTACCTGTGATGTTTTCTGAGTAATTTTTGTAACTTTGGTTCTGTACTTGATATCATATTTTTTTGCCATGTTACTGTATTGGCCTATTGTGAAGAGTTCTTGTAATTTATCATCATAATCAGTTATATCCATTGCAACTATTCCATTGCCTTTGTCAACAAGGAGAATGATTATAAATTTATCTACATTGAGATATCTTTCTTCTAATCATAAAATATGTTTGACTTCAATTTTTCTTGCTTCTCAAGTGTTCTTTTTATTTTTGAGTGCAATTCTTCTGCTTCTTCAGTGGCTGTCATTACATTTACTAGAGGGATGTTAGATGGTGTGATGGCAAAGATTAGTCCTATTTTATGAACAGAAATTTCAGCATCTGTTAGATGTACACATGAAAGTGATACATTGCTTGTTACATTATGAATTTTATTATATCCATGTTCTTGTAATGTAAAATATGATTTTCTTACTGCTTGAGAACCTCTTGTGAAGTTCTTATCAGTATGTTTACTTTTTAGAAAACATTGTGCATTATTAATAGAATGCAAAGTTTGATACTTGGATAATTTTTGAGAATATATTACTTCCCTTAACAGAGCTTTACTTGCTCTCAGAGTTATTTTCTCAAATTCTCTGTGCTGAAGATTTTAGTAGCAAATCCTTAGGAACTGTTCTTTCAAAATCACATTTCCATAAAAAGGTTAAATTATATTCTACATTGTCTAGCTTTAGATATATTATTTCTTTATGTCTGACGACTTATATAGTATCATGTCCATACTGAATACTTAGTGTTTTGTTGAAGGTTTGTGATGGTGGTATTTTAGCTGTATTTATATATTTGACTATGTGCTTAATCTAGTATTAAGTATTCAATGCTTTAGAAAAATGTAACTTAATTTAAATACTCCAGTTATATTTGACTGATAGTAATAGTACATCAGTTAGTATATGCAATTCTTTTTGAAAGATATTATTCTCTTTTCTTCTTCAGTATTGCTGACCAGACCAGTGACAGTATTATCTTGGAAATTGAACCTGAGCCTTAAACTTATAAATATTAAATTTTAAGATAATTCTCTAGCCAAGTAAGCCATCCTGATAAAGGTAATAATCAATAAAAATTTCATATGCTTATCTATGAAATTTCACTGATTTCTCCACTTTTTCCTAAAAGCAAAGTTGATTAGTGATTTCCATACATTATGTATAGTCAAATAGGGTTCACTTATGAGGTTATTTTTCAGTGTCATGTGAGCAGCTTCTTTGAATTATTTTTTGTACCTTTTCTTCTCTATCCAATATTTTTGTTTTTCCCAATTGAACATACAATCATTGGTAAGACATGGTCTTCTACTAAAGAAACACCTGTTTTCTCTCTTCTAACCATCAGTTTGTGTTCTTGAAATAACTTTTTAATGTGGTGAGTGGTCCCACCAATATAAATTCTTCCATATTCACATGATATTTCATAAATGCAGTTTTTGCTTTTCAGCATTTCAAGTATAGGCTTGGTAGTTTTTAAAAATGTGAAATGACTCTGAAAAGCTGTTCTGATGTCGTACTGATAGCAGATTTTCCTTATATTTCTCTTCTATTTTTTATGGTTAGGGATACACAGCAGTATGAATAATTGTTTCTTCTTTTGATGTTTCTTTTTGTTATCTATTCAAGGTTTTTTAATAATAATGGATGGATAATCATTTAGTATAAGGATTAGTTCCACATAAATCTCTTTCTCCGTTTCTGTATACAGAATTTTTGCTCTGTTCTGTAGTTATAGTATAACTCCATGTTTAGTGTTTCTGGTATGACTGACTATATATGCTGAGTACTTTATATATGTGCAGATTTCCTGCAAACTGTGCTTTTGATTTTTCAGTGAGATAATCTCATTACAAATACGTCTAAGAATGCCAATTTGTAGTTTTGTTCTGATTCTATTGTGAATTTATTTGAAAAGGATATGTTGTTTCTGCATTTTTAAAAAATTAATAGTAGTGTTTATCATGAAGCCATATAACAAATGTATCACCAATAAACAAAGTTAAGCATTAAGTGGATAATATGGATGTGATTTTAAGTTCTCCATGTAAATGATGCAATAAACAATTGCTTGGCATATAGCACTTCTAATACAGTGACTAGTACTATTATAAAGTTTGGAGAAAAAAATTGTAGTTAAGAAAATATATACTATTTTACTTAACTCTTAATTTAATGTTTGTACACACATATGTTTAAATAAATGTTTTATACTGGGCCATATTATATATGTTTTAGAAAATGACCATGGGCCTGATTGACACTTTTGAAGTCTTTGACTCACAAACCAGATATTTAAAACAGGCAAAACTCTCCATACAGTAGTGCCACTCAGTGCCAACTAGAGTAATCAATAGATGCTAGAAAGCTTGTGCATAAAATCTCCATCTAGTGCCTACTCATCCAATATCCCCAGACTTGTTTCTGGCTTATGGATTTCATCAGTGAGGAGCTTTGGATCTGAGAGCACTGCATCTAGATCTAAGGACCTAATGAAACCCTCCAGCAGCCACCTTTTATCTATACTTAACTACAAAACAATGAGAATAAAATTGAAAACACTATAATATTTTCAATCTAAGCTCAATAGCTTATATAATCATATGAGTCTGAACCCAGTTCAGTACCCATACATTTTTGTGTTTTTGGCTCTTTAGCAACCATTGCCACCACTATCCTATTAGGCAGTATTGGTGTTAAACCACTAAACATCATATGATCACTATTTCTCATGCTAGCACATAACTGATTAAAACAGGCAAAACTCTCCATAGAGTAATGATACTCAGTGCCAACCAGAGTAATCAATGGATGCCAGAAGGCTTGTGTATAAAATCCTCATCTAGTGTCTACTCATCCACAATCCCCAATTTAGTTTCTGGCATGTGGCTTTCATCAGTGAGAAACTTTGGATCTGAGAGGACTTCACCTAGATCTTAGTTTTGGATCTGAAAACACTGCACTTAGATCTTAGTTTTGGATCTGAGAGCACTGCACCTAGATTTTAGGATCTAATGCAACCCTCCAGCTGCCATATTTTATCTCTACTTAACTACTAAACTATAAGAATAAAATTGAAAACACAAATAATATTTTCAATCTAAGTTCAATAGCTTATATAGTCATATGGGCATAAGATCATGTGATGTTTAGTGGCTTAACACCAATCCTGCCTAATAGGATAGTGATGTCTGTGGTTATTAAAGAGCCAAAGACACCAAAATGTATGGAAACTGAACTGGTTTATACTCATATGACTATATAAGCTATTGTGCTTAGATTGAAAATATTATTGTGTTTTCAATTTTATTCTCACAGTTTTGTAGTTAGGTAGAATTAAAAGTTTACTGCTGGCTGGTTGAATTAGATCCTAAAATCTAGGTGCAATGCTTTCAGATCCAAAGCTCCTCACTGATAAAAGCCACAAGCCAGAAACTACTCTGGGGATATTAGATAAGTAGACACTGGATGGGGATTTTATGCACAAGCCTTCTGGCATCCATTGATTGCTTTGGTTGGCACTGAGCTACTTTATGGAGAGACTTGCCTATTTTAATAACAGTTATGTTTAGGATACAAAATAGTGATCACGCAATGTTTAGTGGTTTAACACCAATCTTGCCTAAATAGGATAGTGGTGATTATGGTTGTTAAAAAGCCAAAGACACCAAAATGTACAGGTACTGAACTAGATTCAGACCCATATGATTATATAAGCTATTGAGCTTAGATTGAAAACATTATTGTGTTTTCAATTTTATTCTTATAGTTTTGTAGTCAAGTAGAGATAAAAGGTGGCTGGGGGGTTGCATTATATCCTAAGATCTAGGTGCAATGCTCTCGGATTCAAAGCTCCTCACTGATGAAACCTACAAGCCAGAAACTAACCTGGGAATATTGGATGAGTAGACACTAAATGGAGATTTTAAGCATAAGCCTTCTGGCATCCATTGATTAATCTGGTTGGTACTGGGTGGCACAACTATAAGGAGAGTTTTTCCTGATTTAGTAACAGTTTTGTGCTAGCATAAGAAACAGTGATCATGTGATGTTTAGTGGTTTAAATCAGAGATTTCCCATTCCCAGACTAGTTTTTAGATTGAGGCTTTTATCAGTGAGGAGCCTGGGTTCTGAGAGCACAGCACCTAAATCTTAGGATCTAATGAAACCTTCAACAGCCACCTTTGGCTAATTTAGTTAACTATAAAGCTATGAATCCAAGATAAAAACACAATATTTTTTCAATCCAAGCTCATTTGCTTGTATAGTCATATAGATCTGAACCTAATTCAGTATATATACATTTGGGTTTATTTGGCTTTTTACATAACACAATTATCACAGTCCTGGAGGCAAGATTGATATAAAACCACCAATACATAAGATACAATGTTATAAAATATTTTTTATGCTAGCTCCACCTATTGTAAGCATTGTTTACAAGTGGATACCAGATACTAATGCAATTTAAACCAATAACTGAACTGTTTTCAGCTTTTGCCTTTATCAATAATAAATTGATACTTAAACCAGAAATCAATGGAATTAATTATCTTGGATCCTTCATCTTTAATTTATTTATACTATCAAACTTTTACCATCAAATAAAATTTTGGCTTGAAAGTCAACCTGTTTGCATAGATATATAGAAATGACTTTAGGTTAGTAGCATTACATTTTAGTACTATTTTTATTGTAACCATAGGTACCTTTTTTTCTTCATTGAAAATGTTAATAATGACATAACATCTTACAATTCTGAAAACTTATATCTCTAAAAACATTTCTAGAATAGAGAGAGAAGAAATGATCTTTTATTATGGTAAGCTTTAAACATCATATGTTGTTGTATTAACATTAATATTTGGATAAATGAAGATAATGGTCTGAAGCTTTTTGAATTGTTAGATGAGTGTTGACATATTGTCTGTAAAAAATCTAAAATATTGGCATTGCTATTTATTATTAGTGAGAGAATAAAATAATGTGACTCATTTGGAAATACAGTAAAAATCTGAGCTATTTTGCATTGTCAATTGAATGTCATGTGCATTAATTGCAAAAATTAAAAATATAGTTGTAATATGATGTATTTCCCCCACTGATAGAAATGTTTGTTCAGAAAATAAATTCATGATTAACCCTTTTAGATTTCTTAATATTGTTTGATCCATGTCTTTCTATTGCTAGTGATTATTTTCTTTAAATAGGTACTATTAGATGAGTTTTTTTAATCTCATTTTGTTTTTTTTTCATCCCCATTTGCTTTGTAGTTTATTTAATATACATCTCACCATTTTTATAACCACTATATTTCATCAAGTTAATATGATAAATAATTTGCCTTCTCTTTATTTATTGTTATTTTGAAGTTCAATATGTTTTTAATTATTATAGTTCTATCATTATATTTTGGAACACAGTCTGCAGTGATATGAAAAGAAACAAGATGTTAAGCTTTTAATTAGTACATATTTCATTTGTTTTCCCCTAGTGGTAATTTGAGAAATCTTTCAACAATTTGATTTACAATTAAATTTTTATTTTACATTCAAATTTAATAAATTGTATTAAATTTATTAAAAATATAATTTCATCAATGAAAAACAAAATATCATATTTGAACTTTTGCAAATAATAAAAATCATATTTTTTTATTAGACTATTATAGCAAAATTGGAAAAAAATAAATAAATTAATAAAATCTTTGTTAAGGGAACTTTGGTTTTCTATCTTGAATGAATTATTGTTATCATAAAGCTATAAAATTACATCCTAAAATTTAAAATTGCATTTTTAATCATTAAAACATCATAAAAGTTCCATACTATAATATTTGACAAAGTGTTACCAATTGTAGTTTCCTTTTTACTTTTACTATGCAATTTTGAAACTTGTATGTTTAAAAAAATAAAGCATGTTTAACTAAAATCTGAGTATAACCATGAAAATATTTCATTTTATATGAATATTTTGCTAAAATAATTATAAATATTTAAAAACTATGTAAAATATATAATTTTTCCCATCATCACAAATGCTTTTGAATTGTGAAAACAAAAAAACCTATCACCCAGATCCTTGTTGGCTTATTTGCAATGTTCTTTATACAATGCTGACATCTTCAGATATTTTTAAATTAATATATCAATGTATACTTTAGTACCAATTTTTATCACCTACTTGAGAGTAAATGAAGCTGACAGAATATCAATATCATCTTCCATTGAAATATTTTATTTATATTAGTGGAAGTATCATCCTAACCACCCAATTTAACCATTTCTTTTATCAAAGAACTTTTGCCTGTTTTCAAGCAAAGGCTTTATTCAAAAATTGTTTGGCATACATATAAACATATCAAATTGCATTTTGATTGACAAATTTTAAACATTCTAAATTCACAAGTATGACAGCAATCATTTCAAATAAATACATTAATAATCACTACTAATCATTTATTCTGCTAGAGAGAATCTTTAGCCTCAATATAATCTTCAAATTTTATTTTAAAATTAATATTTTTTTTATTTTAATAAGATATAAACACATGGAAAAAATCAACAGCATTTTTCTTTTTCTATGTGTAATGTCTTTTATGACAAACTTAAAATCTTTCTTCTACCATGTAAACTTGAAATATATAAATAAAGACAAATAAAAATGATAAATAACCCACCCCATATGTATTTTATGCTGAAACAGCACTTATCAGGTCACACATATCTCTATCTTTTCTTCATTTGTTCAGTATTTAACAGTACCAAGATCTTATATTTTGATTTACAAGTGTCAAACACTCTGCAACTCATAAATTTGACATCAGCTATTTCAGATAAATATACTTATGATTAATGTAATTTATAAAATTAAAGATTATTTCTAGCTCATTTAGCTCATACATAAATATTAAACTTCAGTTAAAGATTAATCTATAATGGTTTTTAAATTAAATACAACACATAAAATATCTTAACAGCTCTCTCTTTTTATTAAATCATGAAATATCCCATGATCACCATTCTTTATGCTTTCACAATCTGACAACATAGAGGCTAAACTCTATATACAGTAGTGCCATGAGTGCAAGCAAGAGTAATCAATGGATGATAGAAGATTTGTACATAAAACCCCTATTAAGCAAAGCAAATATATTTTTTACTAAAATAAACATCACACATCCTCTAGCATCCATTGATTTTTCAGAATTGCACTGAATGGTGCTACCATATGAAGAATTTTGCCTCTCTCTTTTTAGATTAAATATCATTATGAAAAAAAAATAATTGGAGTCATTGGTATTTTAATATATTTTAATTATTTCAAAAATAATTTATAAAATGTAATCTTTAAATATTTGTATGGGTATAGATAATTAGAAAGGATTTAAATCCAGACTTTTAAGTTCCCTCAATAACAACTCAATTTTATATAACCGATGCACATGACAACATAACATAAAAAATGATTTCCAATATACATATTTTGTGCTGAACCAGCATGCATCAGTTGGTCGAGATCATCATCTCCTACACATATATAGAGTCAGTGATCAGTTTATATTAAGATAGATAATCACCAAACTTTAATGGATAAGATTTAGTCTTATCCACTCTCCAAATTTTCATCCATCCATATCATTGAAAATCTGATGGTGGTTGTTCAAAGCCCTTGCTTGTCAATTTTGTTGGCATACCCATGTTGACTTAAGTCATTCTGACCCATTATATGTAGGACCTTAAGACTATTAAATATACAGAAGAGGAATGGGCAAAATATAGGTAATATTTAAATACAAATATATATATATATATATATTTAAACTAGATGTAACTAGAGGGGATTTGAAGCCAGACTTTCCAAGTTCCCTTCAGTCATACATTCCATATTATACAACTAATACCCATGACCAATATGTAGATTGAAAATCATTTATCTTTGTCATATATATGTGGTCATGTGTATTGGCTGTATAAAATGGAATGGATGACTGAAAAGGAGATTGACAGTTTGGGTTAAAACACTCTTTAATTACATCTAGTTTAAGTATACATCTGAGTCTCTTTTTGTCGGATTTTTTTAACACAATTTTGAAGTTATGCGATTCATGTTTCTTCTTAATCTTTTTGTGCGATTTTCTTTTATGCAATAAAAAAGTTCATATTTTACTTCAAATCAGGATTTCCATGTATTATATACACATACACATTAAATTTTACATACTTTAAGTGCCTATTGGAAAAAGATTTGGGAATAAATTTAGATACCATTGAAGATTTAAAAAAAGATAATAAAACAGAAGTGGAGCCTGTTTGTTTGACAGCAAAAATGATTCAAAAGTCTTCAACTTTCTAATCTATTGGAAAATCATTTTCTCTTTTAATGACACAAATTATGAACAAGCTCTTAAATTCCAATGAAAGCTAAATAGTTGTATAACTGTGTTCTGTATGTGTATGTTTATATTTTCTTTTATACACATATATACATAGAGAAACTTTTAGACAGAAAAGGTTACAAGTAAAAATATTTAAGAACTTTTAATTTCTACTTAAAAAGAATGTATCTTTAAAATGTGTATGTTTATATTTTCTTTTATACACATATATACATGGAGAAACTTTTAGACAGAAATAAGTTAGAAATAAAAATATTTAAGAACTTTGAATTTCTACTTAAAAAGAATGTATCTTTAAAAGTTTTTAAATATTTTTACTTGTAACTTTTTTCTGTCGAAAAGTTTCTCCATGTGTATGAAAGAAAATTTAACAATTAGCCATTACTAACACACTCATGAAAGTGTTTTATATATTTAGTTACACTCATGGAAGTACATTCTCTAACAGCTAGACATAGCAGTCTGGATATTGTGAGCTTCATAAACAATTAGTAAAATCATCATCTCAAATTTAATTACTGATTACATTGTCAAAAAAAAAAACCATTAACACAGCATGAGACTGATGTTGGAGCTAATTGTATTTCCTCTTGTGACAAATCTGATTTCTTACCAGTTCACAAATAAATTGCATATTGTCAAATAGCAATAATGATTAAAATATGTATAAAAAATGTAAAATAAATTACACATAAAAATATATTGTTTTGAATAAAATTAAATAGTTAATAAAAAAAGTCAAAAAGTTTGTCTTGTATCAATTTTTTTTAAATATTTGAAATTTTTTATTTATTTCCTTTTTTTTTAATGCAAATTTTAAAGTAATTTTACCTTGTTGCTTTGGATTTATGTGATTTTTGAAAATTATGGAAGTATCCCACATTTTTCAAGGTAAGTTAAGTCTATTTTTTGTGCAATTTTTTTTAATGTGAGTTTTCTGTGGAACCTATCTACTGCACAAAAAGAAACCCAAGTGTATTTACTATACTTGTTATTAAATATTATAAATTCAGACTATATTTTCCCTACCCTTTAAATGGTCCTAAGTTCCTCAATAAGTGTCAATATAATAAGCCAATAAAATTGGCAAACAACGACTTTGAACATGCCACCATCAAGTGTTCAATAATATGGATGGCTGAAGAGTTGGAGCATGAAGAAGACTAAAGCTTGTCCATTAAAGTTTAAAGATTTTCTATCTTAATATAAGCTGAGCCATGATTATATATGTGTGGGGGGGAGATGATTTGGACTAACTGGTTCAGAACAAAGTACATATATTGGAAATCATTTATTTTTTTCACATGTATGTGGTCATGCATATATGTTGTATAAGATGGAGTGAATGACTGAAATAATGTTGAAAATCTGGTTTCAAATTCCCTCTAATTACATCTAGCTTAAGTATATTGGTTGCATTTTAAGTGTTTATTTTCTTTGGCTAGTCTGGATTAGTTGTAAATTTGGAATAATTTTTATTATTTTATTTGCTAGTTCAGGTTTAGGCTTTTAATATATACTATACTTGTATTTAATATATATATATATATATATATAGCGTTATGCACTGGGATTACTTTCTATATATATATATATTGCGTGTTTTTTAACTAATATCGTGTGAAGAAAAAACTACACAGTATATTATCATAATTAAGAAATCACACTTGATCATCATTGGTGGCAGTATAACATTGGTTTCTATTTTTAAGACATACATATATATCATAAGTGAAAAAAGGTTACAATATTTTTCTAGTATCATTATCATATTGATCTTTTTTAAAAAAAAATAAATAAAAAGAAATCTATGGAAAAAAATGCTCTCCCAAAAATTATAATTTAATAAGATTGAAAGAGCTTTGACCATAAAGAAATTTACCTATCTAAACAATGTGTTAAATTATTATCTCTACTTTCATCTTAAATTATCAGAAGAGGAACACGAAACTCTAAACTCTTTGTGCTAATCCTCATAATGATCCGCCGAGGGTGTTGACTGTCAAAACTTATTAGTGCATTGACTTCCATTTACCTTCCGGCCAAATAACACAAATATGAAAAATAAAACAATCAAATATAATATAAAATATTAACAAATAATAAATACTTTAACAAGTTGAATCATTTAGCAAATTAAACACTAAAAATTTATTACTGACATAATAAGTTAGTATAAATTTTATCTCTGTATTCTATTATCTTAATAAATAATTATAAAACGAAGCAAATAAATTATTTACATATATGTAAGGGCTTCCTTTACGTGCGTTTTTCCTTTGAGTTAGAATACAACTGGAAAATATTTTTAAAGAGCTCAGGATGTTCAAACAAGATTATGCTTTTTCCGAATAGCCTGTTATAACTATCTCTTTTGATCTTTCAATTATTGGTTGGAACACTGGTGTCTAAATTATCATTATTTAGTGAAATTGACAAAAAAAAAAAGTCCATAAAAATTTATACCCACTGTAAATTTATTAAATAATTGGTATTTAGAAAATTGTAAACAAACAAGCAGCAGATATAAATAAAAGATGTTAACAACTTACAAGCAAACAACATATTTAAAATAAAAGATTACATAATAATCCCTTTTTAAAAACTTGAAATTTTTCGAAACAGTAAATGGTTTTTAATTCATCTCTTGGTCACCATAACAATACTTTATCCTGTGTTCTTCTGAATTAGATTTGTGCATAACAATCTGATTATATGAATGGAGGTATATTTTAGTGTCTTTGGGTATCCAGTGATGATAAATCATCATCATCCTGGTTGCCGTATCAGATTATATTCTTTATAGCCTCTACACTACATTTTATTTTAGTTTAGTCTTATTAGAAATTAAATTTATAGTTGGCCAGTATGTACTAAGTGGCCAGAGCAATGATGATGATCAGTATGTTTTAATATCCTAGCATTATTGTTTGTGATTATTATGTATTCTGATGACTGAGAACTTAGTTTGTGTGTCCAAATAATATTTAAATAAATGCCCCAAGCTGGTAAAGGCTCAATAGTTAGCCTGGTCTACAGAAGATCCATTTTCAATCCAGTCACCAGATTGACTGTTGATTTATATTTTTTATTGTTCAAATTCAGTTATAAGATTGATTGTTGATGTAGTTTGATTGACGAATCATTCATGATGATGAATGGTATTACTTTTGAATGAGTACTTTTACTTTTTATAATGCTGGCTGATAGTTAATTATACTTTTAGCTGCTCTAAGGAGTTAACTAGCCATTTTCTGAGTGATCTCTATAAATTACTCATGCTCTTGTAATATATAACATTACTTTTATATTTTTTGGATATTAACATTACTTAATATCTTCCTACTTTAATATCTTTATCAATAATAATTATAAACATTCCTTTAATATCATTCCTTAAATAGTAAAAATTACTTTAAAATCTTGAATATTATATCTAACATTACTTGTATTTTAAAAATTTATAATTTTAATTTTAAAATGTTTGTATTTTGTACAGGGGTTGATGATGGTTTGCCATCATCCCAGGGACAACCATCCAAATTCTCCACCCCATTACAATATATGAAGTATTTAGTGTTAATCTGTTGGTGTCAACTGAAAGAAAATACCTTTATTCTCTTTCAGGTTTAATGGAATAGTAAGAAAAATTTTTAATGTCACTCCATATGTTATTGTCATTGCAATTGTTATTATTATTATTATTATTATGTGATTTTTACATGGTAATAAAATTTGGATGGACTATGCATGAATATGCCTTAGTCAGTATGGTGACATTACTGAATTTTACTTTTAGGTTTAATATCAAAAACACTTCAGTCTTTTTTATCAATTTACTTAATAGTTTTTAACTAATACATAAGATGAATTTTCTTGAAGGTAAGAAAATATATGTGTAAATATTTTTTTTTCTTATAAATATTTATCATCTTGAGAGATAAAACTACATTATGGACTGCATTCCTAGAAATCTGTTAATTCATCAGGCAATGCAAAAGTTTATGGCTGAACATGAAGAGTGCTAAGGATTCCTTGATTATGAATACAATATGACTCTGGATGATAGCCTTTTATTTAGCTACTTACAGTTGCAGAAGTTTTCAATTAAGGAATGTTATATGAATTGGGAAAAAAAAACTATCTAATATTTAATGGGATTATGGTGGACTTTTTGATGTTAGAAGGAAGAGACAATGTTTTCAAAATGTGAACTAAGTAATTTATGATAAAGACCCAAATTTTTGAAGCATATATGGAGTGTCATTTATTATTGATAAAGAACGCTATTTGGAGATTGATAGTATATCAAATAATGTCACAATATTGGTTATTCAATTTAATAGAAGGTAGTAGATAATTAATATTTATGCTTCAGTAAGTAGTCATTGAAATGAAAAAGCCAGGGATTTTTATATGCACATTCAACATGCCTTTCACTCGACAAACATTTAAAAAATTGTCATGATATACTTTAATGCTAATGTTAGTAAATGATTGAAAGATTAAAATACTGTTGGATAAATTTGGTAATCATAATAGAAATGGAAGCGGATCCAGACTTGTGGATTTCATGAAAAAATAAATATTGTATATTATTAAATGTTTATTAGAGGAAAATATTAAATCGAAATGGAGATGAAAACAATTAAGTCAAGATATAGGAGAATTGGATTATATTTTGACTAGAAGAAAATGTTTATTTCAAGACTATAATGATGATAAGAAATACATCTTAGGAAGTGGCAATTAATTAGTTAAATAAAATATATTACTAATGCAAAACTGTAAAACCTGAGACAAAAACTATTAAGAAAGACAATGTTACCAACTGTCATTCCTATTCATGAGATACACTTTACTGAATTTCCATTAAAATATACAAATTTTAATGTATTAAGAAGTATGGAAGATGATTGGAATTTAGTGAAATAAATAAAATAATAATTAATAGTCTATTAAGAAATTTGAGAAAGGAAATTTATAAAAAAGAGTTTTTGTTAATGATTTAAGAAGAATTGAATATCTAGAATTCGATAAAATATTAGGAAAAAATTAATAATGATATAAGAAAATATTTATATAATTGTCAATTGACAAGGAATTCTATAGAATGGAATAAAACTATCCCAATGTAAAACATCTTATTACTGAAAGCAAAATTGTATTGGCAATAAGATGAAAAAATTGAAACATTACTAAAGAGAAAGATGACATCAAGAAAAGTGTAAAAGATTTTTTTAAAGAGTTAGACAGTAATAATATACAAGAAGGCAAGGAATTCCTACATCGATCACTTCTTCTGAATTGTCAGTTATTTGGAATGAAGAGATGAGATATACAATTAAACTTATAGATAATGCAAATTTTATTGATATTTAAAGAAACAGATGGAAAAATAGAAAAGTTATTGGCAAAGCTAAATGCCAAATATCTTAGTGACATAGATGTATTAAATGCTTGAAAGAATGCATTAGCAATATTATTCATCAGTCAGCCATATACAAATTCTATACAAAGTATTGATCAATATAATTACAACTTGTCCAAAGTTAATAATAATCTATTAAATAAATGAATTGGACTTAAAGGTAGTTTTAATACAATGACTCATACTCAAGTATTGATAAAAATTATGGAAATAATTAATGAATATAAGTTATTAAAATGCTTTGGATTTGAAAATTATAAAAAAACCTGTTGATTCTATAAACATTTCATCAACAATTAAAGTTGTCAATCATCAAATTATATATCCAGGATATTGTCATATTCTGGTAAATATTTATTGAAATGCAACAGCAATGATTAGATTATAGAATGATACTAATATACAGTGTATATCAGTACAGACTCTCACACGACCCATGACTCTCCACTCTATCTCATAATACTGATACTAAGAAAATTAGCTTTGAAAATAATTACTCCATATTGCCAGGGTGATACCATATCCCCAACCTTTTACATCAATTTTGCAAAAAGTATTTTGTTTATTAAAATGGGAAACTCATGAAGTAAGAGTGAATGGAGATTATTTAAGTCATCCACATTTTATAGATGATATGGTTGTTCTTGCAAATAATACTTCAGAACTTCAGAAAATGTTGCAAGAGTTTCTAGATGAATGAAATAAAGTAGGACTAATGATAAATGATTAAAAAAAATAATAATAATAGTCAAAGGAGTTTCTCAAAACAAGAAAATAAAGATTGGTGATGATGAATTAAAAGAAGTTAGCAACTACAAAAAAATGTTTGGTCAGATTATTAATACAAATGAAAATACAATAGATAAAATTAGGTGAACTTGGATAAAATGTGTTTAATATAAATAACTTATTTCAAAAGAAAGATCTTTAATATATGTATTTTATTAATTCTTACTTACAATCTTAGTCTTGAATATTTAACAGAAGATCAACTTAAAAATTTTAAACTATACAACAAAGTATGGAGAGTTATATATTAGAAGAAATCCAAAGTATAATATATAGGTAAGAGAACAAACAATAATGACCAACAATAGTAAAAATTTTAAAAACTTAGATGGATCCAAACTGGATCTATTTCGAAAACTGATTATATATTGAATTTTTAAATTGGGTCAAGTGATTGGAATATATCTACAAAAGATCATATGTGTGAAGGATAGATGAAATAATGATATTTTCTAGCCTGACATAAGTAAGGTTAGTAGCCAGTAAAACTAGATTGAACATAGAAAGATGTTCATCTTGCAGTGATTTATAATAGTTGAAAATATTAGTGGTAATGATGATAGGATATATTTTTCAAGCTGTATGTGTAAATATTGAGATGATTTTATCAGACATTTTGACTGGCTCACATCTGAATTTATCTGCTAAATAAATAACATGATTTTTTTTTTCCATAAGTAAAATAAACTATGCTAAGTCTATGCAAATTTGTTTTAAATAAAAAAGAACTAAAATGATGTTCAAGAAAAACTAAGTTTTGGATATAAAAATCAGTTTTCTTTTAATCAGATTGGAATATTACTTTATTCAAATGCCAGGATTTTACCATGCCTTGTGAATAAGAGAGAAGAGAACTGCTAACAGTTAGTTAGATGTAATCTGGAACACTTTGAATGATACTTTGAATAACTAGTACTTATTTAAAAGATAGCTAAAAAAAACAGACTTTTACTATTTATCAGAAAGAAGTAAATGACAATTATTTTGTTTTGGAGAATCTTATCTAAAGAGTCTTTTTGACAATTAAGTCACCATCTTTAATTTAAAAAAATTATAGCAATTATAATTTATGATATATTTTCTGTTTGAATGCAATAAGTAAGAAAATATGTACATTGTTAGAAAGAGCAAGTATGAAAGAATGTAATGAAGCTGCTAAAATAGTCATTACTTAAAAAAATTAAGAAAAAAAAATAATACTTAAGTTTATTTTTATATTGGTTCACAAATTCTAAATTTTAAAAGTTAAATGTTAAAATAACACTTTCATAAACAGTTTCATCACATTTGTCATAAAATGATGAAAAAATTGGTATATAACATATCTTACCTAAGATAATTCTTCACATCAGAAAAGGTAAAAATCAATCGATTGGTAACTTTCATTTTTTCTTGCAGACTCAAATCTTGTCCTTCCATTCAGGATATCTGTTAGAAATAAATTTGGTTTTAGTGGGGACAAAAAAATAACAGTAAGAACAGTGTATGAGATATTAAGCAAATAAAATTTTAATAAATTATAATGTATGAAAAAATATAATAATATATCTATTCTTTTCATGTAAAAAGTGTATTCAAAAAAATAAATATCAAACACATAAAAAATAAAATGAATAAAACAAATTAAATCAATAAAGATCAAAATAAATTTATTATGAGCACTGAGTACATATATGTGTGGAAGAAAGTTTGTGTTCAAATACGAATTAGTACAAAATAGAGTGGATGGATTGAGGGAGTTTGAAAGACTGTGTTCAACTAACCTATATTACATGTGGACTCCAGGTATGTAAAATATACTTGTAAATACATTTAGTCTCATCTAAAACTGAAAAAATTAAGAGATTACAAAATTGCAACAAATGGGTACAGTGCTACTATAATCATGCAATAAATGAAGAATCATATAAATAAAATATTATATATTTACCTATTGCAAAAATAAGTAGAAACATAATTCTGTGTCTGGATGTGCACCATGGTGTATTGTGACTGTGTGGGAGTAGGAGGAATTAGAGAGGCTTTTGAGCTGTGCCACTTATATCATGGTAAACAACAAAGCAGTCTTTCTCTCTACCTAAGGGAATAGATACACATTCCACCCAGCCAAAATAAGTTGAATACTGTATTTTGCTTATCCAGCATACAATGCATCTTCTTTGGCATAGTGTATTACAACAGAGCAGAGCAGAGATAGTATAGTGTCCAGTAGGAGTCAGATGTATTACAAAAGGCTTCCATTTGCTGGATGAAAAAGCACTAATAAGACTGGCTGATAAGGCTATTCTAAATTCCAGATGCGATTTGGGCCTCATTTGCTTTTGGGTCATGTATACAGTATATAGAATGTAGGAATTAGTAATAACTGTATCAAAACAATGTCAGAATAAGCACCTAAACCATTGTCTTGACTTTCTCTCCCAGTAATACACAGTTCACTTCTGGTTTGCTAAATCAACTCCACCCATGAAGCAATTGTATCTTTTAATTGCTGTTGGACATAGATAGGAATGTTTTGTAGTATCTTTATGTATCCTAAGCACAGTATTAGTTCTAGATGGTCGATAAACATTTTTAAGCATAACAATTGGCTTCTTATCCAACCATTTTTATTTTATTAAAAATAATTTATGCATATTTATGTTAGTCAATTAGCCTCTAACAATTATATGGCTTTGACATTTTGAACTCATGTAGGTAATGAAATATCTTTATAGAAATTCGGTCAATTACAAAAATGTATAGATTTATGATCTTTACATAGCTAAGCTAACCTGTTTCTAAATGTAAAATAAATTGTTTGTAAATGTACTATGTTATATGTACATACAGATATTCATGTTTATAAAGTTAACTGAAAAATTATTCAAACAACTTACATATTGATGCATAACATTATTTTATCGAATGACCTATCAACTTGTATTACCATTCAATAAAAACTAATTTCTCCTTCTAATATATTGAATAGTAATATTATATTGTGTAAAAAGACTGGATATACTAATATTATGTGTTGATATATAATATACATGTATCAATTTCATCATTTATTTGAATTATTATTGATCTGATTCATAGTAATTCTCCTTCATACAACTCCAGCAAACTTCCTGACATCATCTCTCCATATCACATATAGTCTCTACATCAATTACATCCCTTGGAATCAAATTTAAAATTTTAAATTGATTATGGATAATCCACTTCTATTTTAGCTAAATAAATATTTAATGATATAAATTATACTTATTGGTGTTATAATATATATTTCGCTAGAGATTTTTTTTTGTTACTTCCAGAATACATTTCATCATATATCATTGGGAAATTTGAAGTCTCTGCATTGCTTTTTTTTAAGTATCCAAACACTTTTCTTAAATACTATATCTCATGTTGGGAGTGAAAGTATTAATTTATTATTAACACTCATAAAAAGCGCATGCACAATAGCTTGAAAAGGCTGATCTTTAATGTATTACAATTTATAAAGCAGAGCGCTATAAAAATAAATGCTTATTTATCAAATGTATTAACATATCCCCTGTTTAATATTTTTATTCTATAAAAAACAGTCCATGCAAGTTTAATTCTGTGATTTATCCATTATTTTTATCTATATTAATGATCTGACAAAAAAAATTTTTTTTAATTGTTATTTATTGTATTTTATTATCATAAAGCTTTATTTCCTTTTTATGTAAAAATCATTGAACATTATTTTAACTTTTTTTATCTACTTATGTTTAATCCTTTTTTTTTTATCTAATTACTTTTATATTTTACTTGACGTTTTAAAGAATTATTTGCAAAATAACCATATGCAATATGCAGATGATTTAAACATCTTTAGTCTTTTTTATTAATTTTTTATTTTGAATCACAAATACTTATTATAAAATGGCTTTAAAAAGTTTTGGAGATATGGAATCATTTTGCCCTACATCCATATTAATGCTAATCTTCTTAGTTCCAGTATGAAATCATTGCAATTTCATTTTGATGAATATTCTTTGCATCACAATATCTTGGATCTCTGTCTTAATAATATTTAAATGGTTTGATCATCATGGAAATGGTTATAACTTCAAATATCTTTTCATAATCTATAAATCTAAAGTAATGGCAATTCATTGCCATTGGTCTTTTCTACATTTTTAATGTTTGTAAATGCTTTACTATACTAAAACTACTTTAAATACAGTCCATTCTCATGTTTGATATCAAGTCAAAGTTCTCTGTAGATAAATTGTTATTATAATATTAATGATATTCTACAGAATTTTTTTTTAAAAAATCACTCTATAATTTGTAATATCTTCTTTTTAATCTATCTTAAAAATTATTATTACAATTTTATTCTACCTACCATCTGATACATTTTTTATTATTTTCACATTTAATATATAATTAAATCAATATTTGTTTACATTTACGTCTTTTAAGATATATATCATTAACAATACTCTCACTTTCTGAAGTGTTTCATTTTTCATAGATTTCACGTTCCAAATATTCATTAAACATACTTGGCAGTTCACACGTGATAATTCTAAGGATTATTTTGTTCTGTTGTTTTGATCTTCATGGCAATATAATTTTTAGTAGTTTTTTCAACATACTTCATAAAGTATTCCATCTTTTGATAATAATATCATCATTGCTTTTTATTGGTGGAACAATCCTTTTTTAATACCAATACCTTGTGTGATACTTTTGAAGTGTTTATTCTGTCTTCTTGATAATTTAATTTATATTTTTGTAATATTTCATCAATGTCGCACTCTGTGCATGTTCTCTAAAGTAGATAAGAAGTATCTCACATTCACTTTTATAATTTATAAGATATAAACCACGAACTTAATTTAATGGGGAAAACATTTTTATGTCATGTGTTTATTCAAAAAGATATTTAATTAATACAATAACTTGAATATTTTTATGTCTAAATATAGTTATTATCATTATTTATGTCAGGACAGTACTTATTTTAAATTCACAAAAATGCTTTTGTATAGATGGTTTTCTTCTCAGAAATATTAAATAATTATCTCTTTCAATGATAAATAAAACAAACTACAATAATAAAACAATTTACGGGATCCTCTAGAGAACAAAAATACAAGAACAAATATTTTTGGCACTGCATGCTCTTATTTATTGAAATTTTTTCTATCAATTCCATACTATTAATTTTTTATAATACTTGTAGGCTACAACAGTACATTCATTTATAAAAATATTTGTAAATAATTTTATGGTTTATTGGCTAGCATGTGTATGTTGTATTTTTATATATTAAAAAAGTTTTAATTTCTCTTTCTCTCTATATATATTGAAGCAGTCAGATCTGAGTTCGATCCTAGCTTCATGTTATTTACTCTAATACTAACCTTAAATTTCCGATGCAATGGGGCTTTATACGTTCACCACGCTAATTTCCAAAATGAATAACTTGTTTCAGATACGTAGTAAAATTAATTACTTTAGTTAAATTTGATCAATTCTCAAATAAATTCATGATAAAATATTCATGAATTTATATATATTAAATTGCGTGGATTGTGCGTATATATATGTGTAAATATTAAATGTATATAATTGTTCGAAAGTTTCATTGCATCGGGAATACTTGTTTTTTTTTACTTTTAAATAATTTGTAAAGTTTTGCGAATAAAACTACATTCCTTCCATGGGCTTTCAAATTCTCAATAAAAAACAGTAAAGTTTTATTAATTAAAAAAAGATAAGAATTCAATTTTTAATTAAAATCATTTCAGACTTTAAGAATTCATTTTCTAATTAGGAAAGGAATTCACAAATTAGTTTGAAAGCTTATCGAAGGAATGTTTTGGAAAACAACTAATTATGACAAAAAGACAGATTGATAATAAAATGAGCGCTAGCCGGAGGCATCAGGAAACAGTAGATATATAGCCCTGAAAAGTAAAGAAGGGGCTAGTGAGTTTTTGATTGTAGAGTAGTGCAGTGAACTCTGTGCGTATAATAATTGTATTTCATCATGATAGAGGGCTAGAAAATCAGGGATCTGGCTGCGGTTCCTAAAAGTCCCGAGGAATCTTCACTGGAGCTGCTGAACCGTTTTCCGGATCGATAATTCTGCTAAAATAATGAAAGCTACTAAAATACTACTCCAGTAGTTAACCAATGATGCCTACGTTTTCAACAACTTGGAGGTGTAACTTAAGGACCAGCGGAAGGGGTAATATGAACGTTAAACTTTCTGGCCAGTTCGAACTTTATTTTATACTCCTCCTATTTAAGAGCTCTTTATTATTTAATGTAAATCTTTATAAAATGCTAATATAAATTTATATTGTAATTCTTTCAATCTCTAGTCTTTAAACTTTTTCTTTTCTTACCTGGCGGTTCGTTTAATATATATATGTTGGTGTGCTTTATTAATGTCGTATTTAAAAATTATATGCCAATAATCTTTCGACTCGATGAGCCCTTTGATTCCATTTGCCTCACGCAAATAATATAACATTAATTTCCAATAGTAATTCTCGCCCATTAGAACTAAATTTGAAAGTTCTATTAATCATCGAGTCGAAAGAAAATATTACATGTTTATTATTTGATAATTGGCAAATAATAAACTATTAGCTTCATTTTTCACCTATGTCCCCAGCTACTAAGTTACAATTGTTTATATACTCACAAAATGTTATAATATTGATTTCTTGTTCTACTAATATATATTTATTCGAATATAACCTTAAATGTTTTTATTGCCAAAAAGGGTCGATAAAGGGTTAAATGTATTTTAATTCCATTTTTGTTATTTTAAATTGAGATTCAGGAAGGGCACGAATATTAAGGCATAATTAAGATAGTTTATAAATGTTTTCAAAATAGTTCGATAAAGCTCGTTTGACTTTAATTAATTGGTCAAGTCATCACGTAGAGCATTCTACATGGGTTTTATTTTTCAACGATGACTATCAAGTCATCATCATCAAATGTTGCTGACGTAGGGCCATCTTCCGCTCCGTTAGGCTGGTCGGTGATCATATTTTCGCATTTAAATTTCTCGAGGAAGAAAATACTTCCTTTCCGTTCCATTAGTCAAAGGGCGTAAGACTTGCCACATGCAAGCCACCATAGGACTTCGACCATCGACTAGCAATCATCTTTCAATTTTACTCACGCCTTGTAATTCGTCAGTACCATTGTCCTTGTTTCAGTAAAAGTGTGTCGTAATTCGTGATGGAGTGATTTAAATTAAAGTCGAACCAATCCTCAAGTATATTTCGTTTAAATCAGTTCTCAAATAAGATTTAAGTTATGCCTTAAAATACGTTTTGCTCTTCATGAATAGATTTCCGAATGTGAAGATAAATCTCATATTCCACCGTAATAAAATTAGAACAATCATTTCCGTTCTAAATAAATACCTTTATCCACCTTTATATTTTCTTGTTGGGGGCATAGACATAGAATTCCAATATTGCGTAATTTCCATTGGCATATGATAAGGACCGCTACTCTGATTATATTTATAAATGCTTTTAAAGACTAGAGGTAACTAATGTATTTATATTTTATTGAACAAAACAAATTATTATTAGTATTAAATATTTTCTAACATACTTGGTTTCTTAGTTCATCATTCTTTTGATAATTATTTAAATGTTAATACTCGCTGTCTGTGTTGGCAACCCGAACATACATATGATTTGATTTAAAAGGTATTCAAAGTAATTAATTATTAAATATTCGTGTCAGTGCAAGGGTCTCTAGTCCTCACCAACCGTTGAGCTAGTTCTTGGCGCATAGCACTGTGCCGTCGATTTCTGCTATCTGAGCTGTTAAGTTGGGTTTGAATTCGGTTTTGGTTAAGCTGAGTTTGAATCCGATTTGACATTGGGGGTGGTGGTTTTCGACCGGTACAATATATAAAAACCATTATATGTGATGTGATGTGATGTATTGTAACGCCCTCTGTTTAAAAGTCTATATCTCAATAATAGCGAACTTCAAAATGATACCAATTTGAAGTTGTTCGCTAAACGATGTTAAATATTGAAATACAAACTAATTCAAACACAGAGCATGAAATTTTAAATAAGCAAACGATCTTAAATTTTACTAATAAACTAACAAGTTTACAATGTTATTAAAGACAAACTAAACATTAGATTTTAATCTTTAAATAGCCCTCCCAAACTATAAATGAAAAAAAAAGTTACTGTTAACATTAACTGAAATAATTATACAAATACATAAACCATTATACAATTACAAATATCCAGTAATGCCCTCTGTTTAAAAGTCAATAACTCAATAACAGCGAACTTCAAAATGATACCAATTTGAAGTTGTACGCTAAACGATGTTTATAATATTGAAATGCAAACTAACTCAAACCCAGAGCATGAAATTTTAAATAAGCAAATGATCTTAAATTTTGCTAATAAACTAACAAGTTTAGAAAGTTATTAAAGACAAACTAAACATTAGATGTATTGTAGCTTCTCCTTAAACGAAGTCAAGAATATCTCAACAATTATGCCCAGATAAACTTGTTAGCCACTTTATTTTCCATTCCCCACTCTAAATTTTCCCATATTCTGCTCCATCCCATTTCCACAACATAATCTTTGTCAACTCTATAACCTTTATATCTAAATCCCCTTTATCTTTTTCCAAACCCAGCATAAATACCAATAATTTACTTTCTGTATAATCATTTTTTTCATATTTATTCTTCCATAACTTCATTATATGTACCCTTTCTATTTTCAAGCATTTACTTTCAATTAACAAATGCCTAATATTTTCTATTCCTTCCTTACATAATTTACAAGATAAATCACCCAATTTTTTCCATTTACATATATATTCTCTTGTAGCTAAAGATCCCCTTCCAGCCTTAAATAATAAACTACTTTCCTTACTATTATCATATATTAACTCACACCTAATATTCTGTTTATTTCTATATATATTTAAACTCTTTTTACTCTCCATACTATATTCCCCATCTCTCTAACCTCCTATTCTTTATTAATAAATAAATCTATTCTTTTATCCCATTCCTTATTACTACAACACTCAACAATCCTCTTAACACATTCATCCCATCTTTTGTACAAATATACTGATACAAATTATTTATCTAAATCTTTTGCATACCGCCGTACCTTTCTCACCCATCTTGTTACCTGCCCTTTACTCATAACCCAATTAAATACTATTTTAGCTATTTTTTTATTATCCATAAACTGCAAACTACCAAACATTTTCATTTTACTTTTTATGTGATGTGATGTGATGTGATGTATTGTGGCTTCTCCTTAAACAAATTGCAAATATCCAGTAACGCCCTCTGTCTAAAAGTCTATATCTCAATAATAGCGAACTTTAAAATGATACCAATTTGAAGTTGTAAGCTAAACGATGTTAAATATTGAAATACATACTAACTCAAACACAGAGCATAAAATTTTAAATAAGCAAACAATCTTAAATTTTGCTAATAAACTAACAAGTTTACAAAGTTATTAAAGACAAACTAAACATTAGATTTTAATCTTTAAATAGCCCTCCCAAACTATAAATGAAAAGAAAGTTACTATTAACACTAACTGAAATAATTATACAAATATATAAACCATTATATGTGATGATGTGATGTGATATGATGTATTGTTTATATGTGATATGATGTGATGTGATGTACTGTGGCTTCTCCTTAAACGAAGTCAAGAAAATCTCAGCAATTATGCCCAGATAAACCTGTTAGCCACTTTATTTTCCATTCCCCATTCTAAATTTTTCCTTATTCTGTTCCATCCCATTTCCACAACATAATCTTTGTCAACTCTATAACTTTTTTATCTAAATCCCCTTTATCTTTTCCCAAACCCAGCATAAAAACCAATAATTCACAATTACAAATATCCAATAATGCCCTCTGTTTAAAAGTCTATATCTCAATAATAGCGAACTTATATTTGTTAAATGTTGGTTACAATTATAATCATATACGTAATGTTATAAAAGGTTTTAATATGAAATATAAGAAAAAAGTATTAATAATAATATTTATTCTCCTGCTAATAAAAAATATGGATATCAATACCATATATTTAGAATGATCAAGTAAATTTTATAAGGAAAATTTATAAAAGTATATGTGATATTGCATTTTACCCACCTCCTACATTAAACAAATTAATAAATAACTCTAAAAATAAAATTTCATTTATAAATAAAAATTGCATTATTTATAAATGGATATCTAGGTGTAGTGGCGGATATATAGGGGTATCAAGATGTACATTGGGAAAAAGATCTAAAGAGCACTTGCTGTTATTAAAAAGTGTTCAGAAAATGAAACAAAATTGCAAAGTAAATAATAATGTTTCAGCATCCTAAATCATGTATTTATAGTTTTAATTTCAATTATAATAATGATGCTTGTCTTATAGATAAAGATGCCATTCGATGGTGCCATTTTCACACTAAAACTATAAAATATGACCATTCCCGGGCCATTGATTTTAATCATTTTGATGTGTTTTTTGTAATGTGAAAATAAAAGCAAAACAAAATCGACTTTTTTAAATATTATTTTTTATTAACGTATACAAATTAAATGATAATAATAAATGTAAAATAAAATAAACAAATTACAATTTGATCTGTGTTTTTTATTTTGCTTTATCAGAAAAATCAATTTTCTATCGGATATTTTTTTACTGGGGTTATGGCTTTTTGTTGTTGTTGTTGTTGTTTAAAAACTCATAATCAGAATAAAAAGTAAAATTTCTTAGTCTTCCTTTTACATTTTATTTCTACAGAGAAACAGATATTATTGTGTTACCACTATTTTTTACTTTTTTAGTCTTTGTTTTACCTTTTTTTTTTTTTTACAGACAAACAGATATTACCACTATTTTTTACTTCAAATAGAATGATAACAAAAAGTAAAAGTTGTTACAGTTAGGTTTAGGGTTAGTTTTAGGGTTAGGTTTATGGTTAGTGTTCTGTTGTTTGTAATGCTAAAATAAAAAATATCAAAATTGTATTTTTGTAAAAAATTTTTTAGTAACATATATAAAATAAATGATAACAATAAATGTAAACTATTTTCAACAAAATATAACAGTAGTCGGAGAAAAAAAGAAAGTAAAACTTTTTTAAACAACAACAAATATATATATATATATTGTGCCAAGGCCAATTTGGCAGATGTATATAAAATAATTTTGTCTAAAAAAAATTATTTATTATTAAAATCTTTCGTAAAAGAGTTTGAAAAAATAGAAATTAATTGATTAAAAGGGGAGAGGGGGAGTTTTGTTTAGAAAAGATAAAACTAAGAGTTCATGAAAGTTAAAAAGTGTTATTATTATAAATTAAAAGCTTCAAAATATAAATCTCTTTTCATTCAAATTGAATAAAAAAAATAGTATTAAAACTAGTTTTGATGTGTAGAATAAAATTATATATGTGTGTGTGAATGTAAAATAAATGTATCAGTATTAAATATTATAAATAAATGAAAAATATATTTAAAAAAACACAGCGGTGCACTACTAATTAAAGATATGAAAACAACACGTTTTGGAATAGCTACTACTAATTAAACAATCAATCAAAAAAACATGTTGTCATAGGATTAATTACCAATGAAATTTGACAACAGATATTTGACGGAGGATATTACATGGACAACACATCGCATGTATAAATAGACTTTTTTTTTGTTATTTGACAATTAATTGAGAGAGTTTTTCAGTCTAGTTTGCAATGACAGTCTTGTTGCAGTTGAGATAACAGTGCATTTCTATTATGTATTTAGAAACAAAAATGCATTGTTGAGCAGCTTTTGGAAATATACGCTCATGCTTCAGCCTTTTTAGTCCAACAAGATCATCAAAACCTGCCTGTGAAATAATGTCTGCATAACAACTCAGAAATCCTTCGTCAAACGTTCAACTGTCTTCAAGAATAAAGCCAATGGATTCGCATAAAATCTCTTCAAGAAACATCCAAATCTAACCGGTTAGATATAATCCATCAGAAGCAGCAGAAGCGGCCAACAACAAGCAATGTCCCCATTCCAAAAATCCTAGGTAAACATTTATTTATTATCATTTATACGTAGTAGCCACCGCTGTAATTCGTAAATATTCAAGATTCAAATTATATGAACTCTATCATACATAAAATGAACTATTGATATGTGTGTTTAAGTTTCAAATGATATTAATGCTTTATTGTTATATTTGTGAATGATATATGAGTTAATATGTGCGTGATCATTATATCAGTGTTATTAGTTAAATTAGATAAATACCAGTGTTCTACTATTAAAATCTACAAGAATATTTAAACTAGTTTAGAAATGTTAATTTAGAATGTGTGTGTATTATATTAGATTTATAAAGATGTTTAAATTTAGTCAATAAATGTTGGGTAATAAATTATCTTTAAACTTAATTAATGTTAATTAAAATAAAATGTCTTCAAACTTAAACTTTATTTGTCAGTCAATTCTTTTTACCAACCTTTCTATTAGTTTTTTCCACCACTAATTTAGTATGACTTTGTTATTAAACTAAAATTAGACTGAGCTAGTTTTAGGGAATGTTTCAAGCACTGGATTATAAGCCTACTGCCCGAATACATTAGTCCTTGGACTAGCTGGTGTCCTGGGGTTTACTCCAAAACAAGTAAAGTATTTGGATAGTAGGGGTTTGAATCTAGCAGTCGAGGTGGGGCATTGTTGATAGTTAAAGCTATCAATAAGATCTCCCATTTTGCTCGAACGTGCCGGCTCATTCACGTAACATTTATAAGATCATAAATGTATTATGAAGGAGTTTGAAACCGGCCCAAACTTATATATACGTATAAGTAAGTGGTTTCAGCAGTTCAACCTGGTACAATATAGATATATAATGTCTTTTTTACTTATTAATCATGTTTATAATATATGATTTTTATGAAATTTAAAAAAACAGTGTAGAATTGTACTTTTCTTATTGGATATTTTTGTGTTAATGTTTTTTTTTTACTTCAAAAATATACACACGGTAGAATCTTGTTTGTCTCATGGAATATTATGAACAGTACATTACTTGATATGTTACCTAATACCAACTCACTTTACACATATATCTTGTCAACATTTTCCCACTTAAAACTTCAATGCAGTATGGTGTAAAAAGTCTGATAATTATTATTTTAGAAAATCTGAACATTTCAATACTTTAAAATAAAAAAAAATCCAATGAAAACAACATCCATCCAATTCAAATACACACACCCTCTCACCAAGCCATAACCATTTTATAAACTGTGCAAATTTGGCAAATTTATTTGCTGCGATGTGACATACATGCTGTGCTGTGATGCGACATAGCAGCCTGCAATCTGTAGCACAACAAAAAAGTTGTATTATAGAAAACACGGGTTCAAACGTGTCAACCACGGAAACGGCATTTTTATGCATTTTAGCAGAAAAATGGCACCATCGAGCAGCATCTTTAGCTATAAGATGAGAACCATAATAACATAAAAATATTGCAAATTGAAAAAAATAACAACAAAAGTAAAATAAAGGAATCTATGCTAATATACAAATACAAACAAGACTTAATCAACAGACAGGCAGCAAACATTAAGATCACAGAATTGTGAAAATGTTAGCCTTTCAAAGTGTTAGTTGACAAAGACTATGAGGATAGTCAAAAGTGTTCCTAAGTGGATAAAAATTTTAAAGTTATACTTTACATATATCTGATTACTGTATTTATAAATATTCAATTATAAAATTACATATATATATATAAATATGTTGTTACATTAATTTAAAATAAAAACTTAAAAGTTCGCAAATAAAAGTAAAAAACTAAATGCTAAAATTAAAATGTTTGTTAGACGTATATATTCGCACAGATGCTAAACTTTAAAAATATTTTTTTTAATAAATAAAAAAAGGTATTTGAATGTATTTTTTTTATATAAAAAAAGATTTAAATATAAAAATAGTTTAAAAAAGAAATAAAGTAAGTAAAAATAAAAACAGGTATTAATTAATTCCTGTAATCTGTAAATGGAAATGATTGTTTATTAATTATCCAAAAGCTGTCTAATTAAAAAGTCAGAGAGTAAATTAAATAAGAGAATAAAGAGATTTTAGCTTGACCAATGGAAGCACCAAGCCCCAGCCCGGACCCGAACGAAAATTTGGATTAGTGACATCTTTGTTCATTCAATCTGGAGATTTACTATAAAAAGAGAAATATTGAGTTCCAGCATTGTGTGTTTGAGAGTTGTGGTAGGAGGCACATACCACACTCTCTATTTAAAAAAGAAAAAGGAAAAGACTGTGATACCTTGAACCAGCTATTGCCATCTCCAGAACATTATCTTCCAATGGAGGCATCGCGGGAATTAAAAACAGGAACCTGGACTCTTCTACCATAAGCTATATGAAATGAACAATTATTAAAATCAATTAAGAACTTTCGTCAAGTTTTATAAATTGATAAACAAGCCAACTTAAATGTTAAAAACGGACTCTTATCTGACTTTTATAAGTTTTTAAATCAAATTAATAATGTTTAATTTTATATGTTTTCCGATTGATAAACATCATTTCCATTTTTTTTTCTTATTGTAAAGATTATTTAAATGCATGAAATTTAAGTTGTTTATAGACGCTTGCATGGATTCAGTCGCGGTTACTTATATTTTGGTTTTCATATTTGATCAAAATATATAGACATTCGATAAATAATGATACCGTACGGTATCTAAAATGTATTTATTCGGATGTCTTTTAAGTTATTGGTGACAATGCAAGTATCTTATAGTGAATACTATTGGGTTACTTATAAATTTCCCTCTGCGATTGTCGGTATCAATAATTTTGTATTTTGATCATTTATGTTTATTTTGAAATGTTTTTGACCGTGGAATCTATGTAATCGATCTATACCCAACATTTTTAAACAAATCTGTGCGAACATATTTAAATGTTAAATTTAAGTTGGGCGTGAATGGCTATATAGTTTTGTAAAGTTATATTAAGGGAGGGTAATCTTAGGTTATTCATTTCATAGTTGAATTGGCTCAATGGATTGGATATATTTGTGTAATTAGTAGATGTAGTATGAGATCTGCTTCAGGCAGGATTGCATATATATGCCACACACCTTCTGTTTGCCTATGGATGGGTTTGTAAGTCGGTAGAAGACCGCAGTCCATTCCTATGGAGTTTTTTGTTTATTGTTCTACTTGCCAACAGATGTAACATTCCTGTTGGTGGAGAGTCAATGTCTTCTCTAATTCTACTTACTGTTCAGATGTCCATTCCTTACAGTATAGTATTTTGTGTTGTCGTATCATGCTACATTGAATACATGAATGTATCAGATGGATTGGCGCCAGTTTGATTGCGAAATTTGTTGCCTAAGGTTAAATCAGGGAAGAATATTTTCTTTTCAAATGCAGATCTATGTAGTCTATTCATACTTGACTATCTAAATAAAATATTAAACTCATTGAAACTTATTTAAATGTAAAATTAAAAGTTAATATAAAAATCTAAAATGTTAAACTTATTCCTCAAAATTTAAATGTTATTTTATATGTGCGTAAATAAATATTTTTATGTGTTAATTTCTGGCAGTGGCTTTTATTTATTGATATTTAAGATATAAATTAAGATATAGATTTTTATCTCTGCGTCTCCGCTGAGCTAGTGACTTGGGCTAACGATCGGAATATTTAAATAAAGTGGAATCTTAACAGCGCGTATTTGCCTACTCTATAAATTTTTCTAGGTTTAAATGCCTAGATGGCACCTTGTAGAGCAGATATCGTAGTTTGCGGTTAGATTCGATCTTCACTTTCATTTCGATCGTTATAATATATATATATACACACATATTTGGAATCATTCTTATTTATCACATGTCTATGATCATGTATATCACTTACTGGAGATGGAGTGAAGAATGAATGCATGAGTTCAAATTCTTCTAATTATATATATTGTACTGATGTAGGTTGTTACATAATATTTTTAGCATTTATTAAGAGTGAATTTTAGTGAAAGAAATTTTAAGAAAATATATTTAAAATTTAAAAAAAGAAAAAAGATTTTCATGAAAGTTTAAGAAAAAGAATAAAACAAAAGAAAAGGGAGAGAAAAGATTTCGGTAATGAATAATAATTAAAGGGGGAAACGATTAACATTGTTATTTTTTAAATTAATGTATAACATAAATCTCTCATTTTTGTCTTATACTAGAATGTGTGCATCTATAAATAAAATTTAAAAGAAAGGGATTTTCTTAAAATGATAAAATTGAAAGCTAATGCGATGCAAATAAAAGAACTAAAAAATTAAAATCAAAACAAAGGAAATATAATTAACAAAAAAAGGGACTAAGTACTACTGTTTGATTAAATAAAAAGCCACTGGAAAGACTATAATGAACCTTAAACTCTTAAATAAAAGAAATAAAAACCCAATAGGATTGCAGCAGATTGCTCAATCGATCCTCAGACAGGGAACACTGCCCATATAAGTGAAATTTCGTATTGTTATATTCATTCAATCATTCATTAAAAAATCATTAATTAATAATTAATCAAAATTTGATCAAAAAATATTGAAAGAACTAAGAATGAACGTCCTATCATATAGAATGCATGGCTGAATCCATCGGATCATGTCGCTGGCCTGAACTTTCTCTGCAGTAACATCAGCAGTTAGTTCCAGAGAGAAATCATGTTCGTGTGAAACTGGCAATCATCGAAGTGTCCATGCAAAGATCCACAAGTAATTTACCTGCACATCATAAAATAAATAAAAAAAGACATATGAAGAATCAACACCAACTGGTTGGAATGGAAAATCAGCAGAAAGCTACTTTGTCCTATTCGCATATGAAAGTGTTCAAATAATAGATAAACCATTCATTTTTTGTCTTCAAAATCTTTATCCATAGTCGTAAATAAGTGAGAGAAAAACTTCTAAACATCTCAAAAATTATAAGTTAGATTTAATCAAATATAGAACTATGAATTTCCATGATATAATTACACGCATTAGCTTTCATAATAAGACTTTGAAATCAAATAGTTCATTAATTATGTGTGTGTCATATGATTAAATCTGTGTATTTTTTATTTATTATTTAAGGGTATATTTGTGTGATTTCAAATGTATTAAAATGTATACTTTAGTAGAATGTGTGTACGCATTTATATTATAAGGCAAGAGTTAGCATTTAAAGAAAACTGGATATAAAATATTTTAATTATCGTTAGGTAGATAATTTGAGGTAATGTGAAAAGTAAGGGAGTGGGTTATGCAAAAGAATTAAATAGAAATAAAAAACACCTTCATACTTCCCCATTCTTTTTAAATTTATATAAATATACATGCATAAGTATTCTATTAGACAAATATTTTTCATATTTTTAATTAATAAAATATTTGTGATATAAATATTTAAAAATAAAGATTCATACTGTAGGCGGAGAATTGGGAATAGTTAAAGTCCGATGAGCTAGATGGGGAGGGGGTTAGGTGCTAAGTTCATAGCTGGTTGAGCAAGCACATTAGTTACATAGTAATTAACTGGTGCCTAAAGGTTTTTCCTTAAAATAAGTGATTGGATTACCAATGTTATAATTTAGTAGCAGAGAGTTGGTATTATTGGTAGTGATATTATTATCTCTAACTAAAAGACCAGAAGCCTTCAAAGGTAGTGATAGAGACTAAATGAAAGGGATAGAATAAATCAATCTAAAAGAATAGATTTTCATCATTTTTTGTTTACAAAGAAAAAAGGCGGACAGTACAATATATAATAAAATAAAACATCTTTCAAAAGATCTTTGCAGAAATATGATCACTTTAAAAGCTCTTTCTCTCATTATAGCAGATAGAAAAGATGATGTTATTCATTAGTTTTGATAAATTACAGAGGAGAGAGTTTTTATTCTAAATTTTTCTATAGGGAAATTACCTAGATACCACATTTGTAACCAATATTGAGATGAGTTAGCTATCTTGGTTATAAGTTTCCTTCCTAAAAAAAATTGTTTATTTTTGTTTGAAATTTGCAAAAATATGAACTTGTTCTGGCTAGGTTTTAAATTCCATGTCATGAATAAATTAGTAACATAGTCTAGCCATTAAGCCATGAGATCTTGAATATATATATATATTACTCAAAATTAGTTATTAGCATTCCGTAACACACACATATATGCAACTTTTATAGATTAAAATTCCATTAATAGTGCACACAATGCTTAACCACTTTAACAATTAATAATATAAAAATAAGATTTGTAAAAAAAAAAACAAAGAAATAATATTATTTATAAAGTAAGTGCTTTTGTGAGATTTTTTTACATTGGTGAAACTCAGTGTATATTCTTCAGATATTTTAATGAGTACCATTTATTGTAACACAAGATGATACATCACATGTTTTCTTGAATAATTGATCAGTGTATAATTACGATGAAAAAAAATTAACAAAAAATAAAGAATACTGAAAGTATTAGTATGAAAGTTGATTGGTATATTGGAAGAGGGTGAATATAAATCTTCATTAAGTTTGGAGTATTACAAAGTTTTGATTTAATTATATTAAGACAACTATGATGAAGAATATTTTTATGTGTTCATAAATTTATTAATATATTATTTTGTTGTAAATTTATTATGTCATTATTTATAAATTTATTATGTGTGTATGGTCTGCACAAACATGTCCACTATTTCAAGTTTTATATATTCACATTTTGCAAAATCAAAATGTATTCATATTTAGGAAATAAATGAAATTATTTCTTTTTTCGATATTATGTCATATTAGTATCATAGTTTACAAAATATTATTGATATTTATATAAAATTCCATAAACGTTTGTTTTTTCGATATAAATGACTCAAGGAATCAATTATAAATTTTTTCACTCATTCTTTGACATATAACGGGGGGGGGGGTAATCTCCGGGAAATCTCATAATCTAAATTAGATAATGTTTTTTTTTGTTTTTGTTTTTTAAATAATAACTAAAAATATATATTTGCAGTAACATAATATTAATAATAATAATAATTTATAAATATTAGAGAATAGGGTAAAATGTATTAACTGATAGTTCAATGATACCCGGAATAGAGACACTAAAAAATTCCTGAGTTAGTTGTTTTGAAAATAAAGACGTCATAAACATTATATATGCAGAATGCCATGATTTTTTTAATTCTTATATATAGATATACATGTTTCTAACTAAATCAGTGTTAATTATTATGTATAATACTTTTGTGCAAAGGAGTTATATAAATAAAATATTTTCAATATCTTGTCATGGAGTACAGTTTAGTGTTTCATAAAAAAACAAATGATATGTATATATATATATATCATTTTCAACTATGATCCATCGATTTCCGGACAACAGTCTCTTTAAATTTAATCCATTCTTTTCTGATCTATAGTTTCTCTTCTTCAGATCATATCAATAAAGTTTATTATTTCATTACTCAATTTCATATGATGTCTCTCTTTAGGTTTTTCATCAAATGTTGGGATTCAGTTTATGACTTCAACTATCAATCTACTATCTTAACTTTTAATACTATGAACAACCTAGCTTATTTTTTGTTTTTTTAATTATTTCAATGATATAAGTGATACAAGTTTGTTTTCTCACCCTTACTGAGGAGGCTAAAGTTTCTGTATAGCTCTTTTGTTAAATAACCAAATCTCACATCTATAAATAAAAAATTGTAAAATGCATCTATTAAAAATCTTTCTTTTTAAACACATAGGCATATTTTATTTTAATATTAAGTTAGATCTAACAAAAGCGTTCACTCCAAGCTTGAACCTAGAGTTCACTTCCTCTATTATATCTACTATGTTAACAAATTGTTATCTTTTTCTAATTAATGAATATTAGACTTTATTTTCTTCTTTTAGAAAATCCATCGAATTTTACATTAGTCTTTTTAACATTAATCTTTTCCATTACTTTCTTACTTTCATCAGATAAGTCTTGCAATATTTTCTGAATCTCTAAAACATTAATTTTAAAAAAACAATACCTTTATCTGAGAAATATAAGATGACTTAAAAAATTTACATATAATTTTATTTCTTTAAGTTTGCATTTTAATTCAGAAAATATTTTTCTAAAAATTCTAACATATAGAATCCATTTATCTATACTCCCTCAATGTTAATTTCTTAAAACCATTATATAATTTAATCACTGCTGTTGCACTGTGATAAATATTCTTCAGAATTTGATAATGTCCTAGTTCTATAATTTGATGATTCAATGCTATAACCACTGTAAAAATACTTATAGAATGAATGCCTTTCCATAATATACAAATCTAAAGCAACTATTATGCATTTTTTTAGTTTGTCTAAATTGTTGTATGTAATCCATTATGATAAATTCACTTTCAATTCAACTTGTTCTTTTGGTTAGTGTGGGATCAAATTTTGCTATCAAGTTGTAGTCATCATAGAAACATTTCATAAAGGACAAATAAAAGATTCATAGGTCTGTAATTTTTAATATTTTATTTACAACTTAAATTTTCTGTGCATTGCCAAATTTAGTCATTTTCCCTAATGAGATTTTTGTAAGCTTTCAACTTTTGATTTTAGTATAAAAACATTATTTTATATCAGAATTCAAAAACTTTAACTTGATTTTGTAGTAATATATGCTTGTTCATCAAAAAAATTCTATAAATTCACATTTGAACTTAACAAATACTGAAAAAAAAATGACATTATTATAATGACAATAAACAATTTTGTCATTGAATAGATGTCAAAGTGGAGTCACTCTTATGAAACTAATGAAATTATTTTCATTTAAAAAATATCACAATGTCAATGAAAATACATTAATCTCTGATAAATCCATCAAATTTTGCTTTAATTTCCTAATTTTTAAAATACCTCAAATTATTTTTAAGATAGTGATGGGAATGATGTATTACCATTATTTTCAGAATATGGGTTGATCAGAACTCTGAATATTTTTGTTAGCATCATATTAGAAATTATTACTTTCTATTTTTAAATATAAAATATATACATATAAAATAATAGTGTAATAATGTATACTTTTGATTTTAATAATTATTTCACAAATATTGTTTAAAAATAGTCATGCATGCTTAATAAACTTTCCAAAATATAATCTTTTTTGTTACTTTAAGAATGTTCTCAAATTTATTTCACAAATATTTGTGGGCACCCATAATAAAAGCAAAAGGCAATCAAAGAATAGATGGCAGTGCTGAAACTCTTTTTATTCTGCTTCTATTCAGTTTTACTGATCTCTTGATTTTTTAAAAATTAAATTATCTTTATATATTAAAAGAATATGAGTTGTATTTATATATTGGACTATTTCCATCATTTAGTATTGAGTATTGGATGTCTTCAGAAAAATTTAACTTCATTTAAATTTTCAAAATATATTCAATTGTTAGTAATAGCACACAACTAAACTATGTGCTATTATTAATTGTTTATTGTACTTTGAAAATTTAAATAAAGTTACATTTTTCTAAAGACATTTAATACTCAATACTAAATAATGGAAATAGTCCAATGTGTAAATACAACTAAAATATCATCATCACAAGTCTTCAGAAAAACACTTAAAGAATATAAATTTACAAATTTTAAAACAAATAACAATATATCTGAACAGCTTCCTATACAACAACAATTTAAAAAAATTACAAGTGTTTTTCTGTATTCCTTTGATCAAATACTTTTACGATTGTTAAATATTAACATTAATAATGCATTTTTCAATCATCTGTTATACCTTTGTCATTTAGATTTTTGGTGTATTGTTTGCCAACAATTTTTCTATGCCTTTTTAAAATTGCTTTTGAGGATTTTTGTTCATTAAGGCAATAGCCAAATGCTTATTTTGGTATATGAACCTATGAAAAGAAAACAGATATAAAAATGGCCTAGACGATCTTTAATTGGTTCGATTTAAGATAAAGATCTTTCTATCATCCTTTCATAGAATAACTAAGAAAGCAATAAGTAAATAACCATTATACTCATGTAGATATATTTAAATTGTGCACCAGATATGACAGATTAAGTTTTGATTTAGAATTTTTTAGTTTTGGAAGTCTGTCTCTGCATTACTGTATTAAACCTCATGAGATAGAGAAGACATTACATGTTTTCCAATTGCCTGCTAATAATAGTTTGAGCAGTTTTAATTCTTTTATAAGTCTCTATCTAAGTATATCTAGGCAACTATTTATCTACCAATATTGTAAGGTCCATTGATTAAAAAGATTTGTTATTTAGCCTAATTCAAACCTGAGTTATAGATAGATGTAGTATTGTTGTATTACGAAGCCTGTAAACTTGTAATATTTTTTAAAAGTCATCAGGATATAAGTTTATTTGCAAACAAAATTTAAAACATACTCACCTGCACAAATCTATACGTATGTGTGGCTTAATTTTTTGCTCAATAGATGGATTTACATATATATATAACAACCATTAGTTATTATATTTATATAAGCAAAATACTGGATTTAATGTTATAAAATTAAATATAACCAAAAAATAAAATCTACAAAGTTGAGATTTACTGTCTGACAATTTATTAATAGTTAAAATTTAAAATTAAATTTTAACTGTTAAATAAAATACTACTATGTATGTATAAGTTAGCTATAGCTTAGTATATTAAATCTTTCTAAGATTTAATCCAATATTTTGTTTTTATTATTTTTAAATTGTATTCGATATTATATATATATCTTATAGATATTTAGGCAGTAGTAAAACTATAAGTAATCATTAACTCTACATTTAAAATAAACTTTATTAGTGTTAAAATGAACCAGTTAATTAATAAATAAACAAAAGGAATAACTAAACAAGTTACATTACATCAGTATTAAAATAAAAAGTCCTTTAGGATTATAAAAACTAATTAAAATAGTTTTTTTGCAAAGATTAATAACATGAATGAGATTAAATACGTATAGAATTAAAGTTTTTCGCAAAATATAATTTAAAAAAAAAAAAGAAAAACAATTTTAATGAATGTTGAAGTACTGCTGAAAGTAGAATTTGGCTGCTACTACAATATCAATAGAAATCAGGATCTGATCTCTGGTTTTAATTTTTAAAAACTTATCGATAAACAGAAATTTAAGTTTTGGAGATGTCAGGTTAAAAATAAAATGGCATCTCAGAAACCAAAGGTTAAATAGGGTAAATATTGTCAATCTTATATTAGGATGCAGTTTTCTTTGAATATTTTCAATAAATATTGCTAACGTGGAAGATTCGTTTAATGTAAAGACAGTTATGAGCTGGTGATGTTTAAATAAGGAAGTATTAACTTTGTGTTGCTGACACTTTGTTATGCGTCAATTTATTTCCTATAGTTCACTTCCGTTATTCAAATATTACATGACTTTCCGAGTAATAAATCATTAAATTACTAGTAATATTGAGTATTACATTATTAAACTATGATACGTTGAATTAACATAATCTCATATGCATTAAGATGCATATGTATATATTAGGGTGAGGATGCATACATAAAGTGATATTAAAATGTATATATAAACAGATAGGTGAGCTAAGTTTGTTTATTTTTTAATTAAGTACAAATATTAAAGACTATCAATTTACTAGAGAGAATTTCACTTTCACCTCTATAAATCATACCCCCCTGGTATAAATAATAGACGAGTTTTTATTTTTTGATATGCAAAATATATTTTAATTAGTGATCAAAATCTCAAATTTAATTTTAAAGTATTTACGTACACACACACGGTAAAAATTATATCCTTGAAATAATTTCTGCACGAAATTTAATGAATGAGACATCTAAATAATTTAAACCTTCCTTTTGCCTAAAGGTGTGCAAGTTTAAGTAAAAGTGTTGACCCGATATACCTAGCAATCATAAGATTTTTATCATTTGTCATGCATCTTTTAACCGTTTCGTAGTTTTTACTTTTCAAAATGCAAAATATATTTTACGTAATTAAAAGGTGTTGTTTAATACTTTTTCTGTTAAGTATTAAACTTTCCTCGGCTGATATTTACGCAGATGTTGAAATTTTAATTAATTTATTGACTCGCCAAGGTTGTAGAATCTTAGATTTAGCTTTATTACCTCCTTCAGTATCATCGGATTTACCTCAATTACGGCCGGGTGAAATTGTGTTTGATTTCCGGAAAAATTTCGAAGATTTAGCTCGCTTATCTTTCAATAGAGCACTCTTCTATAGCTATGTACTGCAACGTGTAGAGTACGCAGGGGAACCGAATTTACGTTATTATTTATATTCTTTATTTACGGATTTGGCCGCATACAACACCGCTGATTTTAGTGCGATTGTTTACGATAAAAATAAAGTTAAACTACGGAATAAATTGGGTGAGTTATTACAAAATCGCTTTGCTCCCTGTGCCGATCGATCTTTTAATATGACTTCTCGTTTAATTACGGTCACTGACTGCCACGCCGAACCTGGGTCATTTCATATGACTGAATCTCTAGATATGTCACTTAGCCTCTGGCGTTATGTTTGGAAAGGAAAGGCAAATTCCCAACTCTACGAAATTAAAAGATTTGTGGATAATGAAGAAGATATTGCGATTAACTTCTACGGACCGTCAAGGGAAATTCCAATTAAATGGACAGCACCATATCTAGTTTGTTCTAAATTTCCTAAATGGTATTTAACGGTAACTTCGCCAATTATAAGGCACGATGAACCAATGGAACCTAGGTAAGGAATTTTATAAATAAATCTTATTAGAAATTATCAAATACTATTGTTGTACTTAATTATTTAATTAATATTGTTTTTATTAATCATAAATAATAGTTATTTATTTACATCCTGATAAGCAGATTAAAACATAAACAAACTTCAATCTTAAATTAATATTCTAATAAATATAAACTATGTGTGACAACTAAAAAAATACATCATTATAATGTTAGTTATATATATATAAACATTTATCTATGCATATATATATATATTCAAAGACAATGAAATAAGAAATTATATACATTTGCATAAATATATAAATATTATTACAAGATGTATGCACACACAAGGATTGTTAACCTATCTTTTTGCATGCCTAAAATCTTGGTTCGAATCTCGTTTTTTGTAAATGTATATATTTATTTCACACCGCAAATTATAGTTGATTTATGATGTATATTTCAGGGCTCGTCTATAATCAAAACAATTAATAATTTAAAAAGTGTAAAGGAAAGTTGGTCTCTGACTCTTTAGCTAAGGAATAAAACATGAGAAAGAAAAAAAAATATTGAAATATAATTAATGCCTTCCTGTTCGACAATATTTTTTATTTGCAATGTTATGGATATTATGGGGGTTATTTAAAGACTATTTGCTTATATAAATAATTGACTAAATTATAGCTTGTTCATTATAATGAAAAATTGAAAACCAATATTTATATATGTTTTGTACATATCAAAATTTAGGATATTGGAATTTAAAACAAAAAAACATCTTATATATATATATAATTATAAATATGTAATACCTGAATAATAATAACAAATAAATGTATTACCTAATAGAATAAAGTAATATCTTTAAATATGTATAATTATCTTGTATAGCAAATTACAATTTATATATATACATGTATGTATCAAATGCATATTTATACTTAAAGCAAGGTATGCAATTTGACGCTAGTCAGGCTATCTTATTACATATAGAAATTCTTCTAATTTTAAACTATATTTGCCATTCCTCCATCTGTTATACAGCATATATTCCATATATATTTTATATAATTAAAAAAAATAAACCATTCCCCTAAAACTATAAATCAGTAATAATCTGTAGGTTTAGCAAAGATTAAGAATAGAACAAATCCATCTATTCTTTAATCTTTTGATGTTTATAAGCTTATATTTGTCAACATAGATAAAAAGTTCCGAGCAACTCATATATTAGCAAAGTAAAAAGCTAGTACTAGTAATTATTACACTGATAGTCAATTATACAAAGATAGAGACAGAATCTCACTTTTAATAATTTGGTTTTAATTCTCAAACAAAAATTAATGACTGTAAGCATGAAATTAGCATGGCTTAACTTATATGTTACTAAGGAAAGTAAAATATTAAGTTTTTTAACTACTCTCAAAATAATTATAATAGAATTAGAAGCATGTGAGGCACTGGAAAGAGAAGTTACAATAATTATTCTTATAAGTCTATACAAAAGGAAACGCTAAACACTTTCGAGGTGTGTTGCTTCATATTCATAGCCATAATGATAAATGGTGCAGAATAGGGTAATGATATGCAAACTATATGCAAATTATTTATGTAGCCCAGCATATGGAAATATCGAAGCATGTGTTGCATCTGTTGATGGAATTGTTATTACTCATAATAAAGTATGCCTCTTTGATTTTTTGTTTGCTGTTTTTTTTTCTCTATGCATAATATTCTAGAGTTGGATAGTTCAAATATATGACCTATTTTCTTGGAGTATTCTAGAAATATTGAAGAGTTGTCATTATTTTTTGTGCTCTTTTATAAGTGTATTTATGTTGAGCAGTTCTATTGATAATATTGGCTTTAGTCTCACCATAGTAAATGGCTCAGCACCCAGATTGAGAGCATGAAATACTATAAATGGCATGGAGGGTTTGAATAGGGTCAATTTTGTCTTTAAACATACACTTATAAAAGACCACAAAAAAATAATGACAACTCTTCAATATTTCTATAACATTCCAAGAAAAGCAGTCATATATTTGAACCATCCAACCTTAGACTAGTATGCATAGAGAAAAACAATGGCAAACAAAAAATCAAAGAGCTATACTTTATTATTAGTAATAACAATTCCATCATCAGACATGATACACACTTCAATATTTCCAAATGCTGGGCTATGTAAATAATTTGCATTTAGTTTGCATATCATCACCCCATTCTGCATCATTTATCACTATGGCTATGAATATGAGGTAACACACCTCAAAAGCACTTAGTCATTAACTTTTGTAGAGACTTATAAAAATATTTATTATAGCTTTACTTTCCAGTGACTCACATGCTCTTAATTCTATTATAAGGAGAGTAAACTAACTTTTGTCAGACTATGAATAAATAGCATTCTGTATATCTAGCAAGGATCAATAAGAGAATAAATTCCATCTATTCTTTAATATTTTGGTGTTTCAAAACTTCAGAAAAGTTAATATTTGAGTTAGATAAAAATGCTCTTATTAATGATTATTTCATTAATAATTGATCATATAAGGATGGAGACAGAATCTCACTTAAAAATAATGTTGTTTTAATAATCAAACTAATCTTGGATAAACATTATAATATATAAGCCTATTATAAGCCTATATATATTGAAACAGTAATGTCTGCTTTGCAGATCTTTATTTCACCTTTTCTCACCTATTTCCTACCCTCATACCTTAGTTTGAACCCCAATTTATCGTAGTGTGTCTGCAATATGCTTATATACTGTAAATCCTGCCTAATTTTAAACCACGAGTACAATGCTCATATTATATATAAGTATAACTCATGCCCAAATAAATAAAATTTTATGGATTATGTATATGTTCACATAATTTAGATTTATTTAAAAGTAGGTTATATAGGTCATAATTGTGCACACACTATGATATGCATTTTAAAACATATCAAAATTATAAAATGTTAATTAAAGTTATTTTGTTTTAATCTATTTACAAAAATATATTACCGTCATAATATATTTTTTTTATTTAAAATAAAATTCATATTCGTTTAGTAAATAGATTCAACTATTGCAATTTAAAAAGTAAAATAATTTTCTTTTAATTTAATCAAAGTCATACCAAATATTTCTGTTAAAATAAATGAGGGACAATAATTTAATTATTTCATGTTATAGAAGCTTATCTAAAAATACAGCAGATGTCCACTTAAGGTTTTCTTTAATTAGTAAAAGTAATTTTTAATTAAATCTAGTTTGTAATTCAAATGTCGACAAGGAAATTAACAATAGAAATTAATTAAAATTATGTTGAATTCCTTTAGACATTCGGATGGGTTTAATTACAGCTGATAAGTCTGATATATTTTTGTAACGCTGCAGGGCAGTTCTATTGTTCAATTCCACTATAAAAGGAAGGTTTTTCTTTTGTTCTCCATTCCGGTGTTGCTAATGAAATGATTCTAGTCATTTTCTATTGAAAATATTCTAGTAAAATATTCTTCAAAATATATTTTCCTGAGATTTTAACTACGTGCCTGCAAACTTATATTTGAAGCCGAGTTTTTATCTCCTAATTAATTTACCATGTTTGCCACACAAATTGCTAACCTTGACATGTTGGAATAGAGCCGGCACGAAGTCTATTTCCCTCAGGAATGGTTGGCTGCTGCTCTAGACCATCGGAAGCTATCACGTAAGGAACTCCAGAACTGCTGCCGCTGCCAAAAATATGAACAATTCCAGATTTTGCTGCTGAGAAAACCTGCCGACCATCAATCTACCTGCAAATGCTTCTCCAGAGGTAACATAAATTAACCCAAGAGCTCTTGTGATTCCTAACTAACATGCTATAGCTATTTTAAATTGTTTTTCTTTTATTTCACTTGACTTATTATGTACTTCTTTAACATGTTCAAATATAATCAACAGTTTTTCTCTCTATCCTTGGGTTAATATTTTCTATCTATTAAGTTTTCTTTTATTTTATTATGATAATGTGTCAGAATCGTCTTTGACCGAGTGAATTATTCCCTTTGTTGAAAGTAAGATGCTGCTATTAAGGAATATTTTAAATTTATAAATAATTCCCAATTTTATCATCTTGCAAATGACTCATTCAAGGGCAATTCTAATCTTCTTTAGTATATATAATAGTCAAATAGTTTAAAATCTACATTTTATTGATTTTAACCTAATATGAGAGTATGTGCGAGGTCAATGATTAAAATCTACCACAAATGCATGATTGCGTAAATAAATCTATACTTTTCAAACCTGCAAGCATGCATTTTCCTATTTTAAATACTGCGTTCTACTTTAATTACAAAGTTCATCATTGACATCGAGAATGTGCGGACCCTTTTAAATG